>JANAVB010009399.1:4679737-5042237 GCA_029216955.1 Iris pallida | reverse complement strand
TACCGTTGGGTTTGTATCGTCATTCTGGATTCGTGAACATATAATTTGTTAGGTTTAGTGTACTTTTATTTTGGCATATTTTTTGGTGCAAAGCGGGTCCGACACGGACACCGTTTTGACTCGAAATTACCTTTTTGCTCCTGTGTCCAAATTGGACTTATGGGCATGCTATTCTAGCTAGTTCGACCATTCTGGACATGTTGGTAATGGTTGTTTCACCATCTGACAATATCTGTAGGTTTTTACCCTATTATTATAATCTTTCTCCTTTGGTTGTATTTCGAGATCCATCGATTCCAGTGATTTCACAATCACTGAAATTGATATATTGACCTTGTAGATGTTTATAGAGACTAGCTTTTATCCTGTTGACCTTGGTTGACTACTTTGACTGAACGTTGAAGTAGAGTCAATATTTGACCTAGGTTAGACTAGTTTTGACCTTAGTTGACCACAATTGACTATTTTGACTAAAAGTCAACCGAAAGTCAACCGTAGCCTAAAATTGATTAGAACTGGACCGAAGTTGACCAGTTGACCCAAAGTCAACTGTTAGTCAACGTTAGTCAAATTTGACCTAGAGTTGACCTAGGGTTGACCAGAGTTGACCAGTTGACCAAAAGTTAACTGTAAGTCAACCCTTGACTTAGATTGACCTAATTTGACTTGCCTTGACCTAGTTTGACTTAGTATGACTTGATTTTACTTCCAAACCCTTATATTGATACAGTATTCCACCTATAGGTCCTCGAGGCACTGTTCTAGGACTCAGTTGACATATTCCACCAGATCGCAGGCGAGTACATTCTCTGATAATATTTCTGTTTTATGATATCGTCTATGTTTCTTGTATATAGTGTAGATATTCTTGTTCTCTTGATACATAGTTCACACGAATTGGTATTTGTCTGGATCCCGTCATGAGATGTTATTCCTTGCTTTTCTTGGTATATCTTGTGCACGTCTTTCTTGTTCCTTGTGCATTGTATAGACATGATTCCTGCGAAAGCTAGCTATCCTCTCAGAGAATCGTGCGTCATGATGTGTCATGGTTGGATCCACTATACTAGTCGGGGGACGGGGAGTATTAGTGTAGATATGTGGTCAAGCCTATTGTGCGCCTATTGTGTATAGATTAATTATGAGTGTTGATCATACATCCCACGTATGGTTAGCCAGGCCTGTTACTATTGTGTAATGTCCCAAGCCGGCCACGTATTGTAGCTAGTACTCACACACCTAGATAGATGATTTTTGATTCTTGTACAAGTCATGATCAGTTTTACTTGCCTTGTTCTAGATCTAGATTTACAGCTTACCTTGCCATGATACTCACATGTACATTTCGTGATTTCTTATATATTCTCTCTATTTACTGCTACGTTTTCAATATCGTCTAACTAGAACTGTTATTTGAGATTTGTGCTCGTTCCATCCTGACTGGATATGTTGACAAAATTTTAGGAGTATTTGTGCCCTCAGTATTGGACTTCATGATGTTGCTCGCTGGGGTGGTTCTCGATATTCTTCACCGTAAGTTGTCTCTCAGGAGTTCTAGGTCTGGTAGTTATTTAGTTTGTTATTGTTTCCTTCTGTTTTATTCTGGTCTCATATGATCCTTGTAGATTCTAGTTGTTCTAGCGATATTGTTATTATTTCTTGTCTTATCTTTCTTAGTTTTCGTGATGTGACATGAGTACATTTCTAGTTATGGATCTTTAGATGTTGTAGTTAGTATCGGGTACTTGACAGCGCTCTACCATCGATACTACGGCGTAGGCTGGGGGTGGCCCACGTATTCGTACCCGTATATCCGGGTACGGGTCGTGACACGTACGAGCCTAAATTACGCCCGTACAAGACAATTTCCATAAGGTTATCTGAAACACAATGTTCAAATCCAATACGCAAAGAAATTAAACACATTTATATAGAAGGAAACTTTGGCTTTCATTGATAATATACTTGTTTACAATACTCGATTACAAAAGTGGTCGTGCGGGCTTACAAACTGACTCAGATAAGATAGTTGTTCCATACATTTACATTCCTTTATACAAAGCAACAAAATCATTCTCTTGGACCTAGGATCAGCGAAAGTTGATGCGACATGGCGCAGTGTTGACCGGAGTCTTCAAAATGTTGCAGAATTTGCCTTCGCGCTTAGCAAGGCTTTTTAAATGAACAAGTGTCGCCTTCAGTTCCTTGGCACACTTTTCTAATTCAGAGCACCTATAGAGAGCGAGGGTCAGTACATTACAAGTGCACTGGTGGGTGGCAATTTATGTCTGTGCTCTCATTTGGTTTAAGAAATTAAGTGAACAAGCATACATATATTTGGTGAACTTTCTAGCCATCCTAATCAATTCATGAAAGCAATAAAAGGTATAATAGCATACAGCGATGATTCTTACCTATGACAGAGCATGCCATTGCAGCATAAAGCTTACCATGTTCTTCCCTGTCATATTGATAATGAAGAATACAATAGAGGGCAATTGTGAAGATCACTAGCGTGACAAACCATCCCGAACATATAGCTTGGTAAGACAAAGGTCCTTCAGCGCAGGTAGCGAGCCTCATTGAAAGCCACTGCCTACCGTGGCATGCATCCAGCATAGCTATCCGTGTTTCTTCCTAGGCCGGATCGGTCCTGTGGCCCCGGGATACCGTCCGAAGAAACAATCGCCCTTGTGCACAAGTTGTCCATGACCGTGCTACGTTAACAAGTTATTCAAGGCACGTTTCATGGCATCTTTGCGACATTCATTTAATCGATTCAATCTTTGCTTATCACAGTTCTATATAGCATGGTATTAAGCAAGCATGTAACAGTTATATGATAAGCAGTTCTATAGCCCGTATACGTAAGATTTCGTGCAACAGTTTATTAGAATAAGCCTTTGTGTCGTTGTACTTACATTTAGCATAGCATATTTTGGTATCGACAATTTATTGGAGAAAAAAAGGTCGAGGGGAGAAGGGTCAGCCACTCACCTTAATTGTTTGATTGAGGCAAAAGACCCGTTGGCTGCACTAGACAGCGCCTATGCGATCACCTGAAATCGGATAAGCAACTGATTAGAATATTGTCTCATTTAATGAGTTCGATACGAATGCGAAGTTCGAAAATGCAAGCCATGAAAACCGTCAAAAACATTCACGAAATCGCATTTAGAAAACTAAAGCCAAAGAAACAATTGCGGCATAAAAAGCAAAGCCACGAGAGGTCTCTCCCGACTCAGCCGTAAAGTCTATCATCGAGGCGCAACTCGTTGAATATGGGACTTGATTCCGAAGAAGCCTTTCCATAACGAGAAAAGTATCTTACTTCAATCGTTCCCGTTCAACCAATTCAATCAATCCTGGCCTATCAGTTCTGATTGAATCGGTAGCAAAAATATTCCTTTCTCGCGCATCCCTTGGACGAAAATGGGGCACAATATAGGGATGGAGGCACTATTCCATAACCAACTAAGAAAAAGGTTTGTCCTTGAAACTTAAGGATAGCACCTACCTCTAAGAAAACAATAAAGAAAAATTTTCTTTCATCTCTGATTCGAGTTCCCATGTCGATTCCTCGACCGAATGGTTTCTCCAGAGTACGCGGACGAGAGGGATCGTGCAATTTCGAAGCAATTTATCGTTGCACTCCAAGATCTGCATAGGATATTCTATGTACGATAAGTCTGCCTTCAGATCTAGCTGTCCCAAATCTACCACATAGCTCAGATCGTGCACATATTTTCGTAGTTGTAAAATATAGAAAATATCGTACACATCTGACAATGCTGGCGGCAATACGATTTGATAAGGTATTGGGACGAGTCGCTTCAGTATCTCTAAGGGACTGACAAATTTTGGACTCAGCTTCCCCTTTGCTCCAAATCTGGTGACTCCTCGTATGGACGATACCTTTAGAAACACATGGTCACCTTCCAGGAACTCAAGTGGTCTTCGGTGGCTGTCGACGTAGCTCTTCTGCCGACTCTATGCAATCTTCAGTTTTTTCCGTATGAGCTTGACCTTATGTACGGTCTGCTCCACCAGCTCCGGGCCAAGAATCTGCCGCTTCCTGACTTCATTCCAACAAATTGGTGATCTATACTTCCTTCTGTACAAGGCTTCATACGACACCATCTGAATGCTGGATTGGTAGCTGTTATTGTATGCAAATTCGGCCAGAGGTAGATGGACGTCCCAACTTGACTTGAAGTCCATTGTGCAGAGCCATAGTATGTCTTCGAGAATCTTATTCACGCGCTCCGTTTGGCCATCGGTTTGGGGATGGTAAGCCGAGCCAAAGTTCAACTTCGTACCCAGAGCCGACTGAAGGCTACTCCAAAAGTACGATAGAAACCGTGCATCCCGATCAGAGATGATGGCTACTGAAACTCCGTACAACAACACTATCTCATCAAGATAAATTTGAGCCAGGAGATCGATGCACCAAGTAACTTTGATGGCAATGAAATGCACTGACTTGGTTAGTCGGTCGACGATGACCCATATGGCATCACATTGTCACTACCACTTTCCTAGCTTGAGGGTATTTTGGTCATTTTCAAAATTTTGGAATTATTTAGAATTATTATGTATTATTTAGATTTATTGGAATTAATATGAGTTTTAGTGATTTTTAGAGATTTTTAATATAATTGATTTTGGTGTTTTAGTGGACTTGACTTATGTTGACTTTGGAGACTAACCTAGTGACCAACCTAGGTCAGGACTATGTGATTAGGATATGGAAACCTAGGTTGACTTAAGTTAGTGTTAATTAACCCATTAGAATTTATTTTGGGAAAATAGGATTTGAATGGTTTAAGGAATGGCTTGTGATTTCACAAGTCATGACTTGTGACTTAGGCTTAATAGTCCATAGGCCCATACCATGAACCAAACCCAAACCCTAGCCCATTTCAGCCACTTGGCCGGCCACTATGGTCTCCCCCTCCCTATTTATATGCTCCTAAAATTTAGGGCTAGCCTCCATTGGGATTTGTGCAAGTTTTGGAAGAGGTGAGTCTCCATACTTGTAAAATCATAGAAAATCCATTTCAACTCCATTTTCCTCCAAATCAATTTCATTAGGACCTAATTCTCCTGTTCTTTCTGTTTGTGTAAGAATATTTCAGAGTAGGGACAATTTGAGGGAGTTTGGTGGCTTGAGGAACTCTTTCCAATTGGGGCTTTTGTGAGGATTTGACATCAATAGGTATAATCTATTCTAACCCATGTAAATTTTGTTTAATTTCATTTCTAGGATGCCCTAACCCTAACCTAAGAGTAGGATAGGCTAACCCTAGATTTTGAGCCCATTTCGTGTCCGTATCGGACACGTATCAACGTGTATAGGAACGTGTTCGACGAAATGCCTCAAAGGGTATTTCGTTTGATTTTGTGGATTGTGTTTGAATAGAAAAATAGATATTCATCTCGCTTATGCATTTCTGTTGCTCTGAACAAGATTTCGTGTCGGGTTGAGTCGACACTGCCGTGTGGACACGCGGTCGCACGCGTGCGCACGCTGGCAGGATTTTCCCCTGCTGCTCGTGTGCATTTTCTCAGTGCACACAGCGTTTGAGCCCACAAAACTTTACAAACGTGTCGTGTCCATGACTGACACGAGGCTTCTCGAGTTTCATGAGCTCTCGTGTCGTGTCGGACACGGATTCGTGCCTGCACGTGTGGTACACTGTGCGGTTCAGTGCACTGGATATTGGTTTTGTGTTAATTCGATTTTTATGCTTTTAAATTGAGTTTTAATTGATTAATTAGATCCTAATTATGCTATATAATCTATGCTAGCTTAGGTTTCACAATGGAATAAGTTTATGTGGAATATTTGGATTCGAAATTGGTGTTAAACTGCTTTTCTGATACTTGATTGATACTGAGATTTCCAGTTTTCCCAAAACCTTTTAATTCCCTGTTTTTAAATTGTGTTCCTCACTGTTGGATATTCCCACATGATTGTTAGCTTAGGTTAATACAGTATTTACCTTCGAATGTGGTTTTTGGGTTATAAATGAGAAATTAAACATTTGATTGGGATTGTTTTATGTTTTCTGAAACCTGTCCTGATACATGTGCTTCCAATTTTTTTCCCTAACCATTTCATTCATTTTTTATTCATGTTTTTCACTGTTATATATCCCCACATAGTTGTTGATTTGTGTTAATGCAAATTTGCATTCGAATTGGACTTTTATGGTAGGATATTGGAAATTGGCATGTGTGGTAGTTGGGTTGAATTTTAACTGACACTGAGATGGGTTCAGTCCTTCATGGACTAATTCCCCTTCATTTTCGAAAATCATAAACCTGAGATAATGAAGTGATTTCCCATCCTATTAAACTGAACTGTGTTATAGTTTCTTCCTTCCTGATTTACTGAGTTGATACCTGAGAATGGGATGTTTGCTAATGTGTGGTTTCGAATTATGTATAAACCTGAGATTTCCAGTTTTTCTATTTATGAACTGATAACTGATTGTGTTTTATATTAATGCAAAACCTGAGTTGTATTCTCCCTAAAACTGAAATGATTTCACTGTCTGAAATTTACCTGAACTGATTTCCTTTTCATTTTATTTCAATATTGTTCTTCTTAAAACCTGAGAAGTATTGTTGATTCCTTTTCCCTTCCATTCAAACCTGAGTTTTGTTCAATGCTAAACTGAAGTGAATGTTTGATTCATAGCCACTGTTGTAAACTGATTCCTGTTTTCTTGGACTGTTTTCCCTGTTTTATTCAAGTATATATACACTGACATGTACTCCCATGCCTTAGCACATTATTTTCAGTCTTCACACATCTATGACTCACTTGAACACCACACTGTCCTCTTGACAGTTCACCCTTTCTCACTCATTCATACAATTCATACATTACCATAAAACTGAGCTATGAACACTAAACTGTCACATTGACAAACCCACACACAGGAACACTTATCTACTGTCAAATATTGCACACACATATGTTAGTTGTACACACACACACATCACTGATTTCACTTTCCTGTCACTCCTTCATACACACACACACACCAAGGTTTCATTGTCACACACATGTCTCTAATCTATCTCACACATTTGAATACTCATGAGTTTTCCCCCTTCACACTTTTTTATATATATATGTAGGTTCCTATATATATGAATGTGTGTTAATGTATATATATGTTATAATATATTTGGTGTTTTATAGTTTGGCTTATAGGGGAACTTGTGTAGATATGTGTTATAGGTTAGTTAGGCATGATATTGCCTAGTAAACCTAGATTAGTCTTGTTAGAACCTAGAATGGCTTGTTAGACCTAGATTAGACTAGTTGACTTAGGTTTGACTTGGTTGACCTAGTTTGACTTCTAGGGTTGACCAGAGTTGACCAAGAGTTGACTTTGGTCTAGATTGACCTAGATTCATGTAGAACGCATTGTAGTGCATTTCATTACTATTCTGGACTTGTTGTGACTTGTACTGTTCTAAATAGGAGCCAGACACCACTCCTCGGACAGTACTTTCATCTCAGACATTTAGTTAGCAGGCGAGTACATTCTCTGGTCTTTTCATACCTGTCTGGACTATATTCTTGCTCTAGATTACTCTACATGATGCTGACACGTATCTTCACGGATTAGTACTATATGGATCCTTTCCTGAGATGTTATCCCTCTACGGGTGCATCGGGTATTTCATGTTCATGTACTTTATCATGTGCATCAGGTACTCCTTGTACTCGTACTAGTTCATGTTTTTACATGTTCTCATGTGCTTTTATGTGCTTATCATGTGCCTCATGTACTACTCATTACATGAGCTCACGTATCTTAGCTGTATTCATGTGCTTATAACGTAACTTGAATGGATCCTTGTGTATTGATTGGGGCGGGGTGAGTAGAATTGGTTATGTGAACACTATCTCCAGTAGCTGTATTCATGTGCCTCCTTATTTGTATTCATGTGCCCCTAAGCCGTTTACATAACCATATTGTACTCTAAATCACGTAGTCACTTACAGTCTCTACTATCATGTATTTACTTTCAGTTACAAAATATCTCCTGTTTACCTGTACTTCCATTCAGCACTTCCTGTATTTTACTCTATTGCATGATTTATACTCCTAACCTGCTATGAACTGTTTGAGAGATATGTGCTCGTTCCCGTCCTGACTGGACCTGTTGAAAATATTACAGAGGACGAGGCTGAGGCGTTCTGCCCTACTTACTACGGTACCACACTAGATGAGTGCCTGGACTTGGACCAGCAGCAGGATCCATTAGCAGTAGGCGACACTCCATTAACTTAGGATTGTCTTACTTTCTGGATCACTGTATTAGATTTTGAGATATTCTGAGATATGTATTATTTTAGACACTTAGAATTCTGGATTGTATCTCTGTGTTCATCTGTTCTGGATATATTATCTTTTATTATCATTCTATCTTTTCTGTTCTACCTTAGCTGTGATTGAGTTATATTTCTGTTATGTCACCCCCATTCGGGGAGTATAACTGTTATTACCTTCAACTGTTAGATGTTGTGACCTAGGACAGCGTTCTACTGCCGACACTGCGGCGTAGGCTGGACGTACCCACGTCACGTGCCCTTACTCTAGGGTGCGGGTCGTGACACATTTCCCCGTGGCGTCTTCGACAGACCAATAATAAAATCTATACACACGTGTGGCCACTTCCATTCCGAAATTGTCAGGTTCTGCATCTCCCCGCCCAGCCATTGATGCTCAGCTTACACTTGTTGATAGGCCATGCACTACGACACAAAGAGCGCCACATCTCTCTTTATTCCGTGCTACCAGAAGGTCGTACGGAGGTCCTTGTACATGTTGGTACTACCTAGATGCAAGGTATGTTTTGCATAGTGCACCTCCGACAACATCTCTTTTCTTAGTTCTAAGTCATTCGGAACGTATAGCCTACTTTTCAATCGTAGCACGCCGGTCTCATCTTCCGCAAAGTCGGTCGCCTTACCCGTTGAAATTAGCTCTCACACTTTTTTCAGGTATGGATGATCCTTCTGAGCGGTCTTAATCTTTTCCCGCAAGCTCGGCTCTAACTTTAGTTGCGCCAACTGTATTCCCTTGAATCGAACTCGGAGGTCGATGCCTATCTCTTCTAAATCTCGTACTAGTCTACTATTGATGGACAACGAGGCAATGTATTTCCGACTCAGATTATCTGCCATAATATTTTCCTTGCCCGGCGTGTAGTCAATCGTCAAGTCATAGTCTTTGATCAGTTCTAGCCAACGTCTCTGTCATAAGTTCTACTCCTTTTGGGTAAAGAGATACTCGAGGCTCTTGTGATCGGGATAGATCACGCATGCCATACCATAAAGATAGTGATGCCACAATTTTAACGTAAACATAATTGCCACTAACTCGAGAATAGTTTTTCTCGTGCGACTTTAATTGTCTGAAGGCGAAATAGATCACCATGTCTTGCTGCATGAGCATACATCCCAATCCCTGGCCTGAAGCATCGTTGAATATTCGACAACCCTCTATCCCATCCGGAAGTACGAGTATAGGAGCCGAAATAAGACGCTGCTTCAGCTCCTGGAAGGAAGCTTCAGAGTTGTCCGACCACTCATATACGACTCTCTTTTGGATAAGACGAGTCAATGGCGATGCAATCTTCGTAGAATCTTTTACAAAGCGTCTGTAGTATCCTGCCAAACCAAGAAAACTTCGAATCTCACTAGCCGACGTAGGCCGCTTCCAATCAACAACAGCTTCAACTTTTTTTGGGTCGACGACAATGCCTTCAGATGAAATGATGTGTCTAAGGAATGATACGGTGCTTAGCCAAAATTTGTACTTGCTCCGCTTTGCTTACAACTGATTCTCTCAAAGAGTCTAGAGCACGGTTTACAGATGTTCTGCATGTTGCATCTTTTTTTTCGAGTAGATGAGAATATCGTCAATGAAGACTACGACAAATTTGTCAAGGAAGGGTAGAAACACCCGATTCATAAGATCCATGAAGGCAGCAGAGGCATTCATAAGGCCGAGTGGCATCACTGGGAACTCATAATGGCCTATCGAGTACGGAAGGCTGACTTCAGCACATAGTCTGGCTTGATCTTGAGTTGATGATAGCCCGAACGGAGATCAATCTTCGAAAACATCGAGGCACCTTGTAACTGATCGAATAAGTCATCTATGCGGGGCAGTGGATACTTCTTCCGGACGATGGCTTTGTTGAGCTCACGGTAGTCGATGCACAGACGCATTGGCCTATCTTTCTTCTTCATGAACAACATGGGCGCTCCTCATGGGGAAATACTAGGCCTGATGAATCCCTTGTCGAGCAACTCTTGCAACTGGAACTTGAGATCCTTCTACTTTACAGGGGCCATTCTGTACGGGGCCTTAGAAATTGGATGGGTATCGGGGAATGTGTCGATGCTGCACTCAATTTCTCGGTCAGGTAGCATGCTGGGTAGATCGTTCGGAAATATGTCGAGGAATTCTGCCACAACGTCGGTCTGACCTACGTTTACACTATCCCGTCGTATGTCTCGAACGGATACCAAGTTGCCTTCATATCCGGAATGCAACATCCTCCGAGCCAAAATTGCTGAAATCACCATGTAGGTCGACGATGCTTCACCACACGAGTAGGAAAATTTGGGCACTCCAGGTATGCGGAAGATGACCATCTTTCCTACACAGTCGATGGTGGCATTGCAAGCGCCGAGCCAATCCATTTCCAATATGATGTCGTAGTCCTTAATATATAGAACTATCGCATCAAGATACACCTGTTTACCACCAACATAGATGATTTTGTCTCTGCAGCTAGTATGTGTAAGTAGTTGCGTTCCTGACAGGATGTTAATGCTAAGGTTAAGGTCTAGAGGTGTCACGGGGAATTTGTGCTCGACAGCAAAATTCGTCGATATAAAACTATGTATAGCACCAAAATCAAATAGTACACAAGCAGACACATTATTAAAAAGTAATATATATGTCACAACTGTATCTGAGGTGAATGCCTCATCTCGAGTCATGGCGTAGATGCGGCCCTGGGCATTGGGGCGACAATCTTGGCCATTCTGCGGTATGGGCTAATGTGCGCGAGGCGCTGGAACTTGATTGCCCGAACGGTGCTGTTCATGTTGAGGCAGATTTAAGTTTCTTCTTTGGTTCATGCAATCTCCATAAAAGTGGCCCTTTTTTTTTGTAGATGAAACATCTACCATCATGAACTTCATAGTCGACGATAAGATGTCTGTTCCGATTGCATTTGGTACAATGAAGTCCCTGGTTCTGTACTTGATAACCGTCCTGGTGCCCATTGTTTGGACATTTATTCGTATTGTTACCTCCCGCTAGGGGTGTGCATCGGTCGGTAGTCGACCCATTTGGTCACAACCGAAGCCAAATCGAAGTTAATCGGTTTGAAAATAAGCAAAACCGAACCAAACCAACCAATTGGTAGGTTCGGTTTTGAAACCGATCGACTTGGTTCGGTTTGTATCGGTTCGATTTGGTCGATTTTGATCACAGAAAAAAGTGGACTGTCATTAATTTTTTGGGTACTGATGCTTATTTTGTTGTGTGAAACTTCAATCATCATAGAAAAATGGAATAAGTGTCAATCAATGACAGGAAAAAAAATCATATTCATTCAACCAACAGCAGCACAGTAGTGATGCAACGTGAAAATGTGCATTCAACAAACAACAGCTTCAGCTTCCACTTTATAGTATTACACAACAATTTGTAATAGTAAAATTGGTGCCGCCACTCCACTTTGAGAGAGGGAGGCTCTTTCAAAGTGTAATTGTTTGTAAAAACAAAAAAAATTTTGATACAAACTAAGAAAAGAAGAGTACAATTGAAATCTGGGGAAGTACAACTATAGGAATCTGATCACAGAAGATGATCACTTTATCCCTTAGACGATACGATGTCGAAGAACAAAGCCTTTGGAGAATGCTGCAGCAAGTGCTCAAGAGATTATGATCCTTAGTGATACTTTGTAAGTGATTTGAAACTCGATTTATATAGTTCTAAAATAACTGTTAAGTAGTTATTCTGATTGGCGCAGACAGCCAATGGCGCACCATCCTTCCCTTGGCGCGAACGGTTAGTTTAACTGCTTGGATGTGTGGCATGTTGTGATTGATATGCGATTGGTCATGGACAGTGTCACCTTCACGTTCTTCGAGTTTATTGGCATGTGTGCCACATAATCTAACTGCTTTAGGAAGATTTAATCAAGTGGCGCCAGCTGCTGAGTGGCGCTAGGCGCTATCTGTTGAGTGGCGCCAGGCGCCAACTATTTGTTTAGTGCTTTACTTTTTAATCAATGATGCTAATAATCATCCTGTGCTAACTGCAGATGGCACTGGACAACTGTTTGCCATTAATGACGGATCTGACATATCTGACAAAATCTCCTCGAGCGCCACGCGCCCGGGATTCGAACGAATTTTTTTCGACTGACGAGCTGTCAGTCATGCTGATAACTGCTCAGCTTCTCTGAGAAGATAGTCACGTGGCAGGCAACGCCACTTGATAGTTGGCGCCATCTGATGGCCAGCGCCACTTGATGATTTAAATATTGGCACTTCCTATGAGTGGCGTAGGGTGTTAGGCATACTTTTTAGGCCTCTATAAGACCCCCTTCAAAGTTTTCAAATTTGAACAGCTTCAAATTTTGAAATACTTTGAATAAGAAGCATTTGGCGCAGGGCAATATCGTAACCGACCCAACTTTCAGGCACAGATCGCGCGGTTGTTACAGCTAAGCGTTTGGACTATAAATAGCCGATAGGAGAAAGAAATCTCTTCACTTTGCCATTTCTCCCGAACTCTTCCTCTCAAATTCTCGAAGCTCTCTCACGATCGAAAATGGCACCAAAGAAGTCCACCGCCGTCGAAAAAGGAAAGAAAGTGGCCGGAGCCACTTTACGTGTGCCCCTTCTGAGGGTGCCACAGCACATAGCGCCGTCGGTGAGAGCCGAAGAAGCGAACCAAGCACTAGAAGGTAAGAAAGTTGAACGAAGAAGACGATAGCAGGCGCCATTCGCGTGGAGCGCGACTAAGGCCAACATCGACCGCCTCTTTCAGAGTGTTGTTCCATGCTTTGCGTTATCTACACTTTGTGCCACCTCCTTCAGAGTGTTGGGCTAAAAGAATCTAAACCAATGACGCCAGGTGCCATATGTCAGATTCTCAATATGGTGCGACATCTGTCATTATGCGCGGACCATGCGCTGGTTGATATGATGCGCCATCTGACTCGAGAATTTACATGCACTGACTGAGGACTATTTTTCCTTCCCTTGTTGAGCGTTATAAAGCTGATGCCACAGAAAAGAAGAAGGAGGTTATTGAATGCCAAACTCGTCTCCAAGAACTAGAGGCTGAGATAGCCAGGCTTCACGAGACGCTTGGAGCATCCCAAAAATAAGAAGAAGAATTACTTGAAATGCACCAGGTTGCTACAAGCCATCTAGATGACCTGAAGAGGCAACAAGAGGAGTTCGTTCGAGTTCAAGCTGCAGAAATCGAACGCCGAGTTAGCTCCCTGCAACCTTTTGATCCAGAATCTGGAAGAGCTTTGGCTAGGCAAAGGGTACTCGACCCCAGAACTGAGAGGGCTGAAGCTCTGAAGAGGGATGATAATTGAACTCAGTACTCATCCTCCCAAGTGAAACTATCCAGATTGTGACAACTTTTGTTCTGTTCTATATAATTTTGTGACGTTGCACGTCTTTTGAATAAAAAAATTGATGATCTTTTTGTGACTCTATTACTTATTGCGTATCTGTTTAAGACACAAGTAATATATAGGAGTAAGAAATATGTTCAGAGGTACCAGACATGACATATCTCTTGAAAATAATAATACTTATTATATCTGTTCAGAGGTAATGTGGACATGACAGAATATAACTTATAATATTGTCATTTCGAAGATGACATCATCAGAGGTAATATGGACATGACGAGCCATTAATGTAGATATCAGAATTCAGAGGTGATGTGGACATGAATTCATGTATCTATTGATTATCCTTGAGCCAGCTGGAACTCAAGAACAAGATATCTTTTAAAACAACTGGGTTTCAAAAGATAATGTTTGCAATGATGTGGTAGATGATGTTGTCATTCTGGATAGACTCCGCTGGGGATTCAAAGATTTGAAACATGTACAATATTTGTTAGGAAACATAGTACATATTTTCAAACACGGTATTTCTTTAAGAATTTGCCATTAATAGGCATCATAGCAATTCGGCCATCCATACCTGATAATTGATAAGCTCCGTTAGAGAAAACTTTACTTATAACGTAGGGACCTTCCTACTTTGGTTCGAACTTGCCCTTGCTCATGTGTGTCATAATCATAGGACGTCTGACAGTAAGGACCAATTCTCCTTTTTGAAATGCTCGTACTTTGACTTTATGGTTGAAGGCTTTTGAAATGTGGGCTTGATATAGCTCAATATGATGTTGAGCTAGTAACCGCTTCTTGTCAAGTACTTCAAGCTCCTGAAGTCGAAGACGATTATTGTTTTCCGTTGTGAGTTCATTGGCAATGGCTATTCTTAATGAAGGGATTTGGATTTCCAACGGCAGAACAACTTCGCATTCGTACACTTAAGAGAATGGTGTGCAGCCGGTCGGGGTACGCACGATAGTACGGTAAGCCCATAAACATTTTCCAAGTTTTTTGCTCTAATTGCATTTATTGGCAGAGACGAACTTCTTGAGAAGCTTGATGATGGTTTTGTAGAATGCTTCTGCCAACCCATTAGCTGCAGGATTGTAGACTGTAGAAGCGACATTGTTAATTCTGTTATCATCACAGAATCCAGTAAACATTTAACTAATAAATTGGGGCCCATTATCATAGATAATTTGCTGAGGAACACCGAATCTGTAGATCACATAATGTTTGATGAAGTTGATGACATTGTTTGTCTTAACTTCGGCTAAAGGTATAGCTTCGGCCCATTTAGAGAAGTAATCGGTTATAGCTAGGATAAATCGATGTCCTCTAGATGACGGTGGGTTGATAGGACCAATGACATCCATATTCCAAGCTTCGAAGGGCCATGATGCCATAGTCGGATGTAGGAATTCTGATGGTTGGTGGATGAAGTCTGCATGTATTTGACATGCTCGACATTTTCTTGCATACTCGATCGCATCTGATACCATCGTGGGCCAGTAGTAACCCATAGTCGGATACGATCCTGTAATTTAGGACCTGGCTGATGTGCACCACAGATATCATCATGAGCTTCACGTAGTATTTGTCTTGCTTCATCTCCCCCAAGACAACATAGGAGCAAACCGTCAAATGTTCGCCGATAGAGTGTTTTGGAAATATGATTGTAATAAACCGGAGTGATTGCCGACGGATTATTGTAGCCTCTTTAGGATCTTCAGGTAGAATGTCATGAACTACAAAGTCGATAAAAGGAGCCCTCCAGTCTTCACTTGTAGTGCAAACTTTGATTGAATTGCTAAATTCCATATGTAGATTATTCTCGACGCAGAATAACTCCCTGTTAGTGATGACGATCATTTGTTATCTTTTTATAGGAATTGTCAATACTGCTGCTAGATTAGCAAGCGCATCAGCTTCAGTATTGCGAGCTCGACATACATGTTCAATGAAGAAACCCTTGAATGTTGTAGCCAATTTGATTGCCGCTTCATGGTATGGCATGAGATCTTGATGCCGAACTTCATACGTGCCTCTAACCCGATTGACGATCAGCTTAGAGTCTCCATATACTTCAAGATAATCGATGCCCAATTGTTTAGCTAATTGGAGCACGATGAGTAGGGCATTGTATTTAGCAACATTATTGGAGCATGACTCATCTAACGAATAAGCTCTTTGAATTGCCAATCCTTCTGGAGACACTAGAACGATTCTGACTCCAGCGACGATAGTGCCTTTAGGACCGATTCTGGAAGCACTATCAAAGAATAGTCGCCAACAAGGATCCCTTCTGAAATCATATTGGATTCTAGAGTTTTATCAGGAATCTCGTCATAGAGTTTAGAAGTCTCAGGTACTGGATGAGCCGCCAGGAAGTCAGCTAGGGCTTGACCCTTAACAGACTTTTGTGGAACATAGACCATATCATACTTCGATAGCAATATGGCCCATGTAGCGAGTCTGGAATTGAGTGTACTGGATTTCTTCATCAAGACTCGAAGAGGAATAACTCTAGAGATGATATGAATGGTTTGTCCCGTGATATAATACCGTATTTTCTGAACATCAAATATCAGGGCTAAATATTCTTTTTCTACCGGGCTGTATCGATGTTCAGCACCGAATATCGTACGGATGAGATAATAGATAGCTTGCTCATGACCCTCTTTGTTCTTCTGGGCTAGTAAGGCACCCAAGGAATGATCCATTGCTCGGACATACATCAGAAAAGGTATTCCTAAGACTGGAGGCACTAGAACTGGAGGGTTCATCAAGTACCGCTTTTTCTCTTCAAATGTATGCTGACATTCTTCAGTCCAAACGAAAGACACATCTTTCTTCATGAGTTGAGTGAACGGTCTGCAATGTCCAGAAAGATTTGAGATGAATCACCTGATGTATGCAAGCCGTCCCTGGAATCCTCGTAGTTCTTTTAGGTTGCATGGAGGACGCATCTCTTGAATGGCTTTAATCTTCTCGGGGTCAATGTGTATACCCTTAGAGGTAATAACGAATCCAAGGAATTTGCAACTAGAGACTCCCAGGAATGACTTGGTGGGATTCATCTTGAGTTGATGTTGGTACATTAGATCGAAGATAGTTCTCAAGTCTTGGATGTGATCTTCCTTTAGATGATTTTTGACAGCAATATCGACATAGCATTCGACTATCTTCCGTAAATGTTCGCAGAAGATGGTGCTAATAGCCCGCTGATAAGTTGCACCAGCATTTTTTTAAGACTGAACGGCATGACAGTGTAGCAGTAGACTCCCACAAGAGTACGAAAAGATGTATGTTTCTCATCTTCAGGGTTCATTCGAATTTGATTATATTCAAAAAATCTATCCATGAAAGACATTCGTTCGAATCCGTAGGTATTGTCGATCATGACATTAGTGATCGGAAGAGGGAACTCATCCTTAGGACAAGCATCGTTGAGGTCTCTGAAATCAATACAGACTCGGACCTTTCCTATTTTCATTAGGACGGGGACGACGTTAGCCATCCAGTCAGGATATTGTTCTTCTCTGACAAAGCCGCAAGCAATAAGCTTTTTCACTTCAGTTTCTATGGCATCCATTATGTCAGGTCAAAATCGACGTTGTTGCTGTTTGACCGGCCTTGCATTAGGTAGGATGTTGAGCCTGTGAGTAGCGATCTGAGGATCTAGTCCTGGCATATCCTCATAACTCGAAGCGAAGACATCAATGTATTCCCGAATAAGCTGAATTAATTCTTGATTCTCTGCTTCTGGAAGGCTTTTTTTGATGAAGATTGGTCTTAGTGAAGCTTCTTCTCCAACATTGACTTGAATTAATTGGTCTTCAGTAGGTGGTTCTCGTTGCTCGAAGTGAAGTTCCCATTGATTGTCTATTCTTTGTGTCCAAGGATCTGACTCAGAAGTTTCGATAAAATCATCATCGCCTTCGAAGAACTCGGCAGTCACCATATTAGCAGATACGGTTACTCGATGGACATGCCCTACACTGGTGTCAGAATCCCATGAAATAAAGTCAGAATAATTAGATCGCTCTTCTCTATCAGATTCAGACGCATTTGGGGTCGTAACCGGCAAGGTATAGCCTAACCCATGCTTTGTTTTGCTGTAGTATTGAAGTGGCTTTCCTTTTGGAGTAGGGATACAAATAGGAGTTCGCCTTCCCTTACCACCATTGAGGCCAGTTTTGAAGTTATAGCCCATCTTTTGAATAATGTCTTTTGATTGTTGACTGTAACGACGTAGTTGAAGTCGTCCATTATCGTCATTTTTAGCCTCATTATCGGATGTAGCATCTTGATTCAATCCTTTGCTGAAGAGGATAGGATGTTCATCTTTATTCTGAGAAGGAACTAGAAAAAAGGAATCTTGTGTTTGTTCCAATGATACTTCATCTTGGAGAGGTTGAACTGCTACTATTGTAAGGGGTTCGAAGTTATCTAGATTTTTAGATAACATCGAGTATAATAGTTGACATCAGTATACTGTAAAGGAGATGCTACTTTATTGATAATTACACCATTTACAACAGGGCTCTTGATCTTAGCCGATGGCTTGCTAAGATTGATGATCGGAGGTAGAGAATGAGAAAGGGAAGGAGAAGGCTTGTTATGACGAAGGTCGATAATAAGAGGCTTAGAAGAGGTGAGCTCCTTATGCTCCTTCTTTTCAGCAAGAGGATGCTTAGCATGAGAGGAGAGATGGATGGTCAACGTTTGAGAAGACGAAGGATGAGAAGTGCATCCTTTAATCAGAATCACTAGGACATTGTCTGGGTTGTCCTTCTGATCTTCCTCAGTGTCCATGGCCAGTACAACTTTTATGAACTCCTCTTTGTACATCCTGGAGTCGGTGAAATATGCTTCGACACCTCAAAAGGGATTAAGATCGGCCAACTTCTCCGTGGTCATCCATATAGTTGAAGCATTGATGGAGAGTGGATGGCACAATCTTATGTTCATGCAGCCATGGTCTCCCTAACAAAGCATTGTAGGAGCCGTGATTGTCAATCACATACAAAGTTACTTTCGTACGGAGATTGCCAATTTAAACTTGCAGGCGAATCTTCCCCAATGGTCCGCTCCTTCCAGAATTAAATCCCAGGATAGTAGTGATTGTTGTGGAGAGATTATGGACCGGGATTTTTAGCGCATCCAGTAGGGTCTTCGGCATGATACTGAGTGTAGACCCAGGATCAATCAGGATGCGATCAACCTTCATTGTATCGATATATCCTGTATAGTAGAGAGGTCGGTCATGTCGATTATCTTCCATAAGCATATCCTCTTGTGTGAAAGTGATGTTGGGAATAAACTCTATCACACTATGACAATGGAAGCATGCCACAGGTTCATCATCTGGTTTCTTGAGAAGTGCTAGACAAGCTACAGCTTGTACTAAAGCTTCGCTTAGTGTTTCCCAAGTTTCTTTCGAGAGAAGCAGAAGCTCGAAGATTGATAACCTCGCCGGAGTATTGGCTAACTGAGCCAATATGTCGAAGTTATATAGCCTTTCAAATCCGAAAGGTAGAGTTTTCTTCAATATTTTATCAAAGCGAACTGCTTGTTTTCCTTGTCGGCCGACGTCAGTTTGGGAGGAGTCAGTTCCACTGAGGGCGATGAAGCCGATGGAACATTAACAACAGGAGGAGAGGACGCTGGAGAAGCATCTGAGACTGGAGGTGTGGTCTTTTGTCCTTTTGGATAGTCTCAAAGTTATAGTCTTCCTGATCTGGTACCAGTCAGGGCTTCTTCTTTCGGAGCTGGTGCAAAGTAAACGATATTGCAACCCTTCATCCGAGCTTTGCCTTTGGAAGACTTCTTTTAGAAAGAAGGAGAATCTGTCCAGAATCCTAAGCCAATACGAGATTGATTATGTTGGAGACGTAGGGAAAGGCGTACGGGAGTTCCTCTTCCATGATTCAAACCCGGGCTTTCTCCAGGTCATATCCCATCTTAGTCAACAGTTTACGGGACTGTTGACTATAGAGATGGAATGTTGGCCGATAATTAACCTCTGGCTTTGATGTTATTGTCTCAGAAGAAGAAGATGAGTCTGTTGCCAGAATGAAGGTAGTATTCAAAGGCGACAGATGATGACCACCGATAGAAGTCATATGGCATGACTTATATTTGGTTGTCTTTCTGGACTTCGAGGATGAAGCAGGCGTCTCAAAGTCGGCAACCAAGTCGGGATGGATCCACATAATTTTCCCTTTGTCAGTTGACAAAGGAACAAGGTCGTCACTTTGTGCCGACGGAAGATTGACAATCTCCAGGGTAGCCTTCGGTATTGGAACGACTCCATCCTGCACAAGTTGAGCAGGAAAGTCGCCGAACTGCAAAGAAATGACCTTAGCAATCACAGTATTCTCATCTTGCTGAAGAGTGATTGCGCCGACGTTAATCAGCTCTTGTATCTTCCCTTTGAGCACGTAGCATGCCCTGGTTGGGTGTCCGATGAACCTGTGATACACACAGTATTTGGAATGATCAGTTTTACCTACTTCATCTGGCTGCTTTGCTTTGGGTAACTAAAGTTTATTGCTTTGGATTAAGCAATCAAAAATGCTCATGATATCATCCTCATCAAAGGAATACTCCTCTTTCGGACATTGTGCTCTCTGTGGCGGTGTCGTCGTAGTAGGTGTTGATTAACCCATGTTGACAGCCAAAGCTTCTTTGCCTTTGATATTAATGGCTAAAGCTTCTTTGTTCTTACAGTTATTTTGACAGCAACCGTTGTTGGTTAGAGAATGTTCATTCTTGTCAAGATTTGGCATCAGGATGCCTAGTTGTTTAAACTTGTCAGCACTATCTTCGGCTACCCTGACACTTAAAGTTAAGGAAGGCCAGTCTTGGAATTGAGTGGATCCCGTCCACATGCTGATTATAGGTAGCAATTTTGATTTGCAAGTATCTATAGTCATAGCATCTAGAGTTCCCAGAGGCATTTTGAGTGCCTCTCAGAGGAAACGCACAATGAAACGTTCAGTAGTTTCATTAGGCCGTTGCTTAATTTTGATGAGGGCCGACATAGTCATATCATTGGTTCCCTCATAAAAGCATTCTAGAAACATTTGTTTAAACCCTGCAAAGGAGGTTATGCAACCATCTGGCAGACTGCAATACCAGTCGTATGCTGCACCCGCCAGATACCCAACAAATACTCTAGTGAGTAGAGCATCGTTTGGCTGGAGCTGATCAATCATCACCTCAAAGTGATTGAGGTACTGACTTGGAGATGAACTACCGTCAAACAGCGTGATGGTCGATGGCTTGTATTTGGGTAAAAATGGAACCTCCTTCCACTCTATGGGATAGGGTTGTTTAATCCCTAACTTCTGCAGACCGTCCTTCTGCTTGAAAGCTTCAAACTGATTGTGAGAAGATTTACCGCTTTAATGGTATCCCTTGATGCTTAGGGAGCAGTAGATTGGTTCGATGCGTTAAGATGCAGGACTACGTGATAAGCACCACCCCCAGCACCAGAATGACTTGGAGCCGGTATTGTGGCATTGTGGAGGCTGTACCCCCAGACCAGTATTGGCAGAGTTGATGCTGTAAAGTGTTCTTGGGTTGAAATTAGATTCACAATCGGTAGAACGGCGTATTGTGCCACAATCACCGCATGCATGCTTGCCATCATTTCGGCCATATTCTTTAGACTGGCCTCCATAGCGGCGATCCTCTGCTCCTGACTACTGAAACTGGATGCATCTTGTTCCTCATTAGTGACATAGGCAGTCCCTTCTCTGGCCACCGAAGAGGAGTTGGTAAAAAAGATGGTCTGTTCAGAGCCTTTACTATGGGCATCAAACTTATGTAAAGAACCATCCCCAGGATGAAGAGCAGCAAGGCTTCCTTGATTGAGGAATTCCTGGTCAGACTCTAGAAAATTCCTTTGACTGATTATTTCTTGGTCGGAAGGAAGATTCCTTTGACCGATTGTTTCTCGGTCGGAAGAAAGATTCCTTTGACCGATTGTTTCTCGACTTCTTGATCTGGTATGTTGGTAGACTCCTTCACCGGAGTCACGAATTCGATCAAGGTATTATTGGCTAGGATTATGGGCTACATTACGTCTTAGACATTTTCCACCCCTAGTGCTTCGAGATGTCATGTTGACTGAAGCATACAACTGTCACGCCCCGATTCGGGGAATCGCTCGCTTTGCTTTGATTCATGCCGAATCGATCGTCCTTGCTAACATGTGATGTCGTACAAGTCTGGAGTTGCACTTGTACAAGGTAAGAATGTGCACATTTGTGTCATTTCGAAACATTTGAAAATAAGCCACAATTGCGGAAACATTGAGTAAGCAAAATAGGAAGAAAGAATATTCATTTTATTGACGATTGTAGCCAGAATACAACTTTTCTCAGTACTATTTGGAACGCCCTTTCGGCTACATTGATTCATGAAAAAGTACAATTGATAGGCTGCCATGAAATAACTCCTCGTTCAATACATCATGCCCTTTTAGTACTTTGAAATCTAAGCAGCAATCTTTGAAAGCTTCACAATACTTTGTGCGTCTTTATTTGAAAGTAAACTTGAAAAGAAACATCAGTTCAGAAAGCTTTAATTGCGATGTGCGCCCGAGCATTCTCCAGTACCTGTGGAGGAGGGGTCAACACATTATATCAAATACGCTAGTGAGCCCCATTGGCCCACTCAGCTAAACCAACATTTTATTAATGATAAGCATTTTAAAGCAAGAGATCATTATAGAACAGGCAATATTCAAAGTAAATCACATTCGAGGTAATATGATATTGCATAAAATAATATTTACTTTACTATCGACTGAATCCAGCTGTCCTGCATAAAATACAGGATAATAATAATACTTACCGCCCCTGCACAAAACATTGATTAACATACATCTCCACACCATGACCACTGGTGTTGTTAAACCATATGGACTCTTTTCATTCATTTGCATTTGGGACTTCAAGGTAATACGATGACAGCACAGTAGGTAGCTAGCCTCTATGATGCCTCGTATTACTCATGCTCCCAAAGCACTTCATTATTTTCTCCTAGGATGAATGGTCCCGATGCCCCGGTACAGTTCGAGGAAATTACTTCTCAAACCTTGTGCACAAGTTGTCCATGGTCATGCGAATGTGTGTCTGAGTCGATAAACACAGTATGCATAGAAATATTAAAGTAATAAGCAACATGATCATTCTCAGCATTTCATAACCATCATTCCAGGCATCAATTCATTTCAATTCAATGTTCAGTTATCGCAGTAAAATCAATTCATTTCAATGTTCATTCTCTAGCTTCTTAGTGGTATTGACTTGTGACATTAGCATCTTGATATCGATCAACGGATGTTGCAAGACAATTATTTAGTTGGCATGAAGGAATAGCGAGAGGGACAATACCACCACAGAGATGCACACTCACTAGTTAGAGAATTGTCGAGAGGGAGAGGAACACTTGTGCGCTTAGCCTTCTGTCACGCGTTCGTCTGCAATGACACCAAAAGTTTGGCTAATACTCTGTCTCGTTATGTTCCCTTCTCTCATAATTCTCAAGGATGAATGCTATAAAAATCGATAAAAACAGGCAAGAATCAAATCATTGAAAACCATTCAGAAAAGCATCCATCAAAACCAAACAATAAAACCAGTATCAAAATATCCCAAAAAAACCCTTGGACGCATTTTAATAGAAACCAATCCATCAGTTGGAAAGGTTCTTGTGCACTTGTCCGTGATCGAGATACTGATGGTAAGTTTTTCCAATACTCGGTTCCGACCGAGTTGATCAAGCCACAAGCCTTACATAGTGGACCGCTAGTTGGGGGCCACTACATAATATACCACTAAGAAAAAGTTTTGTCCTCGAAACTTAAAGCAAAGTTTCTACCTCAAAATTATTAAACAGCGAGGGGTATTTCACCCTCATCTCATCCTCCAGTTCCTACGTCGACTCTTCGACAGCATGGTTCTACCATAGCACGTTGACCAAGGATACGGTCCGATTCAGCAAAACTTTCTCCTTCATGTCCAAAATCTGGACAAGCTCTTCAGTGTAGGATATGTCAGCACTCAGCTGCAACTGATCGAAGTTCACTACATGACCTGGATTATGCACGTACTTCTGTAGTTGGGATACATGGAAGACATCGTGCATATCAGCCAGAGCCGGAGGTAGTGCAAGTCAATAAGCCGCCGAGGCTACCTTTTCCAAACTCTCGAAGGGTCCAACGAATCTCGGGCTCAACTTTTCCTTCATCCCAAACCGCATCACACCTCACATGGGTGTGACCTTCAAGAAGACATGATCGCCCGCCGTGAATTCCAAAGGTCGTCGATGTACATCCGCATAGCTCTTCTGTTGACTTTGAGCAACTTTAAGCCTTTCTTGAATTAAGCGGACCCTCTCGATGGCCTGTTTCACAAGTTCTGGTTCGATCACTTGCCTTCGCCGACTTCATCCCAGCATATCGGTGATCGACATTTCTGTCCATACAAGGCTTCGTACGGAGCCATCTGGATACTTGTCTGATAACTGTTGTTATAGGCAAATTCTGCCAATACGAGATATGCGTCCTAATTTGTCTTCGAATCGAGCACGCACAATCTCAACATATTTTTAAGGATCTGATTTACTCTTTCCGTCTGTCCATCCATTTGCGGATGGTATGCCTAACCGAAATTCAACTTTGTGCCTAATGCTGAGTGCAGACTTATCCAAAATTGTGACAAGAATCGCCCGTCTCTATCTGACACTATAGAAGCTGGAACCCCGTGTAATCGGACAATTTAATTCATGTAGATCTGAGCCAACCATTCTATGCCCCATGTAACTTTTATTGGAATAAAATGAGCCAACTTGGTTAATCTATCCACGATCACCCAAATCGCATAATTCCCCTTCTGAGTTCATGGCAAGCCGACTATAACGTCCATACAGATATTATCCCATTTCTACTGCAGAATAGCCAGATTTTATAGTTCTCCGTATGGCCGTTGGTGTTCGGCCTTTACACACAGACAAGCTAAGCATTGTGACACGAATAGAGCCACATCCTTCTTCAAAACATGCCACCAAAATGTTGTGTGCAGATCCTTGTACATTTTGGTGCTTTTCGGATGCAAGGAATACTTCGCAAAATGAGCCTCGGTCAGTATTTCCTTTCTGAGTTCCTCATCCTTAGGAACGCACAATCTTTCTTTGACGTGACTAGTATCATCTTCAACTGTAAAGTCGAATGCCTTTCCTGCTAGAATCAACTCGCATATCTTCTGCAGAAACGAATCGTCCTTATGAGCAGTCTTAATCCTTCCCTGGAGGCTCGCCTCAAGCTGCAACTGAGCCAACTGTATATTCTGTGTACGAATTCTGAATTCGATGCCCCTCTCTTAAAGATCTCGTAGTACTTCCTTTGCTACTGCTAGTGTCCCAATGAATTTTTGACTCAAGGCATCAGCTACTACGTTCCCTTTACCAGGCGTGTAAGAAATTTTCAAGTCATAATCCTTGATCAATTCTAACCAACGCCGTTGCCTCAAATTCAATTCTTTTTGTGTGAATATGTACTTCAGGCTTTTGTGATCCGTGAAGATCTCGTAGGACACACCATAGAGATAGTGTCGCCATAATTTCAACGTGAACACAATTACCACCAGTTCTAAGTCATGAGTTGGGTAATTCTTCTCATGCTGCTTGAGTTGTCTCGACGCATATGATATCGTCTTCCCACGTTGCATGAGAACATATCCCAAACCAAGTCCCGATGCGTCACTGTAGATCTGAAATTCCTCAGAGCCTTCTGGAAGTGCTAAAATTAGAGCCGTAATGAGCTGCTACTTTAGTTCCTGAAAACTACTCTTACAGTCGTCGGTCCACTTACATACGACTCCCTTCTGAGTGAGGCGAGTCAAAGGTGAAGCAATTCTTGAAAAGTCTTTCACAAACCTACGGTAGTATCCGGCTAAACTAATGAAACTCCGTATCTTGCTAGCTGATGTAGGCTATTTCCAGTCTACCACTGCCTCAATCTTCTTTGGGTCAACATCAACACCTTCTGCCGAGACAACGTAACCTAGGAATGACACCCTGTTCATCCAAAATTTGCATTTGCTTAGTTAAATTTGTATACAGCTGATTGTCTCACAGTGTCTGAAGTACCTCTCTCAAGTGTCCGATATGAGTCTCCATGTCCTTTGAGTAGATCAAGATGTCATCGATGAATACAACAATGAACTTGTCTAAGAACGGTCGAAATACTCTATTCATTAGATCCATAAAGGCTGCTGGAGCATTAGTCAAACTGAATGGCATGACCAAAAACTCATAGTGTCCGTATCTCGTACGGAAAGCTGACTTAGGGATGTCTTCGGGTCTGATCTTCAACTGGTGGAATCCTGAACAAAGATCAATTTTAGAAAACAAGTCGCCCCTTGTAGCTGATCGAACAGATCATCTATCCTTGGCAAGGGATACTTGTTACGGATGGTTGCCTTATTTAGTTCTCTGTAATCGATGTACAACCTCATCGTCCCATCATTCTTCTTTACAAACATCACCAGAGCTCCCCATGGCGATACACTTGGACGAATGTATCCCCGGTCTAGTAATTTTTGTAGTTGCACCTTTAGTTCCTTCAGCTCTATCGGAGCCATCCTGTACGGTGCCTTTGATATCGGACGAGTATCCAAAAATATATCAATTGTGAATTCAATTTATCTATCCGATGACATTCCAGGTATTTCGTCTGGGAATACGTCGGGGAACTCTACCACGATTTTGGTCTGATTCGAGCCTACACTCTTCATCAGAGTGTCTTGAACAGAAGCGAGGTATCCTTCACACCCCGAGTACAACATGTGCCTTGCTATAACTGCCGATATTACCATTGGTCCCTGGAACGTCGAGCCGCATGAGTAAGCGAACTCTATTTCTCCGGGTAGGCGAAACATAACTCTCTTATCCGCACAGTCGATTGTCGCATGACTAGCGCTGAGCCAGTCCATTCCCAATATGATATCGTACTCTTTGATGTCGAGTACAATTACGTCCAAAGATAAAGTCTTGCCTCCAATTTTAATTTAGCCGTCTCTGCAAATCAAAGTTGCAGGCATATCTACTCCCGAAGGAGTACTAACACACAGAGCTGTCTTTAGTAGAGTCATACAAAATTTATTTTCCATTGCAAAATCAGACGAGATAAAGCATTGAGTAGTACCAGAATCAAAAAGTACTCATGCAGGTGTGCCTTTCTACAGCAACATACCTGGTATAACATTCTCTGCAGCCTACACCTCTACCTGAGTCAAGGCATATACCATTCCTTGTGCTCCTTGTTGTTGGTTGGATGCGTTTTCAGTTGGAGCTAGCAGGGCTAGTGGCGCCTGGCCACAAATCTGATTATTATGTTGACCCCTGTTCTGATTGTTACACTGCCCACAGTGCTGGTTACTATTCTGCCCACGAGGAGGATACTGATTCCCTCCTCTGCTTCTACAGTCAGCTTCCTTATGGCCCTGTTTGCCATATTTGAAACACTTAACGCGATAATCTTCAGATCGATGTCCCCAACGGTTGCATGCTTTACAACGTACCGCACGTTGAGACCCTGTATTATCTCCCGTATTATGACACTTAGGTGCGTCGTTCCTGCTAGCAGACCAAGGTCGTTTCTGATTATTGTTGCCTTGGTTGCTCTGCGTTGTCCTACGACTAGCCGGCTGATGAAATCTCTCCATCTCGAGAGCTGTTTCGTACGCCTCCTGGTAAGACGTATACTTCCGACTTAGCACATAGCGCTGCAGGCCATTATCCAAGCCTTGTACGAATCTTCCTCGCTTCGTATCATCATACGAAGCCACGTATCCAGTGAATGCAACTCTCTTCCGAAATTCGGTTTCATAATCATCCACTGACATACTGCCCTATTGGAGTGCTACGAACTCCTTCTCTTTCTGTTGACGGATAGCTGGTGGAATAAATTAGGCAATAAAAGCCTGCTTGAAGGTCTTCCAAGATATCTTCATATCCGGACTATTACCGTAAAGTGCCTGCCTCTGTGAAGTCCACCATTTCTGGGCCTTGAGACGAAGTTGTACAATGGTACACTCCACCCTCTTACTGCCATGTATATCCAACATTCGAAAGTAGACCTCAAGTGTGTTCAAAAAGCCCATCACTTCATCTGGCTCTGCCCTTCCATTAAACTCAGGTGGGTCACAGCTTTTGAATTATGAGAACTTGAAGCTCGTTCTCTTCCGTGTCGGCGTTTCAGGTTTCTCTGCCGGCACTTCTACGGTCTCGATTGCTGCGGCCTTTGCAGAAACATTGGGGTCGACCGTCAGCTTGGTGACAATCTGTCACTACCACATTCTAGATTGAGGGTATTTTGGTTATTTGTGAATTTGTAAATTTATTTTACTTTATTGAATTTGTGATTGTGATTTATGACTTTGGCTATTTGAGACTTTGTAGGCTAACCTAGGTGTTGACCCTAGCTATGGTGACTTGGTTAGCATGGTGAGACCCTAATCTAACTTAAGTCAACCTAAGTTAGTCATTTAGAAATCAAGTTTAAAATAGGAGGATTAGTGATTTGGTTCATAGGCTTGAGACTTAGGAATTGGTTCCATGACTAGTACAACTAGGCCCATAGCCCATTAGACTAAACCCTAACCCTAATTTCAGTATATAGCCGGCCCCCTAGGTCATTCCCCTCCATATAAATAATCTCCTTATTAGTTCTTGCCTCTTTTGTATTGAATGAACACATAGAGAAAAAAAAAGGTATGGCCATTCTTCCCCAATCCATAGATTTCTCATTTTAATTCTTTTTTAACTCTAGTTTCTTGCATTAGAGCTTAATACCCTCCTATTTTCTATTTGTGGAGAGTAATCCCAGCTTTGGGTCAATTTGGAGCATTTGGCTAGCAAGGAGAACACCCTCCATTTGAAGCTTTTCTTGCTATTGGCACCTATAGGTAAAACACCTCAAATTGTGCTAATATTCTGATTTCTGTGCATATTAGACTAGATCTAGGTGTCCCCTAGCTGTCCCTAGAATTTGGGTAGAAATCGTGTCCGTTTGGTGTCCGTATCGGACACGTGTCATAGTGTATATGTAAGTGTTTGATAGAATGCCACTTAGGATTCGATTTTAGTCTTTTGCTAAACTAATTGCATGGATTCGTAGATCTATGTGTGTACATTAGATTTCATGAAGACTGAGCTAGTTATTGTGTCATTTCTGTATCCTATGTTGTACTGGACACGCAGCACGGGGGGCTCGGCGGGTGTCCTGCTACCCGTGTCTGTTTTCTCCACGAACATGGCACATGGTGACACCAAAATTAGTGTGTACGTACACGAGATGACTGACATGCATGGTATAAAATTTTGTGGGATTTTATTGAGTGGTTAGAGAGATATTTGAGCCGTACGGATTTTGTGATGTCGATGCACAGTCGGCCATAGGCGACTGACACTGTCTTTATGTCACACATAGACACGTTTTGGACACGACTCAGGGTGGTCAACCCCTAGCCCTAGAGGCGGCGAACCTAGGTGTACACCCACGTCGTGTCTCGTGTCGCATGTCGTGTCCTAGACACGAGTGCATGCGTACACGTGACTGTGTGTTCGTGTGTGCGCGTGTAGTGTTCGTGTAATGTGGATACGCCGTATCCGGCACCGAGTGACATGAAATGACACTCTGGACACATGCACATGTAGTATTATCATTACCAACCTTCTAAATGGTATACTAGTTGTTAATTTAAATTCGAATTAGGAATTCTTCCTAATTTTTGATACTTGACTTATTTGTTGTTCCTGAGATTTTATGTAGGTATTGATCTATTTTGATCAATTATTGGGGTGTTTTGTTCACCCATGTGCACCTGGGAATGACCTACCATGTTAGGGTTGTTGATGACATAGGAATTAGTTGTCGAATTTTCATTTGGGCTTTTGAATTTGATTGGACTAATACACTGTTATTGATACACTGATTGAACACACTGCACTAAAATTCTGGGAACATTGTGGACTGTCACATGCACCCATCTACATACTATGAAATCTGAGATGTGTGTACTGTCCCCACACCATTCACACTCACACACTGATTGGGTTTACACTGTTTCTCACATCATGTGTATCCACACACACACACTTGCACACTGTCACAAAATCTGAGTTTGACACTCACACAAGGATTCCTATGTCTACACATTGTCTTCTCCTATATACACAAACCTATGATTGAATACCCATGTCACACACAAAATCTGAAACCTATGATTGAACACACATTCACTACAAATCTGAGTTGACACTGAGTATATGCTCACACACTGTTTTCTCACATTACAAGTCCACACACACACACATACACACACACCTACACACTACAAAAACTGAAAACCTGGTAATTGCTTATGTATATACACTGTCACATGTTTTCCTGAGAACAAAATGTTTATTGCACATTGATTGTTACACTGAGAAACCTGAGAACCTATGACACTCTCTACACACACATGTAGTCACTCTTTCACACATTCATACACACACCTATAGCCTATGTTCTATAAACACATATGTTTACACACAAGCATTGATTCCTATAAACACACACACTTTACTGTTTGAAATCTGAAATCTGAGAATGGTACTGTCACTCACTCACCCACATGAGACACACACACTGTTATCAATGCCACACACACACACATATGCATGACTCTATCCCTCTCTATGTGTATATGTATATATACATACATACATATATATATATATATATATATATATATATATATATATATATATATATATATATATATATTTAATATATATATATATATATATATTTAATATATATATATATATATATATTTTTTTATATATATTTTATATATATATATATATATATAAAAAAAAAAATATATATATATATATATATAAATATATATATATATATATATATATATATATATATATATATAAAACTTTGTGTGATAAATGTGATATAATATAGATTATGCATATTGTCTATATAACTAGTGTGTATATTGAGATGTGTGTTGCCTATATCATTGTATATGGCATGTAGCCTATGGATATCCTAATGTGCAAGTCTTGTGTATATGTAATATATACACATGAGTTAGGGTGATGTAGACTTGTGTGACTGGTATTGATGTGTGCTTGCTAGGATAGTCTTGGTTAGGCCTAGTAAGACTTGTTGGGTTAGGTTTGACCTAGTTGACCTAGTTTGACTAGAGTTGACCAAAGGTTGACTTTAGCCTAGATTGACCCAAACATCATGTAGAATGCATTATAGCAGTTTATTTTACCAATTTGGATATGTTGTGACTTGTACTATTCTGAATAGGTGCCAGACACCACTCCTCAGGCAGTATTTCATTCAGACACTCAGGATATCATGCGAGTATATTCTCTGACCGTTTTATACTTGCTAGACAATATTCTTGCTCTAGATTATTTTACTTGATGCTGATACGATGGAAACACGTATTAGTACTATATGGATCTTTTTATACGATGTTATCCCCCTCGGGAGCATCAGATACATCATGTCATGTACGTTTCACTTTCATCATGTATTTCTGTGCTTTCACCATTCATGTGCACTCTCGTGATTCATGTACTCTCATGTTCACGGAGCCCCCATGTTTATATTCATGTGCACCCATTTATGGGCCCCCATATGAAATCATTTACAATAACATAACTTGAACGGATCCTTGTGTATTGATTGGGGTACGGGGGAGTATAATAGTCATGTAGACAATTTCCAAAGTAATGTAGCCATGTACAACCTCTCATATTTATTATCAAGCCGTTCACATGTCTATCTTGTACTCTAAATCACTAGTTCACTATAGCTCTTTACTTATAGTAGATATTTCTTTACTGTCTTCTCTTTTACTTCATGTATATTCTCAGTGTTTTATGTATCTTACTCTATTTCCTGTATTATATTCCTGTCATGATATGAACTGCGTGAGATGTACTATGCTCGCTCCCGTCCTGACTGGACCTGTTGAAATATTACAGATGACCTTGAGGAGTTGTGTCCCACTTATTACGAAGCAGGCCTAGATGACACATGTGAGCTAGACTCTCAGGAGGACCCAGCACTTCCAGATGACATTACCCAAGTAGACTAGGCTAGTTAGCTAGACTAGTATCTATTTATCATTCCGTCTGTTGGATACACTTGTACTTATTCGGAGATTTGTTATTCTGGATTTGTAGAGTTGTTATCTTAGACTTTTAGCTACCTCTCTTATCTTGTATTTATCATCTGTGGATTCTGTGACTTCATCTATTCTATCTTATCGTACTTTCTTCCTTAGTCGTGATTGAGTTGTACTTTATTATGTCACCTCCATTCGGAGTGTATATACTGTACATGTACCTTATAACTGTTAGATGTATGTGACCTAGGACAGCGTTCTACCGTCGACACTACGGCGTAGGCTGGACGTAACCACTTCTCATGCCCCTACACTGGGTGCGGGTCGTGGCACAATCTGAGACAGATTATCCACTTATTTTTGTTGAGCATCCAGCTGCTCCTGAAACTGATACTGAAGCTGCTCCTGAAGCGCGCGATGTTGAGCTTTGCTCTACTTCCTCCGAGCCTCCATTACTTTCATCAGTTTCTCCTTTGGGTCAGACGATGAATTCGTCTTCGAGCTATCACCTTTGGTCATTCTACAACAAAAATTAATTCCATTAGCACTCATAAAATATTTATGGGCTTATTGTATTGAACATTATTTCATGCCAGCGCTATCGACACCATCAACCGAGAATTTTTGTATCAAGACTTTCTTTTTGAAAACATTTTCAAAATCCGAGGAATTGAAACCGAGCTCTGATACCAACTTGTCACGCCCTAATTCGAAGAATCGCTCGCTTTGCTTTTATTCACGCCGAATCGATCGTCCTCGCTAAGGCTTGATGCCGTACAAGTCTAGAGTTGCACTTGTACAAGGCAAGAACGTGCACATTTATGTTATTTTGAAACATTTGAAAATAAGCCACAATTACGAAAACATTGAGTAAGCGGAATATGAAGAAATAATATTCATTTTATTGACGATTGTAGCCAGAATACAACTTTTCTCGGTACTATTTGGAATGCCCTTTCAGCTACATTGATTCATAAAAAAATACAATTGATAGGATGCCAAAAAATAACTTCTTGTTCCATACATCATGCCCCTCTAGTACTTTGAAATCTAAGCAGCAACCTTTGAAAGCTTCGCAATACTTTGTGCGTTTTTATTTAAAAGTAAACTTGAAAGGAAATAGCAGTTCAGAAAGCTTTAATTGCGATGTGCGACCGAGCCTTCTCCAGTACCTGTGGAGGAGGGGTCAGCACATTATAACAATGCACTGGTGAGCCCCGTTGGCCCACTCAGCTAAACCAACATTTTATTAATGATAAGCATTTTAAAGCATGAGATCATTATGGAACAGGCAATATTCAGAGTAAATCACATTCGAGGCAATATGATATTGCATAAAATAATGTTTACTTTACCATCGATCGAATCCAGCTGTCCTGCATAAAATATAGGATAATAATAATACTTATCGCCCCTGTACAAAATATTAATTAGCATACATCTCCACAACATGACCAATGGTGTTGTTAAACCATATGGACTCTTTTCATTCATTTGCATTTGGGACTTCAAGGTAATGCGATGACAGCACAGTAGGTAGCTAGCCTCTATGATGCCTCGCATTACTCATGCTCCCAAAGCACTTCATTATTTCCTCCTAGGTTGAATCGGTCCCGATGCCCCGGTACCATTCGAGGAAATTACTTCTCAAACCTTGTGCACAAGTTGTCCATGGTCATACGAATGTGTGTTCGACTCGATAAACATAGTGTGCATAGAAATATTGAAGTAATAGGCAACATGATCATTCTCAGCATTTCATAACCATCATTCCAGGCATCAATTCATTTCAATTCAATGTTCAGTTCATCGCAGTAAAATCAATTCATTTCAATGTTCATTCTCTAGCTTCTTAGTGGTATTGACTTGTGGCATTAGCATCTTGATATCGATCAACAGATGTTGCAAGACAATTATTTAGTTGGCATGAAGGAATAGCGAGAGGGACAATAGCACCATAGAGATCCACACTCACCAGTTAGAGAATTGCCGAAAGGGAGAGGAACACTTGCGCGCTTAGCCTTCCGTCACGCATTCGTCTGTAATGGTACCAAAAGTTTTGTTAATAGTCCATCTCATTATGTTCCCTTCTTTCAGAATTCTCAAGAATGAATGCTATGAAAATCGATAAAAACGAGCAAGAATCAAATCATCGAAAACCATTCAGAAAAGCATCCATCAAAACCAAGCAATAAAATCAGCAGCAAAAATCCAGAAAAAACTCTTGGACGCATTTCAAGAGAAACCAATCCATCAGTTGGAAAGGTTCTTATGTATTTGTCCGTGATCGATTCGATGTCGACGGTAAGTTTCCCCAATACTCGGTTTCGACCGAGTTGATCAAGCCACAAGCCTTGCATAGTGGACTGCTAGGAGCAGGGCACTACAACAACAGTTCATCTTCGTCCACTATCACAAGTTCAGGAGTCCGATCATAATTCAAATGGTCAAAGACAGACTATTTAGCTGACTGGAAACAATATTTGATCACTACTTCGTGATGATAATTACAATAATGCTCCTGAGGTAGAGGTGGAGTTACAGATGGAAGAGACGATCTTGCGATCTTCCGCTTCTATATAAGAAGTTCGCAGAGTTCGGATATAATAAATGGATAAGAGGAAGTCGGAGGTACATATTCCTTAATGATATTAGGAATATGATTTTGATTCTTGAGGTACCATGTTCCCTGTGTGTATAAAGAAGTGGTGACTTCATTGGCATATGTGAGAGGGGTCTTGACCTGAACAACTCTTTATGTGCGCAACTTAGCAGATGGCGCAAATGGTACTTGCTGTGCGCTGGACATTGCCCTGTGCTGGTTGAGGTAGGTGCGCATATCAGAGTTGTGCGCCTCTTGTCTGTTGGTCTGAGCCACTTCCAATTTACCCTGCTTTGTTCTTAAAATATATAGAGTGGGTAAATCTTGGCTCTGGCCTGACTGGCATCGACCATAAGGAGTGGGTAGGATACCCTATTGTTCTGCGCACCATTTTTTAATAAATTTGGCGCGACGCAATTGATCAACAGAAGATCGACTTCGAGTAGAGTCTAATCCCTTGGCATTGATTTGATTGTATTTGCCTAGAGAAGTAGAATCTCCACTCAGAAGCATCTTCGCATTGACTGGCTCATGGACATAGTCAAATGCATTTTCCATCAAGTCCAGGATCGAGGAATGAGAAGGAAAGGTTATAGGGCGCTTTCCTTTATTCTGCGCAGGGGCAGTATACCAAGTTTAGAACTGGGAAGGAAGAGGGAGTGGCCTGGAGGCACTTTCCCCTGATTAGCTCGTGAGTATTGACTGGCGCGCCCTCTGCCAATTTCATAATTGGCAAGGAAGAGGAAGTGATCTGGTGGCGCTGTCCTCTGGTTGGCACCTGAGCATTAACTGGCGCACCCTCTGTCAATTTCAGAATTGGCGAGGAAGAAGAAGTGGCCTGGCGATACTGTCCTTTGGTTGGCGCCAGGGTAGTGAGACGAGCACTCTCCACCAATTTCAGAATTGGTAAGGAAGGAGAAGTAGCCATAGAGCTTTTCTTCATGACTGGAGCAGCAACAGTGATTGGTGCACTGGAGGACTTCGGAGTCCAAACAGTGCGCACATTGCTCTTAGCAGCAAAAGTGGTGAGCTTGGCACCCCCTGCGCCAATCATTGCTTCATAGGCAGTTTGGTCGACTTTTATGACCAGTGTCTTCTGCGTCGTGCCGACCGATGCAATATCGCATTGAGTTGTCACTTTCTCGTTAGAGGAGAAAGTCGTCCCAGCAGAGTTGCCATTTGGTTTGCAAAAAAACATTTTGATACAAACTAAGAAAAGAAGAGTACAATTAAATTATGGAAAAGTACAACTATAGGAATCTGATCATAGAAGACGATCACTTTATCCCTTGGATGATACGATGTCAAAGAATAAAGTCTTTGGAGAATGCTGCAGCAAGTGCTCAGGAGATTATGATCTTTAGTGATGCTTTGCAAGTAATTTAAAACTTTATTTATAGAGTTCTGAAATAACTGTTAAGTAGTTATTCTGATTGGAGCAGACAACCAGTGGCACACCATCCTTCCTTTGGCACGAACGATTAGTTTAACTGCTTGGAAGCATGGCATGTTGTGATTGGTATGCGCTTGGTCATGGGCAATGTCACCTTCACGTTCTTCGAGATTAGTGGCATGTGTACCACGTAATCTAACTGCTTCAGGAAGATTTGATCAAGTGGCGCCAGCTACTGAGTGGCGCTAGGCACTATCTGTTGAGTGGACACTGTTTAATCAATGATGCTAATGATCATCCTGCGCTAACTACAGATGGCGCTGGACAGCTGTTTGCCATTAATGACAGATCTGACCTATTCGACAAAATTTCCTCGAGCGCCACGCGTTCGAGATTCGAATAGATTTTCCTCGACTGACGTGCTGTCAGTCATGATGATAACTGTTCAGCTTCTCCCAGAAGATAACCATGTGGCAGGCAGCGCCACTTGATGGTTGACGCCGTCTGATATCTGGCACCATTTGATGGCCAATGCCACTTTATGATTTAAATGTTGGCGCTTCCTATGAGTGGCACAGGGTGTTAGGTATACTTTTTAGGCCTCTACAGTGATGTCTGTTGTTGAATGAACCAAACCGGTCAAATACCAAGTAAGTTAATAACCCAACCCTAATTATTTAACACCAACGTAGGATTTGGTTTGGTTCAGTTTTAAACAATTTTGGCATAAACAAACCGTAAACCGAACCGAATCGGTCGGTTTTGAAAATTTTGCAGCCGAACCAAACCGACCGAACCGTAGGTTCGGTTTAAAATCGATCGGTTCGATTTGGTTTGGTTTAATTTGGTCGGTTTGACTTAATTGTGAACAACCCTACCTTCCGCATGGCTAGGGCGCTTGTAATGGTAGGTATGCACAACGCCGACAACGACTGGAGGGTATTGGCATTCAAGGCGGAGGGCGTGATTGAGGGATTCCCCCATCGTTTTATATTTCGGAACAGACATGTGGGCAAAAATAGCGAGCCGCAGACCTACTTCAAACCATCGAGCGCGACTCTCCGTGGTAGGCACGAATTTTCCAGCAAATTTGGCCAATTTATTGAACTATGCTGCGTACTGCCACACCGTCATATTTCCTTGCCTCAACTGCATAAATTCATTCTTCTTCTCCTGTTGATGGCTGCGGGAAGGTACTCAATTTCAAACGCCTTTCGGAAGGTGGCCCAAGTGATTGTTGTCGTCTTGATGTCGTGTCGAAGTGTTCATTTTTGTACGGCCCACCAGTCGTGCACGTTCAGTCGGAGTTAAAGTTGAGCACATGCGACTTTCATGGACTCATCAACGCCCAGAAGTTCGAAATGGTCTTCCAGCTCCTCCAACCAGTCAATCGTCTGAGAGGGATCTTCGGTACCATTGAAGGAAGTGCGATAATTCTTCGTGAATTTAGACACCTTAAAGTTGGAACTTCTTGGTGCCCCCAGTGGACGCTCGGGTACCTCAGGTTTGGCTTCAATCGGTCGGACCACAGGCTTGTTTATGGCATGTGTCGTCGTAGAATTGTTATAGGCCACAACTGACTGGACTATCTGCTGAAGAGTATCATGCTGCTTCTGCTGCAACTTGAATTAGTCCTCAAATTGGCTCTCGAGCTGGGTCTGGCATGCCTCAGTCTGCCGTCGATGAAGCTCATTCTGGTGCTGTTTGGCCTCGGCCTGATGCTGTTGCGCCTCTAGCATACATAGCATCCGTTCCATGGGGGCATTTAGGGGTTCAGGCCGTGACTCGAGGGCGTTTGAGGGTTCAGGTCGTGAGCTACTCGAGCCGCTCGAGGCACATTTTTCGCTCGCGGTTGCAGCTTTTCTTCCTTTTGGGATACGAAGGCAACTTATATTAGTCTCAAAAAATATTACGGACTCACTTGTATGGAACAACTTATCTCATCGAGACGAGATCAAGAGTTCGAGTCTCAAAAGGAAAGCCAAAGAATGTAAAGCCATGCTATGATACCATTATGTCACATCCCGATTCGGTAGAATCGATAGTCGTCCTCCGGGCGTGATGTCGTACGAGCCTAAATTGCGCCCGTACAAGGAAATTTCCATAAGGTTATTCGAAACACAACGTTCAAATCCAACATGCAGAGAAATTGAACACATTTATATATTAGGAAACTTTGGCTTTCATTGATAATATACTTGTTTACAAGGCTCGATTACAAAAGAGACCGCACGGGCTTACAAACTGACTCAGATGAGATAGTCATTCCATACATTTACATCCCTTTATACAAAGTAACAAAATCACTCTCTTGGACCTGGGATCGGCGAGAGTTGATGTGATATGGCACAGTGTTGATTGGAGTCTTCAAAATATTACAGAATTTGCCTTCGCGCTTAGCAAGGCTTTCAAAATGGACGAGCGTCGCCTTCTGTTCCTTGGCACGCTTTCCTGATTCAGAGCACCTATGGAGAGCGAGGGTCTGTATATTAAACGTGTACTGGTGGGTGGCAATTTATGTCCGTGCTCTCATTTGGTTCAAGAAATTAAGTGAACAAGCATACATATATTTGGTGAACTTTCTAGCAATCCTAATCAATTCATGTAAGCAATTGAAAGGCATAATAGCATACGACGATGATTCTTACCCATGGAAGAGCGTGCCACTGCAGCATAAAGCTTACTATGTTCTTCCATGTCATATTGATAATGAAGAATACAATAAAGTGCAATTGTAAAGGTCACTGGCATGACAAGCTATCCTGGACATATAGCTTGGTAAGACAGAGGTCCTTCAACGCAGGTAGCGAGCCCCGTAGAAAGCCACTGCCTACAGTGGCAGGCATCCAACATAGCTATCCGTGTTTCTTCCTAGGCCGGATCGGTCCCGTGGCCCCGGGATACCGTCCGAAGAAACAATCGCACTTGTGCACAAGTTGTCCATGACCGTGCTAAGTTAACAAGTTATTCAAGGCACGTTTCATGGTATCATTGCGACATTCATTTAATCGATTAAATCTTTGCTTCGCACAGTTCTATATAGCATGGTATTAAGCAAGCACGTAACAGTTATATGATAAGCAGTTCTATAGCCTGTATATGTGAGATGTTGAGCAACAGTTTATTAGAATAAGCCTTTGTGTCATTGTATTTACATTTAGCATAACATATTTTGGTATCGACAATTTATTGGAGAAAAGAGGGTCGAGGGAAGAAGGGTCAGCCACTCACCTTAATTGTTTGATTGAGGCGAGAGACCCGTTGGCTGCGTTAGACGGCGCCTACACGATCACCTAAAATCGTATAAGCAACTGATTAGAATACTGTCTCATTCAATGAGTTAGATACAAATGCGAAGTTTGAAAACGAAAGCAATGAAAACCATCAAAAACATTCACGAAAACGCATTCAGAAAACCAAAGAAGTAATTGCGGCATGAAAAACAGAGTAACGGGAGGTCTCTTCCGACTCAACCGCATAGTCTATCTTCGAGGCGCAACCCGCAGAATATGGGACTTGATTCCCAAGAAGCCTTTCCATAATGAGAAAAGGATCTTAATTCAATCGTTTCTGTTCGACCGATTCAATCGATCCCGACCTATCGGTTCCGATTGAAACAACAGCGACATTGTTCCTTTCTCGTGCACCCCGTAGATGAAAATGGGACACGATATAGGGACGGGGTACTATATAATATATCCTTGGTCTAGTAGCTCTTGTGTCATGACCCGCTTCCGAATAATCGGATACGATTCGGACACGCCCAGCCTACGTTGGAAGACGCAATGCAGTAAGCTATACAAGTCTAAAAAAAACTCCAAGTCACCAGATAATATAAAACATCACAGCATCTATAACATCCCAGAACAGATCACCACAATCCACTAAGTCATTTTTAAAACAAGATCATCCGGAGACAAATCCAGTAACAGGAATAAAATACAACTCATAATACAATAATCCAAAGTAAACTCTAACAATCTAAACAAAGAAACCCAACTATAGCTTCTAAGTCCTGAGTCGTGGTCCATACTGCTCAGCTAAGATCCCAGACTCTGGCCTATAAAGGTGGTTCAAAAATCCTCAAGTGCACCTGCAACATATCCAGTCAGGAGCGAAGAAAAGAACAATTTTAAGATAATGAACAAATACAACATGAGATGGAAATAAGCACAGGAAACATAAAGATATAAAGTACAGGAATAAAGAACAAGAAGTGCTGAAAGTAAATACAGGAAATACATGAAATAAAGTACATGAACTGAAACCAGAACATGAATGTACAAGGAACATGACATGTGCAATATGTTGAAATACATCCAGAATGTATGACCGGCTTGGATTGCATAGGGTACAGGGTACATGAATAATGGTATGGCTTAGGTCCCGCTTGCACGGTGCGAGGCCTAAGCTATTAACATGAATTTATTTTGGGTTTGGTCACACATCTGTAGTATTTTCCCTCCCCAGACACAAGTAAAGTATAAGAAACATGAACAGGGTACAAGTCTATATCATGTAACATCATGTGAAATGGAAGTACAAGACATGAAGTAAATGAACAAACCGAAGAATGTACTTGCCTTGCTCAGGGTGATCGGGAAAATGGAGTAGATCTGAGGAGTAGATCCAAGCTGGAAATGAAGACACGTTCCACGAAGTCGGACACAATCCTCTCGTGTCCCGCTGTGATCTGGAGTCTCCCACAAAAATTCGATCCTCAATAATCTCGGATCAAACTAACTCCAAGCTCCGAAGATTTCTTGTTTCCAACACATGATGAACAAAATGGAGTCACACAATGATCGATCGATCATCCAAACAACAGACCAAAAATTATCAATCCTTACCTCGCCGTAATGCCGCCGTCAACCGCTATGAGGTCACTGACGAAGAACAGATCGAAGATGACCACCACCTACCGGGAATTCAGTCGTCGATGGAGATCGGATCACCGGAGAAGGAGGCTGGATCGACCGATCTCGAATTAGATCAAATACAACTCGATCTCGGCTGTTGACACAGGGTTGGATCGGCGAATTCATGGAAAGGAAGAGATCGACGCCGGAGGATGGATCGTCGGAGAAACCTTGATCTAATTTCAGTTGTCTGGAAGAATCTTTAGCGCCGTACGGAGGTCCGCACCTAGCTGCTCGTCGCCGAAAAGATGACCTCGCCGGAGAAGTTCTCCTGTGGTGGATCCTTATACGTCGAATCCGAGATCTGCCTCGTCCCCGTGGGGATGGGAATCGTCGTCTCCGCCATGGTTGCTGCCATCGTCGCCACCATGAAGTTCACTGGAGCAATCTAGGATTTCGGCTTGGGAGGAAAAAGAAGGAGTGTGGAGGAGAATAAGATCTGCTCTCTTCAATTCTTGAAATCTAACAAATAAGAGAGAAAAAGGGGTTTAAATAAGAAGTTGGGGGTGGGTTAGTTTCTGACTTGGAGAAGGAAAAAGCTATTTTGGAGGGAAATTAAAATGGAAATTTGAACAACCCTGATGTTCTCGTTCACATGAACACACACACACACACACACACACACACACACACACACACACACACACACACACACACACACACACACACACAGAGGGAAAGTATAAATGAGTTATTTTGTATATATAAGTTTGGGTGGTGATTGCCCAGAAACACATGGTTTGGCCCAACAAGCTAGCAGCTTAGTCCTTTTATAAAGAAATGAGATAAATACAATAATTGAAAATAATGAATAACTACTACTAATAATAGCTATCCACTCTTGCTATAGAAAAATAATATTTCTCTAAATAAATAAATAATTATTTTTCCAAGAATTTAAAATACCAGGAATATACCAAAATTTAGTAATTCTGGGAAAGCAAGGTTACAAATATACCCCTTAGAAAAATTTTGTCCTCGAAATTTCAAGGAGCACGGTATGATACAGAAATGACATAGTTCAAATTTAGTTAGACACGAGTGTGAATATGGTCAATGATCAGGTATGAAAAAAATCATAAGGATTTGAAATGTTTTAGTATGGCAAAATAAACGATTAAATGCCATGATTAAAAATGATCAAAAACTAATCGGCACGAAGTGAAACGAAATTTAGTTAGGACCAAGTACGATAACTACATACAAGGAGTTGAAATAACGCGATTTAACAATGATCGAGAATTAAATATGCATGAGGTGGAATGAATTTTAATTACGACTTAGAGGAGTAAAATCATGAGAGCATGATTTTCCAAGCACGATCAAAATTGAAAGTTTAGCACAATCGGAAAATCACGGTCAGATAGGCATGATTAAGATCGAAGTTTAGTCAAAACACGATCAAAATATAAGTGCGATTAAAATCTAGTGGGGCGGAATCAAAATCTAGCAATGTGCATTTATTGAGAAAATCATTTGATTTGACGATAAAATGCAGGAGGAAGGAAACTGTAAGGGTTGATTGAGTAGACGTATGGAAGCTTTCCAGGAGGAATTAGTATCAAATCAAGGTGAAAGTGCAAGGGTTTATGATTCACGAAGAATCAATAATCATGTGAAAATGGGATATAGTCTATATGGTATCTGAAAACATATATTATATATATATATATATATATATATATATATATATATATATATATATATATATATATATATATATATATGTATATATATATATATATATATCTGAAGTCACTTCACCAAGAATCCATGCCCCGCCAATGTATCCTGTCAGCAGTGAACTTTTTGGCTCCGTGATTCAAATAGTGATATGTTATCGAATATTCTATCAACTTTGTCCCTTTTTAAACAATTATTAACGAAGCAACTCCAGAGATCAAAATATGAAGAATTTAGGACAGTCTCAATAATACCCAAAAACCTATGAATGTCTGAAATCACTTCAAATTAGAGCCCCTGCCTCGCCAGTGCGCAGCTGGCTACAGTGAACTCGCAGTCTCTATAATCCAGATAATTGACTGTAGTGCGCATCTGCCATGTCATAGTAGGTTATCGGATATTTTCTCAACTTTATTCCTAGGAATTTCAAGAAAAGTTTATGAACATTCAAAATGAGTTCTAATAGTCCAAGTGATGTCATATGATCTTTAGAAAATAAAGAGTTTTATTAGGTAGAAACAACAAAAGATTCAACAATGGGTATTAGTAGTAATAAAACACACAAGGAGATTTTAATCGAACAGGAAACAAGGTAAATGGAATCTTGAAAAATAAATCTCGACTGGCAGACAATAATTCGTATAGGGAACATAATTCGAATAGGTAGCAAAATCTCGAAGGATGAGTAGAAAGCAAAGTATCGAATAGAAAAAAAGTCTATCAAATCTCGATTAGTAACGAAGTCTCGAACAAAATCTCGAATGTGAAATGATATTTTAAATAGGAAATCAAAATCTCAAAAATCAAATATCAACCAAGTCGTAAATAAGAGACAAAATCTCGAATAGGAAACAAGATTACGAATTATGTGTAAAACCCCTAAATTTTTTAAAATATTTTTTAATATTTATTTGAATTAAATAGTCATTTTTAGAATTTTCTAAGTATTTTTTAATTATTATTATTATAGATGACCTTAGCCATGGTTGAGTTTTGGAGTACAAGACGACTAGGGATTATGACACGGATAGTGTAGTCATGTGCCTTAACTAGTGTATTAGCCATGCTAAGGGAGGGCTAGCCATAGTAATGTCCTAACTAGGAAAACCAGGCCAAGTTGCGACTTAACCCCCACCGATGATTTATTTATATTTAATTAGAAAATTGACTATTAGGTGACCGGCTGTACCAATTTAGTCTGGACTGGACCCAAACCAAGTCCAAGCCCATGTAGGCATGTTGTACGTCCAAAGATGTCCCTGTAGATAATTATGGGGAATTCATTCAGTGTATTTATTTAAAGAGGATAAATAAGAAATTTTAATATAAATAAGGACTATATATATTATATACTATACAGGTATTTGGGTAAAATTGATATTCTGTTGTCGAGGTTATGATAACAAATTCCTTAGAACGCCCTTTTAGAATGTACACCTAATTGCATGAGAAACCTATTATTGTTGTACTCTATTTTGGTTAATATTATTGTTGACATGATTATACAAACAATTATTTTGGTTATTTTCTATTATAGTAAATAAATATTTTAAAGTGTTTTGCCCAAGCTTTTTCTAACCAAATATTAATAGTTATATTTTTATGTTGAAATGTATTTTATGAAATTAATATTTTTGCCTTACAAATACATATTAGAAACTAGTATATATATATGTATACTCCTTTAAATATAAAATAAATGAAAACCCAACTAAAACCCCCCACCCCAAGCAGTCCCAGCTTGAGCTCGAGCTCGAGCCCATGAAACTCCCAAGCAAGCCCAGCCTTTTTCCCCAAACCGACCCCAAATTCCCCATAGAAGCTGACCCTTTCTCCCTCTTTATGTATATATATATATCGAGAGTCAGAGAGAATAGAAGAGCAAACCCTAGCTCCAAACCCCTCGCGATCATCCCCACGACTTCCCCACAGCCTGAGCGGCCTACAGACGACCGCGTGCCGCCATTCAGGTCACCTAGACGGCCAAGCCGCGCGCGCGCAAAGGCCACAGCAGCAGCCGCAACAGATTCAACACCAGATCGCCCTACTTCAAGATAGATTTTCTCCTTACTCGTTCGATGAAATTTTGAACCGTAAATTTTCTCGTATAGTATACTTGACCAACTACAAACCCCTTCAAAAAGTTTGTCGAAATTCGTCCTGCATCTTTCGTGAAAATTCTTGAAAGTTCAAGAAAAATTATAATAAATTACTGCTATTTACAGTTTTATGAACCTGTTTTGGAAGGCCGATAGTTGGCAACATATTAGAAATTTAGGAAATCAATTTATGCAGACTTTTAGACAACTTAACAGGGATTAAAACCCCATCATTAGTTTTAATTCTAGGGGTTTATGCAGTAAGATAAGTCAGAGTGAAAATTGAGAAAAACACATTAAAAATAGTTTAGAAAAATTAGAAATTAGTCGATACGGCGTGCGTCCCAAAAAATCGGGTGACGTGGTCCGCACTATACGCATCGAAAGGCGCGTATGGATGTTGCTGTCACGACCCGCTCCCGAATTAATCGGACACGAGTCGGACACGCCCAGCCTTCGTCGTTAGACACGATGAAGTAAGCTGTACAAATCTAGGAAAATCTAACCAGATAATCATGAACAAGTATGAAATCACAGCATCTATAAATGTATCCCAAACCCAGAGTAAAGTACAAATCTCAGAATTTATTATATTCCAGCAAAATGAAAGATAGAGTCTACTAGTCTCAAAGTACAAGGAAAATGTAAAGTACTAATGGTAAAGCTCTAGGCTTCTGCAGCCTCTAAGTCAAGAGCAACTCCAGCTAGCTCTCCTGCATCAACTGGCTCTCGGCCATAATATGTGTCGCAAAGGGCCTCCAACTCACCTGCAATATATCCTATTCAGGAGCGGAGCAAAGTACAGTTCTAGGTAATGAACAAGACATCATGATATGAAAGTACAAGGGAACATGATATGTAAAGTACAAGAAAGAACATGGTCTATAAGCACATGAAATAACATGGTATGTAAGAACATGAAAGAACATGGTATCTCAGGAATCACAGGAACTAAGTACAAGATATATCTCCTGAACATGTGTGCACAATATCTGAAATATAACTAAGTATGTGACCGGCTAGGGGTAAGCACATGAAGCACATGAAAGCACATGAATGGTACGGCTTAGGACCCGCGTGCACGATGCGGGGTCTAAGCTAAACACACCTGAGTTGTTTCTTGGGTTTGGTCACATAAATAGTATATTTTCCCTCCACAGGTACAAGTAATAAGAACAAGGAACACGAGCACCAGAAAAACATATCGTGTCGCAGTGTGTCAATCAAGGAAGCACATGATATAATGAAATGTACAAGACCATGGAGTGTACTTGCCTTGCTCCAGGAAAGTACGGGTGAAGATCGGGGCTAGATGTCCTCCTGTATTTATTGATTTGATACAAGTCGATTAATAATTAATATCTAAATTGGTTCTATTTTACCCATCAAGCATTTTAATACTAGTGATTTAAGTTCTATATTAACTGCTGGATAAAACTGTCCAGTCAACTATCTATCCATGACTTAGCCATTTAGAAAAATATATGCATCCATAAACACAGCACTCGATACCAATCCTAACCTTAGTTTATATTGAATGCTAGATAATACAACAATTGCCTAAATTCATTGAAGCATTACTCACAACTTGGTATCCAATAAAAGTAATTATAGACATTTGTTGCTCAGTTTTTAGCCTCCTATAGTGTATAATGCTTCAATATAGCAACTTAGCATAATTTCCAAACTTGCAATTGAACTCAAACTTGCAATTGAACTCTACTACACATATTAATATATGCAGCTTATAGAACCCAAACTGAACCTTACACACATTATTATAGCAACCCTACATAATTTCTTATTCAAAAAGATAGTCCACAAAAAGACACAACATACTATTAATAAGATTACAACCCACTGATTAATCCAAACTATAAAACCCCTCCATATTCTAACTTCCTGCCAGACTAATATACTTAAAAAAAATAAGGTGAGCCAACCTAACTGCTACTAATCAGCCACACATAATAATATACTTAACTATTAGCCCACAAGAACTGATACAAATCTTTACATAAAATAAGAATTCAGAGAATGATTCCCTCCCAGATCAAATAACTGCTACTGTTGCACCCAACGCCTTCGAAACAGACATGAACACAGGCTGCCGACCCAGCAAATCAGGACACGAACACAGGTTGCCGACACAGCAAATCAGGACACGAACACAGGTTGCCGACTCAGCAAATCAGGACACGAACAGTCACGCACACACAGACTCTACAATTCCTAGACACACACACATACGAAATCATAGCAACTATTCCATAGTAATTGAGTTATAAAATTACCTGAAAAATTTACCAAAAACTGGAAACTCGACCTGATGCGTTGGACACCACTTCTCAAATCCAGATGGTCTCAGCGAAACTCGAAATCAGTCGATCCCCTGGTGTGGACATTACACCAACAGTGTGATCAAAATATGCATAAAATCCTCTGCATCCCACCGTTCTCCCAACTCAGATTGCAAACAATAAATCCAATATTCTACTGACTCAACCATATTAAATCCGAATTCATAATGAATCGATCAAACTTTAGAAAGACAATCATACTGCTCACAAACCAAATCAAATTCAAATCTACGGAAAATACGAGTCAAGAATCAGGACAGCTTACCAAAACCATCGATCTACTGTCTTTCAAAGCTGATCTAACCGAAACAATATCCGAACCTGAATTGAGTGAAGAATTGCAAATCAAAATATTATCGTGCCGAAACTAATTCGATTCATCAAATCATGACTTAGATTCATAATTTACTCACCGAAATCTCGAGTCAAAACTGAGAAACGCAACTTGTGAAGAACGTCAGTGATCTCCAAAAGTAGATCAAATCCGCTTGCTCTAGAATTTCAGATCGAGAATCAATTGAGTGGTTCGATTTTAACAAGGGAATGAGAAGACAGGAGAACAATTGAGACTCACCGATCCCGAAGTCGTCGAGAATAGATCGACGACGATTCGCTCCTGCAGTCGGTCGGAAGAGTGACGCTGTGCTTCAAAAGAGGCTCGTCAAACCCGTAGCCACCACTCTCATCGTCCGCCGTCCGCCGTCCACCATCGCCGTGCTCGTCGGGGCTGTCGCCGCTCTTCGCCGGAGTTGGATTAGGGCTGGGCTCGAAAGAAAGTTTGGGAAAGAATGGGGAATGAGACTCTCTGCTCTCGAGAAAGAATTTAGGAAGAGGAGTGAGCAGTGAGTGCTCTGCTACTCTCTCCTCTCAAATAACAAAATGGTTGCAACAATTGCAACCAGCCCCCCCCCCCCCCCCCCCCCCGCTCTCAACGTTTTTCCAGAAAGCCCCCTCCCCTCTAGGAAAGATGCAAAGACCCCCTCCACTCACAGCAAACATGCAAAAGACCCCCTCCCCTTTTCGAATATTACAAGAACTGCTGAAAATCAGTTAAAAACTTTATTTATTTTTTAAAAAAAGAATGAGGGACCACTAAATTGGTTGCAACAACCTTTTAAATTTGAAATTGCTCCTAATTTATTTTCCTCCAAAAATATCAATCACATATTTATTATTAAAACTAATTTATTATTTGAAACTTAATAACAACAATTGTAATTATTAGAAATCAAATTTATTTTCTCAAAACCGGGAAGTGGAGTTACAGTTGTCGACGTGTGGGAACTGACGGAACTCGATTTTGTTGCGTGTGTGCGACGAAATCAGTGCGTATCCGTCAAGATACCCCCGTATGAACACTTTGCAAACTAGCCTATAACTTCGTGTACGTTCGTCAAATTAAGACAAAACTTATGCCAGCAGGACCGAATTATTTTTTTGGTCCTGTACGCCAAGTTTGGTCCGAATCTGAGAAGGTCGACCGGAACGTCTTTTTGGCGGGCCAACGATCCGATTCAATGGGCAATTTTGTGCACGGCTCATCGGAATCCAAAATTGGACATACCGTTGAGTTCGTCTTAGAGAACCATATTCGTAGACATATATTTTGATGACTTTTGAGACCGTAGGTTCTGGTAAGCGTTTCGGTGCAAAGCAGGTCCAACGGTGGACATTGTTTTGACCCGAAATTATGATTTTGCCCTTGTTCCTGAATTGGACTTTCGGACAGGCATTTTCTAGATATATCTTTTATACCGAGAATATTTTTTATGTTTGTTTCAGTATCCGGGAACGTTTGTGGAGGTTCCACTCTTGTAGCTTCTTCTCACTTGTCGATTTCATCTACTAGACGTCGTCAAAACACCTTCTAACCACCAGACAAGTATACCTTGCTAATTAACTGTCATATTATTTATTTTTAACATTTATTTCATTTGTTTTATATTTGTTATTTTTAATTGTTATAAACTGTGCGTCCAAGCCATACTTGGGTGCAAGCGACTCTATTAGTCGTTACTTTATTTTATGTATGTTGACTTAGTTTTAGCGGACTACCTTCTTGTTGGGGGATATCCCTATATCTCCTTTGGCCATGATACTCACACTACACAATTTGAGACATGTTGCTAGGGGCACGACTTATTGACTGGCCATCTCTATAGTCGTGTAACGGATAGATCGTAACTGCTATGATTAAGGTAAGAGACTCGAGCAGTTACAAAACTGGGCGGGTCATGGACATGACTTGGTCAGTATGGGAAATATTGGAGGAGGACAGTCGCTAGTGCATATGGAAAGCCAAATAGATAAACCATAGTTTTCGAAAGAAACTATGGCGTGATATATTTGCAGATACCCTCTGACATTTTGGACGTTACAGCGGGATACGTATGACTGGATGCCAGTTACGTACTTATAGCCTATATCCCACCCATGCACATGAAAGTTGTCCTCTAAATTGCACATTAGACGGTTAGAATCCCCTTTGCATATTTGTGTCTAGGATAGTATTTTGTATATTATTTTATTATTCTGACAGTTCATATTAGCATGTTCTTCCTGTATCATGTTACGTCTCTCTGAGGACCTGGTGATTTTTTCAGGTGTGTTTATGATTTTCGCAGGTGCTCTAGCCAAGAACATAGTTTACAATCTACCTTCGCGATGCCAGCTTTTGGATCATCTTTCGCTTCGCTCGACTCTTCCATAGTTGCTATATATTTCTCTCTTTTTGTTGGTAGTAGATTTGTCTCTGCCCAACATTTTGTACAAATGACTTTAATAAGTTGATTTTATGATATATTGGTTTGTGTATGAGATTAGTTTCATGGTTATTGTATTTTACAGCTTATGTATATATACGAGGTTTTCGTATATTGGAGTATGCTTCGTATGTATGCAGCTGGCATGTCTACGTACTTGGTCCTAAGTATTTTAGGACTGGGGCGTTACATTATGATTAGAAAACAACTATCAATTAGTGAATAGGTAACAAAGTATCGAATCATAACAAGCAAAGTCTCAAGTAGGAAACAAGGTCGAAACAAAGTCACGAATAGGAAATGAATTCTCCAAACAAAGTCTCAGAGAGAAACAAAATCTCAAGAGGAAACAAGGTCTAGAATAGAAAACAATACTTCGAATAGGAAACGAAATCTCAAACAAGGTCTCAAATGGAATCCTCAATAAGGTCTTGAATAGGAACTGAATCTCAAACAAGTCTCGAAAAATGAAAGCTCAAACAAGGTTTTTAGATGAGAAACAAGGTCTCAAGACGAAATCTCGAGTAGGGAATAAAACTCAAATAACATAAAGTTTGATTAGGAAACAAGATTTCGAATAGAACAAAATTTTGAAATGGGAAACAAAGTTACGAGTAGTGAATGGAGAATATAGTATAAAATAGTGGATATAAAATAAGTATTGAATATAAGAAAATCTCGCATAGAAAACAGAGTTTTGAATGGGAGATAAGATCTAGAATAGGAAATAATATCTCGAAATACATCTTGAATAGCAACCAAATAGAAAACAAGTCTACAATTCTCGAAGAGGAAAAAAGAAGTTTTAGGTGCTAAGGATTGGAATGCAAATCATGATCCATGGTCTTCTCCAACCATGCAAAAGAGTCTTATGTCTTTAGTCCGTCTTCAGTATTTCTTCAGGAACTGGAATCACTCCAACTTGTTCAGCTGTCCCGACGTAGGCTGATCCCTGCAGCAGTGCTCCATACGGCTGTTGTACCTGGAGAGGTGAGTCCCTCTGCTGTAGTCCTGATGCTCCTGGTGCTCGTCCTTGGACAGTACGATCAGCAACCTCCGGGCAATCCTTGACCTGGTGGGCAGACGACCCACAGAACAAGCATAGCCTCAGTCTCTTGTGGCACTCTTTGTAGTGATGTCCTGGGTGACGACAGTAATACAAATGATCACCGTCTGAATTTAAGTCTGAATCTCCCGCTAGGCTGAAGTACAAGGACTCTGACAGGAGTATGAAGAACAGATGGCAACTCTAGAGGGGGGTGAATAGAGTTTATAACGATAATAACCAATTAAAAATCAAACTCTTTCACAAGCTGAAAGTAATCAGAGTAAATACGGAAATAAATAAGGGACAAGAAAGTATATGCAAACACAGCCAATTTTTAACCCGATTTCCCTCGTGGAGGACTAGTCCAGGCCTGAGAACTCTAGCTCAGGATTAAATCCACTATTTATGAAATAGTAGTTACACCCCGTACCTTTTCTTCAGAAGAGCACGTCAACTTCTTACAAAGATCGCAGTGGCGATACTTGGAATTTTCCAAGCGACTTCTTGAACTCTTGCACAAACTCCTAACTGAAAAATGCTGAGCACTTGAGGCTTAGGGAGCTTGTGGCTAGTAGATGAAGAAGGGTATGGCTTGTATTGAGCTTTAGAGAGAAGAGAAGAGAAGATTGGATGGTTTGAAATGAGAGAAATCAGTGAAGGAACGACGAGGGTCCACGAAGGCTGCATCCGGATCCAAGTAGCGAATAACCCAAGGGTCATCGATACGATATCCCTCACGACCAGGGTCCCGCTCCATAGGAATAGGCATGAAAGGATGGCGAGACATGGAGTACCGAATATCGTACAGCGAGTTGCTGATGGCACTCATCTGCAGGGTGGTCCGGCAATCCAGCTGAGTCCAACGATCATCCTCTAAGGTAAAGCGATCACGGAGCATAGTCTAAAGAGACTCGAGAGTGGCAGGAGGAGGAGGAGGATCCTGTCCAAGAGGAGGTGCATCGGGCTCATCGTCAGAGTGCTCAGACACGACGGGTGAGCCAACGGCTGTCTGAAGCCTCCGTGCCTTAGAGAGGAAGGCAGGGGCAGGTAAGAACTGGTACTCATCAAGTGGTATGCGAAACGCACGAAATACCATAGGAAGATACAAAGCATAAACCAAGGATCTTGGTTTCTTCCTACAATTAATCATCCAGTCCATCATGGTACGTAGAAGATTAAATGGTACATGAAAGTGAAGGTGATATAAGGCCGAGATTTCAAAGTAGGTGACTTCATCGGTGGATCCCACTTTGGGTAGAATAGTGTTGAAAATAATCCGATGAAGTTCATAAAAATAGGGATTGAGATACTTGGCCAAAAGCTTACGAGGACGTGTGTTAGGGGTACACAAGTCATCCTTGAAGCTTTCAAGTGAAGACCCATCGAGAAATTGAAACGATCGAGCTTCAACAAGCTTTTCTCATGAGTTTGTCTCTTGGAGTTCAAGGTATTCGGCCAAATCGAAATCATCAAAAGAGATGTTAATTCCCGCAACCTGTGAGAAAATATGTGTATCATCATGAGTTAGGTTGCAGTAAAACATTTGAATAGCACTACGATAAATGACCGAGTTGGTGGTGACAAGTTCGTCAAGGCAAAGATCATGAAAAAGTACATCATATTAAGAAAAAATAGTAAAATTGATAGGGTGACCCGCAAACACCGGACGTGTCCGAAAATTACGAAACCAATCATTAGATGCGTCGAGTGATACAAATATTCGGTCGTCAAATGTGTTTGGGTCAAGTGGACGAGGTGGGTTGAACAACGGGTGGATAGGTGGTTGTTGTTCAACGGGCGGTGCAATGGGCGGTTCAACGCGAGGAGGAGCATTCGAAGAGGACGCTCCCTCGGTTCGAAGTCTCTTTCCGCGATTGAACAAACGTGGAGCCATGAAACAATAAAGATAATGGAGGAAATTGAAATAAGAAAAGTGTTGAGATATACCTCAAAGTGATGATGAACAATAAAGGAGAATGGTGAAAGAGGCCTTCTGCTTGAGTTTGGAGAAGAGATGAGCTCTAGAAATGAAGAACTAGGGTTAGGATTTTGAGAAAAAGTGTTTGGAGAAGTGGAAAAGGTGGCAATGGAGGAGAGGAGAGAGGAGAGCCTGAATATATGTGAAGGGTTCCAATTGGTCGGAAACAATATGGGCCATTGGATCTATTTATGATCAGCGGCTGAGACTGTTCCCGGTTCTGGAACAGCCAGGCCGAATTCGGCCCGAACTCTGGTTAGGGCAGAGTTCGGCCCGAATTCCGGATTCTGTTGACAGAACATGAATCAGGCTGAGAAGAAGAAAAAATGGTTAAGTGTGAGAGACCAAAGGAAAAGGAAAGTGAGGACATATACAAGAAAGACTTAAGTGGAGAATGACAGAAAGTTAACTTTGAAGCAAAATGAAGTTTTAAAAATTTGCATTTTAGCATGTGATAAATTAAAAATGAACCATGTAATAAACAAGGAATTATGTCATAATTCAATATTTTGAAGCTGCCATGGGTTAGCTGCAGGGGCCGGATCCCAGCTAGCGGTAGTCTTGAGGACTAGTGCACCGTGTCGCTTAGGCTTTTACGCCTTGTTGTCAGAAGGACCCTTTCGGCTTGTACCCATAGCAATTTCATCATAAAAGAATCAAGACATATTCGATATTTATGCAGGTTTATTTTAATTAATAACAGCTTCATCCAAAATTCCAAGTTCACGACAGAGAAAATTGAAGCGCTCTTCGGATAATGATTTTGTGAAGAAATCTGCTAGCTGATGATCATTGTCAATAAATTCTAAGTTAATAGTGCCATTTTGCTGATGATCACGCAAAAAGTGGTGACGTATTTCAATATGCTTCGTGCATGAGTGACAAATGGGGTTCTTCCAAACCAAAGCTCATAGGGTGTTTTCTTCGTAATATGGCGAATAAGCACCCTATTTAAAATGTGGCATGCTGTATTGACAGCTTCAGCCCAAAAGTATTTCGGAAGTGAAAACTTGTTCAACATGACTCTAACCATATCGCCAAGAGTCCTATTCTTCCGCTCTACAACACCATTTTGTTGAGGAGTTCTTGGACAAGAAAACTCATGATCAAAACCATTAGAATCACAAAACTTTTCAAAATCAGTATTTTCGAATTTGCCTCCATGATCACTTCGGATTCGAGTAATCATGTAGCCTTTTTTGTTTTGAACTTTCTTAACAAAAATCTTGAAAACCGAAACAGCATCGCTTTTATTTGTAAGAAAGAAAACCCATATAAATCTAGAAAAATCATCAACAATGACAAAAGCGTAGAGTTTTCCACCAAGACTGGCTACTCTACTAGGGCCAAATAAATCCATATGAAGTAATTGCAAGGGTCTAGTAGTGCTTACAGAGTTTATGGAATGAAAAGAGGACTTGGTTGCCTTAGTCAATTCACATTCGGTACATACCATGTCCTTTTTGAATGTGATGTCGGGCAAGCCTCTAACTAGCTTCTTAGTCGATAGCCTGGATATAGTATCCATGTTGGCATGACCAAGACGCTGGTGCCACAGTAATCTTTCATCCTTATGAGCATATAGGCATCTACCTGCATTGTTAGTATCTCTAGACAGATAGAAAATATAAATATTATCCTCTCTTACCCCTTCAAAAGCAATGTCCCCTGTTGACCTATCATAAATAAAGCATTTATTTTGTCCAAAGTTAATGTCATATCCATGGTCAGCAAGATGACTAATGCTGAGCAGGTTATGCTTTAACTCGGTCACTAGGCAGACATCCTTTATTACGGGAGAGGGAGGATGACCAATAATACCATTACCTATAATATACCCTTTTAGGTTGTTACCGAAGGATACATATCCTTCTCTCTTCATCGATAGTGATGTGAAAAGATTTGCGTCTCCCGTCATATGCCGCGAGCATCCACTATCGAGAATCCACTTACTCTTAGTTGAGGAGGGAAGGTCCACCTACATCAAGAGTAGATGTGACCTTTGGTACCCAAGTTCTTGAGGGTCCTGAAAAGTTAGTTTTCGGAAACCATGTATATATCTTTCTATCTACTAATCTTCTAATTCTACATTGTGGTAAAATGTGTCCATGTAATCCACAATAAGTACATATAACATTCCTATTTATGTTAGGAGCATGCATATAATGTCTATGAGTAGAGTGATATAGAGTAGCATGATGATATGTAGAGTTAGCATGGTGATGATGTCTATATGTAGAGTGATGTGGAGCAGTATGGTGATAATGTCTATATGGAATAGCATGGTGATGATGTCTATATGTAGAGTGATGGTATTTTTGTGCAACATAGTGATGATTGTATCTATGTGTAGCATGATGATTCTGCGACAAATGAGAATTATTTCTACGTGCATGTGGTTTGTGTGCTTTATGAAAGTGTGTGTATATGTAAGAATGATTATGAGCTGTAGGTGGATGACGTGGTTGACTAGTATGAGTAGTGTCATGCTTTGTGTGTGTCTCATGTGATTGGGTTTGAGGTTGAGCAACCTGTTTTCCCAATTTAGTCTTTAATTTCTTAGAGACAGCCTGCAGTTCAGTAACCTTAGCATTCAAACCATATATCTTAGTGATAGAAATCTTGTGTCTACTATTTTCTTCAGCAAGCTCCGTGTTGAGTGCTGTGATTTCTTGTGTTTGTAGTTCAATGCGTGCTTCGGCATCATATAGGCTTATTTTAAGCTTAGATACCTCATTTGTGACATCCGTGGGTGAAGTGTCTCTAATGTTATCAAGCAGTAAAGAAAGTCTTTGAATTTCGACTTCATGACTTTTGATCTTTTCCTTGGCATGTTTATATTTACCAATGACCTTTTTGTGATCATCAAGTAAATCGGTGAAAGCATCGCCAAGCTCATCAAAAGTGAAATCATCAAGACTTTCGTTTGATACCTTGTCGGACGTTGCCATTAGGCACATGTTTGCAGCGTCTTGAGGAGAGTCTTTTTCTTCTTCGGAGTCACTAGCTTCGCCTTCATGCCAAATGCTTGTGTTGGCATATTTCTTTGAGGAAGCCTTCTTGTATGGTTTCTCATAGCGGTTGTTCTTCTTTAAGAATGGACAGTCTTTTCGGATGTGTCTTGTCTTTTTGCAACCGTAGCATGTTGGCTCTTCTTTGTCATCTTCTTGTGGTTCCTTCTTTCTTCGGTTGAAGCGAAGGAATTTCTTGAAGTTGCGGACAAGGAGAGCTTGATCATCACCTTCCGAGTTGTCGTCATCCGTCTCTTCGGATTCAGTCCTTCGTCGGTGAGCTTTGAGGGCGATCTCCTTAGCCTTAGGAGCAGGCTCTTCGAAGTCCTTGAGGTCAAGCTCATGAGTCATCAGCTTTCCCATCAAGGTCTCCATGGACATAGTTGTGAGATCATTTCCTTCTATGATGGCTGTCACCTTAGGGTTCCAAATCTTTGGTAGCCCCCTAAGTAGCTTGCGAATCTTCTCGTGATTTGAATATTGTTTACCGAGCGAAGATAGGGGATTGATGATGTCGAGGAATCTTGTGAACATTTGCGTGATCGTCTCATTTGGCTTCATCTTGAAAGCCTCATATTCTTGAGTGAGACGGCTTATCTTCGATTCCTTGACTTGGGTGGTTCCTTCATGCGTCACTTCTAGAAGTCTCCATACTTTGTGAGAGGTGGTGCATGTTGAGACCCTGTTGAACTCATTCCTGTCTATAGCACAGAATAAAGCATTAATAGCTCTCGCGTCGAGACTTGCCTGTTTCTTCTCCTCGTCAGAATATTTGTCATGTGGTTTCTCAACGAGATCACCATTGACAACTATCCTGGCGGGCTTTTTGTAACCATCGGTGATGATGGTCCACATGTCGAAGTCTAGCGACTTGAGATAAAAGCTCATCCTTATTTTTTAATAGGTGTAGTTAGTTCCATCAAATAGGGGAGGCCTATGAGTGGACTGCCCTTCACCGTGATTGGAAATCAAGGATTGTGTGGTTGCCATGGATCAGCTCTAGGATGTTAGTCCTTGTTGAGAGAACCGAGCTTTGATACCAATTGAAGAACAGATGGCAACTCTAGAGGGGGGTGAATAGAGTTTATAACGATAATAACCAATTAAAAATTAAACTCTTTCACAAGCCGAAAGTAATCAGAGTAAATGCGGAAATAAATAAGGAGCAAGAAAGCATACGCAAAGACAGCCAATTTTTAATCTGGTTTCCCTCATGGAGGACTAGTCCAGGCCAGAGAACTCTAGCTCAGGATTAAATCCACTATTTATGAAATAGTAGTTACATCCCGTGCCTTTTCTTCAGAAGAGCACGTCAACTTCTTACAAAGATCGCAGTGGCGATGCTTGAAATTTTCCAAGCGACTTCTTGAACTCTTGCACAAACTCCTAACTAAAAAATGCTGAGCACTTGAGGCTTAGGGAGCTTGTGGCTAGTAGATGAAGAAGGGTATGGCTTGTATTGAGCTTTAGAGAGAAGAGAAGAGAAGATTGGATGGTTTGAAATGAGAGAAATCATGGCCTATTTATAGGATACTAGGTAGGCAGAATTCGGCCAGAATTCTGGTTGGATCATTTAAAAATTTGGCCGTTGGACAACTTACAACCAGCCAACCCTAAAAATTAGGGTGCTGATTTTTAGGGGACAGAGTTCGGCCCGAACTCTGTGTGGAGGCAGAGTTCGGCCCGAACTCTGTGTGGAGGCAGAGTTCGGCCCGAACTCTGTCTCCAGAGCACAGAATGGGTCATTGGTCCAATGGGCTTATTTGGATGTGTGTGGAGCTTTTGGATTTTGGGTAGGGTATAGGTTAAGTCTCAGATGCTCAGCACAACTCAGCTTACATAAGTCTAGACTCAATAAAGTTTATAAAATACAGACTCAAAAATGACTTGCATTGCAAAACTGGGCTGTCGTCTGACTTGTGCTGGATGTAGTCTTCATGTGTCGTATTGAATTATCACAAGTATTATTTAGTCAATTTTATCAATATTTGGTTGACTGTGACTTTGTGTCAACAGAGTATACAGCTGTTGGCGTGCTGGCTGCTGAGATCCTGATGCTCCTCGGCCATTGTAATCTGCGACCTATTGGCAATCCTTTATTCGGTAGGTAAAAGATCCATTCGATGGAAAGAAGATCCGCAGAATAGGCAGAGTCCAAGCCTCTTACGATATTTGTCAATATGATGTCCCATCCTTTTGTAGAACGTACAAGGAAAGTAGGTCTAAATATGCCTCAAATGATGCGGCTGATGATGCGACTGAAGAGGCGATGTCTGAATGTTGCTACGCTTTGCGGGTCCAGAGTAGTTGGTATCTCTGTCATAAGTCTTCTTGTCTCTCTTGGGCTTCAGCTCCCCGTCTCGTTCTACTGTCCATGCTACGTTCAGGATCTCCTGGCCAGTGGCTCCAACCTTCAGAGGAGTCGGATCCTCAGAGACTTGGATAATCTTCAAAAGTGATGGCTCCAGGTTCTCGATCTGCTCCTCAATGCAAGGAATGCGCTCAGTGTCGGGAAAGTCCAAAGATTCGAGAGTCTAGAAATCAGAAGTCCTCCCTGGCTCGGAAATCGTATCTACCAATCTGGATTAAAAAAGGACGGCCTGCTCCTTTTGGGCATCAAGGAACTCCTGGAACATCTCCATCAACTGCGTACTACCAATGGTGATAGTACGAACAACAGAGGGTGGTGGAAGCTCAGAAGCCTCAAGTATAGGTGAATCAACAATTCCAGTGTTACGTGTTTGAACCATCTGAAAAATAGAAAACTGTTAAAATGGCCTAAACTATAAGATAATAAGCAAACTAAGTAAAATATACCCATAACCATTTTTCCATAATCCTATGCTCTGATGAGTTTTTCTTAGTCTAACAGGTTCCCTAATAGCACTCTATAGCCTAAATGCCATTAGGACAGACCTGCATGGGCCACCACTAAAAATATGTCACGACCCGCTCACGAATAATCGGATACGAGTCGGACACGCCCAACCTACGTTGGAAGATGCAACACAGTAAGCTGTACAAGTCTAAGGAAAACTCCAAGTCACCAGATAATATAAAACATCACAGCATCTATAACGTCCCAGAACAGATCACCACAATCTGCTAAGTCATTTGTAAAACAAGATCATCCGGAGAAAAACCCGGTAACATGAATAAAATATAACTCATAATACAATAATCCAAAGTAAACTCTAACAATCTAAACAAAGAAACCCAACTATAGCTTCTAAGTCCTGAGTCGTGGTCCAACTGCTCAGCTAAGATCCTAGGCTCTGGCCTATAAAGGTGGTACAAAAATCCTCAAGTGCACCTGCAACATATCCAGTCAAGAGCAGAGCAAAGTACAATTCTAAGGTAATAAACAAATACAATATGAGATGGAAATAAGCACATGGAACATGAAGATATAAAGTACATGAATAAAGAACATGAAGTGTTGAAAGTAAATACAGAAAATACATAAAATGAAGTACATGAACTGAAACCTGAACATGAATGTACAAGGACCTGACATGTGCAATATGTTGAAATACATCTAGAATGTGTGACCGGCTTGGGTAGCACAGGGTACATGTTACATGAATAATGGTACGGCTTAGGTCCTGTATGCACGTTGCGAGGCCTAAGCTATTAACATGAATTTATTTTGGGTTTGATCACACATCTGTAGTATTTTCCCTCCCCAGACACAAGTAAAGTACAAGAAACATAAACATGGCACAAGTCTATATCGTGTAACATTGTGTCCAAAATGGAAGTACAAGACATGAGGTAAATAAAAAACTGAAGAATGTACTTGCCTTGCTCAGGGTGATCGAAAAAAGTGAGTAGATCTGAGGAGTAGATCGAAGCTGGAAATGAAGACACACGTTCCACGAAGTCGGACACGATCCTCTTGTGTCCCGCTGTGATCTGGAGTCTCCCACAAAAATTCGATACTCGACAATCTTGGATCAAACTAACTCCAAGCTCCGAAGATTTCTTGTTTCCAACACATGATGAACAAAATGGAGTCACACAATGATCGGTCAATCATCCAAACAACAGACCAGAAATTATCGATCCTTACCTCGTCGTGATGCCGCCGTCAACCGTCGTGAGGTCGCCGACGAAGAACAGATCGAAGATGACTACCGCATGCTGGAAATTCAGTCGTCGATGGAGATCGGATCACCGGAGAAGGAGGCTGGATCAACCGATCTCGAATTAGATCAAACACAACTCGATCTCGGCTGTCGACACAGGGTTGGATTCGCGAATTCACATAAAGAAGAAGATCGATGCCGGAGGATGGATCACCGGAGGAACCTTGATCTTATCTCAGTTGTCAGGAAGAAGCTTCAGCCCCGTACGGAGGTCCGCACCTAGCTGCTCGTCGCCGAAAAGATGACCTCGTCGGAGAAGTTTTTCGGTGGTGGATCCTTGTATGTCGCCGAGATCTGCCTAGTCGCTGGTGGGGATGGGAATCGTCGTCTCCGCCATGGTTGCTGCCATCGTCGCCACCACGAGAAGTTTGCGGGAGCAATCTAGGGTTTTGACTTGGGCGTAAAAAGAAGAAGTGTGGAGAAGAATGATCTCTTCTCTCTTCAGTTCTTGAAATCTAACAAATGAGAGAGAAAAAGGGGTTTAAATAAGAAGTTGGGGGTGGGTTAGTTTCTGACTTGGAGAAGGGGAAAGCTATTTTGGAGGGAAACTAAAATGGAAATTTGAACAACCTTGTTGTTCTCGTTCACATGAATAGAGAGAGAGAGGGAAAGTATAAATGAGTTATTTTGTACATATAGGTTTGGGTGGTGATTGCCCAGAAACACATAGTTTGGCCCAACAAGCTAGCAGCCTAGTCCTCTTATAAAGAAATGAGGTAAATACAATAATTGAAAATAATAAATAACTACTATTAATAATAGCTATCCACTCTTGCTATAGAAAAATAATATTTCTCTAAATAAACAAATAATTATTTTTCCAGAAATTCAAAATATCAGGAATATACCAAAATTTAGTAATTCTGGGAAAGCGAGGTTACATCTTGTAGCTGTGCCTTCAGTTCCTTCAGGTCTGCTGGTGCCATTCAGTAGGGTACTTTGGATATAGGTTGAGTTCCAGGAAAGGTATCAAAGCTGAATTATATCTCTCGATCCGGTGGCATCCCTGGTACCTCGTTTGGGAACATGTCGAGGAAATCCTCTTTGACTTCAGTCTTCGACATACCTACAATCTCCATTCTCGTGTCTCGAACTGATGTTAGGTACCCGCTGCAACCAGAATGCAGCTTGTGCCTTATCAAAATTGTCGATACTACCATGGGTGTCTTTGACGCCGTACCACAAGAATAGAAGAATTATGTTTCACCAGGGAGACGGAGCACAAATCTCTTTTTCATGCACTCGATGGTTGCGTGACATGCACCAAACTAGTCTATGCCGAGGATGATATTATAGTCCTTGATGTCGAGGACAATAACTTCAAAGAATAGATTTCTTCTACCAATAAAGATGCAACCGTTCTACAAATTTGATTGTCAGGCATATCTACTCCCGATGGAGTGCTAACACTAAGGTTCATATCTAGCAATTGCATAGGTAATTTATTTTTTTCTGTAAAATCAACATATATGAATCTATGCATAGCACACGAATTCCCGTATCGCGTTGCATGAAGCAACGCGGAGTTTATCTTCTTCTTCACTATATGTCATCGATCGCAGTCTTTGGAAGACGGACCGCCTCTTTGGTGGCGATGCGGCTATTCGGCAACAACAACAGTTGATAGTGATCTAGGTGCAGTTGTGCCTTGGTTTAGACATGCCCTGCACCGCAAACTCCTCCCTCGCTTTGCATTTGTAGGGAGTTGTTGAGATCTCTATTCCTATTTTTTATGTGGGTAGGGAAGCTGCACGTAGGTGTGAGGATGTGGAGATAGCATCCCTCTTCTTAGTTACTGTGCGTGAGATACGCTTAGGTCCTGGTCAGAGAGTTGCTGATGAGGTAGACTCCTTCCATGCTTACAGGAACGCTGTTCGCACAAGTCTATCTCCATAGTTTGTACCCCCTGGCTTTAATCATGCGCATGAGCGCTCAATGACAGTGGATTTTACCGATCGAGGCTTCGAAGCACTCGAACCAGTTTTTTATAGCTTTTCGTTGGCTGCGCGCGTGACTGTTAACACGGGCCTTTGGTCAGCTGTTGGCATAGCACATTAATCGCATAAGGCGCATGCTGTCTTGGGCTTTTTCCTACTACCCCTAGAAGGTGGGTAGTTTTTAGAGTCCAACTGAGTGGTTGGCATAGCACTTTGGCCATATAAGGCATCTGCTGCCTTGGATCTCTTCATATTACCCCTAAAAGGTGCGTAACATTCAGAATCCAACATAGCCTTACCCGATGGGCAGGCAATTCTGTCAAAGACAAAAGTTCTTGCCTGCACAGCTTCCTCCATCAGCGGTGGGTCATTGCGCGCTTCTTTCGGCGTTGTGCCTTTGTCAAGCACACCATAGGGGAGCCGTACTCCTCGTTGCGCTTTCCCAAAGCAGGAACTGAGCGAGACGGCATGGTAGCAGCAGCCGAAATCTTCTTCGGGGCTTCGTTGTTCAGGGGGTTCTGGAGCGCAGTCCCCTCCATCGTGCTGCTTGTCGCAGCCGCCTTCGCCACCCATGTACGTCGAGTTTTCTTCGGTTTTATGAACCGCTTCTATGGACTCGACTTCTCTTCAGAAAGGAGATCTTCAAAAGCTTGTTGGTCGAAACGTACGACCAACGTCTTTGGAGAATATCCCAGTAAGTTGTCCTCAGATTGCGTCACCGCCTTCTCGTTGGATGAGAAGGAAGTCCTCAGGAGAGTCGCCATCTTGTTTGCCATGACAAAAGGTTATACGAACTTTTTGTATACTAAATGTGTAAAAGAGTACAATCGATTCCTAAACAGGAGATCTAAGTATAAAATTTTTAGGAAAGTGTGACGGTGGAGATCGAGCACTGCAGTGGCTCCTTTACTCCGTTGACGATCTGATGACGAGTTGAACTTTCTCTGGCTTTCTGGTACTTGTGACTGAAACTTTGGGTTGCCAATTAAGAGGACGTCGAAGTTAAAAAGATTTCGAAGCCTCTTTATCGAAGGAAAACACCTTCTATTTATAGGCGAACACGTATACGATATGCATAAGAATTGTGCAAGAATGCTGCACGTGGAGATATGAGAAAATCTTGAGACTACACGGTGAGGGCTGCTGCTGAGCTGACACGTGGCGGATGCTGGAATTCTTTTTTATCAAGATCTTGGGGAGTTATCAACATAACTGAATAAACGACACATGGCGTGCATTTAATGTTGATTGGATGAACCCGAGTAGATTCTGTTCCTATCCCCGAAGTTGGATTTTGTCCTTATCTTAGGGGGGCATTGGTTTAAACAAACCGATTGGATATGGCCCTCGTCGATAGGAACAAACCCCATCCTTATCTTTGGGAGTGGTGGTTTAATCAAACCAATAGGATATTGCTCTTATCAACAGAATCAAACTTTGTTCTATCTTATGAGCGGTGGTTTAAACAAACCGATTGGGGTAATATCTGAAAAGATATAGGTACCCAACTTGCCATGTGGAACAATGCTACCTCATTGGGCTGCGCATCTATGCGAGCTGCGCTTCTGGTGAGGCTTCGATGTCACTGCACTTTTGGGCGATATGGAGAATGTGTTTCGAAGATGGGAGAGTCACTGTGCTTTAGGCGACGAGTAGACTATTCTTTGAAGACGACAGAGTCACTGTGCTTTGGGGCGGCGAGTAGACTATGCTTCGAAGACGACGGAGTCATTGTGCTTTAAGGCGACGAGGAGACTTGAGCTTGAGGCAACAAAGTGACTACACTTTAGGGCGACAAGGAGACTTATGCTTTAGATGACAAAGTGTCAGATGAAGGAGCTATTAAACGGGCTGTGCTTCTGGGTTGAAGCGAGGAAGCTGCATTTCTGGGTTGAAGCGAGGGAGCTGCGCTTCTGAGCTGAACCGAAGTAGCTGTGCTTCTGAGTCTGAAGGAGCTAGTTTTGTCGAAGTCATAAGAGCAATTAATGACTGCTCTTTTAACGGATGAGTCAGTCATCCTCTTCTTTAATTACCGCCGTCATTTGGGAAATTCAAGAAATTCGTGGCCTAGGATTCAGTCAAATGAACATATTAAATGAGATTCATTGTGCTAAGTCCTAGGTTCACCCCATTAATTTGAGAGTCTTTAACTAATGGCCACGTGGCATGTGGGTTGGACCGCACACAACCTATATAAAGGAAAGCTTTTCTGAGGAGTTACGTCTACTGTCTCTTAGCATTCCTACCGTCATGCTCGATCCTGACTTGGCTTCGAACGGCCGTTTGCCTTGCACAAGTCGACTATTGGTTGTGGATCTCTTCGTTCAAAGAAGCTATGTCCTTGTAGAAGAACTGCGACTGGATCTTGAGATGCACTTGAGTGTCTGGCATAAAGAGTTCGAAACTGATCAACATCTTGGACGTCTTCGAGGAACTAAAGTGCCACAGATTGTGCTTTGTCGTGCTCAAAATGGGCAGTAGTATGGCGAGCAGGAGCTGCATTCTTGCTCAGGCTTATAACTTCTTCATTAGCCATATTGGAGTTCCTCCGCGCCTGGCTAGGAAGTGGTTTGCATTGACGAGGAAGTGATTCGCTCTGATGAGCTGCGCGTCTGGGGGGCTGCGCACTTTCTGAAGATTGTCCACTTGTAGACTTTAGGTGTTTTAGACTTTATATATAATCATAAAAAATCTGTAATAGATATTTGTAGACATGATTTTAATAAAGAACTTTTATGCACCATCTTTGTACGTCTGTTGTGACTTTTGTTTGCTGTCTGCGCTTTTGGACTCCTGCGCTTTTGCGAGGATGTATGCAACGATTGTTTAACCCCTGCGCTTTTCTCATGGCTGCATTTTTTTATGCTTCTACAATGATAAGGTCACTGTCCCATGATACGGTCCAATATAGGTACACTAACTAACCATTCTATGTGAATGCATGTTGAAGACAACTTTTTAATGTATGGGTTGGTGAATAAGGATTTACGTCGAAACACGGACCGACGTCGGATCACGAGCCGAGGGATTTGCATCGAAACACGGGCCGATGTCCAATCACGAGCCGAGTAGTACATATACTAGCGTACCTCCCGACCGTACCTAGTGCGCAGCTAGTGGCCGCTGCCGGATATACACACTAGTAAGTACATATGCCCCTACTCGTACCGCAGGTGTTGGCACGCTTTTCGATGCAAAGCGGATCTAACAGCGGACACTGTTTTGGCCCTGTGTCCAGAATTGGACTTTTGGGCAGTCAAATTTGGACATATCTTTTATGACAAACACATTGGTGATGTCTGTTTCAGCATTAGGAGTCGTTTGCAGGAGTTGGACTTTTATGGCTCATTGATTGGTTCGTTATTGTTGGTTCTACGCGCTACACTAGGCAAGTACACCTTGTCAAATTTTATAGTATTTACTTGCTTTTTCATATTACTATTCTTTTATATCTTACTTGGTTCCATATTTCTCCTGCTTCATGTCATGGTTATTTTCTAGTTTTACGTGCACGTAGACTGTTACTCTTTTTTCTATATTACTTGCCCTATTTTTTTTATCATGTTCATGCCTAGTGATAGTATTGCTTTACCTATTCCATGATCCCTTGACCTGTTTGACATGGACTTGACATAGACTTGACATGTTTGATCTGATTTGATTGACTTGTAGTTTTAGGCGAGGACCTTGTTATAGACGTGACTATACCTGACCACTCTCAATTGTTAGCAAACACCCGGCTGCGATTGAGACTAACTATAGGTTGTTAGCAACCACCGGGCTGCAATCCGTAGGGCCGTTAGCAACCACCGGGCTGCGGTTTACCTCGATTTACTTTTAGTCGTGTTTACTAGCATGATTCTCGAGGCATGCCATTTATTTTATGTTTTATTTCCAGTATTGTACTCCCTTCAGTCTTATTTTCTTGTATCACTTTTCTATCTATCATTGCATGTTTAAACTGTCAAAGTATGCTTGTATATTATGTGTCTTGCTAGTCCCCTGAGGACCTGGTGATCTCTCCTTGCTTAGTTAGAGAGGATGACTACCCGGAGGTGTATGGCTCTGGAGTGGAGACAAGTGATGTACCTTCGCAGGAGGACGAGATAGTGCCAGAGGACTTCTCGTGATCATGTCATTTCTATTCATTAGACTTGCTATCTTATTTTCTTTCTTTTCAGTGGACATGTAGTTGATTACTTTATTTCTTTTTACTGTGGTTCGGGATGTCTTACCAGCACAGCTATTATTTCTATTTCATGTTGGACAAATCTTTTTCATTAGTATTATTTTATTGGACTTGATATTTTGTGTCTTATTATTCTGTGTGGATGAGATTAGCTGTGACCTGTGACCTGTATTATTATTCTGGCTATTATCATAATTTATAGCTTAAGTATTTCGCTAATGGACTTGCTATGAGATTTGGCCCATTAGTGAAGTGTTGCTGGCATGTACCGTATCATGGTCCTACGTATTTTGGGACTGGGGCATTACATGATCTACGCTAGAACAAAACAAACATCAAGACGGAGGAACCTCTAGTAATTGATTTGAGAACAAAGAAAGAGGAACCGCTGGTGATTGATCTGAGGACCAAGAAAGATGAACCGTTTGTAGTTGATCTTCGTCGAAGCAAGCATCCAGTTCAACCGAATGAGCCCCTTGTGATTGATCTGACTCATGCTACCATCGCTGCAGAAGCAAATATTGTAAATAAACCTCCATGTATCAAACTTCCCGAGGATATTTTTCTGGAAGTAGAAATCATGTACATACCTAATGAAAGAGGTTCTACTTTTGATTACTTTGGTGTTCCTAAGACTGGTCCAAGAACTGTTGTCTCTTTGTGTTCACTTATCATGGATACAAAGTTGTCACCGCCTGTGTCTATTTCTTTTAAAAGTAGTACTCCATGCTTGTCATATGAGGATTCTTACTTTGAGGAGCCGGCTAGGTTGATTAGTAAAATACCAATCATTTTCGGTCGAGCCAAGGTGCCTAAAGAAGCTTTGTTCGACGATCCCGAACCAGATACGGTAGAATGTAGCTGTATCGGTACACTTCTCAAGCAAAAAACATCATTTAAAGAATAGATTATGACTTAAATAGCCAGCAAGGTCTTAATTTTGGTAAAGGTTACCGTTTGTCGTTACGTGTTCCAACTCCAAAAGGGAAACCACAAGACTACTATCATTATACTCATTCTGGGTTGGGATATGTAACTCCTCCAACTACACCAAAAATATCAGACGAAGAAGACAGTGATACATGTTCTCATTCTTCTGATTCTTCAGTATGAGATTCAGATTATAGTATGGTAGCAATATTTAGAGATGTTTTCTCAGCTTATATGATATCGGGAGATCAAACTGAGGACGATGATTTCTCTATTGAACCTTTTGAAGTTGAACCTTGGGCTCAATAGCTTGACACCTAATGGAAGATACGGTTTGAGCAACGGGAACCTCCAACTGAAGACAAAGTTGTTCAAGTTAATTTAGGTGACTCAGAATTGCCTAAACCAATATTCATCAGCAAAAGTTTATCTCATGAAGACAAACTTCTCTTTTTGAGCTTATTAAGGAGTATATAAATATGTTTGCTTGGAGTTATAAAGATATGCCTGGACTTGATACACAGATGACAATGCATCATCTTAATATACTTCCTAACGCCAAACCTGTGAAGCAACAACAACGACGATCCGCCCAGATATGATGGAAGCTATTATGACTGAGGTAAAGAAACTTATAGACAGTGGTTTTGTTCGAGAAGAACAACATCCTGACTGGGTTGCTAATATTGTCCCGATCATGATGAAAAATAGGAAGATTCGGGTATACATTGTTATAGCGACCTTAAGCAAGATTGTCCAAAGGACAAATTCCCCCTTCCAATCACAGATTTTTTTGATTGATAACACTTGTGACTTTGTGAGACCCGTCTCACTGTATCGGTATTTTATACGGATATGTGTTTATTTGAGCCATATTTCGTATTTATCGATTTACGTGATATTTTAAAATTTTCCTAAGTATAGGATTTCATGACTTGGTTTAACTTGGATTTGGTTTTATTTGGATTTGGTTTTATTTGGTTCGGTTCCACTTTGACTTGGTTTAGTTTAGTTTGGTTCTTTATGAGAGAGGTGTATGGTTTAGATTGAGTGGAGAGGAATGAATGGTGGAGATTGCTTGGACTTGTTATATAAGCCACTTTTTTCTCTCTCCCTCATCATTCACCATCATTCATTTCTTTTCCACCAAACCCTAGCCCTTAGAGAGAGGCAAGTACACCTTGCCGAACCTTGAACAAATTTATTTCTGTTTGTTCCATCTTCTTCCTTGCATGATTCTAAGCATCTTTAGAACTTGAAATTTTCAGTTTTACCGAGTAGATTGTTGTAGATCTAGTTTTGTGGTATTTTCGGTTTTCCTGGATTTTGATCTGTCAAACTTGTATATTTTTGCTAGTTGATGGTTTCATGTTGTAGAGAATTTCATTCTACCCCGAATTGACCTATGGAAGTCCAAATTTGGGCTCCGGATTGAAGTTTGGTGGTGTGGAGAAGCCATGGTATTTTCCATGGACATCTTCTCTGTGGAAAGCCATTATCTGCATTTTTGAGCTGCATGTTTGCTTGCATTATAGAGCCACATGCATGATGTTATTTTTGCATAGGCCGCATGCAAATCATTTTGGCCGCATGGCCATTTACTTAATTTGTTAGTCTGTCTTAGCATGCTTATATTTAATTACTTCTGGCCTATAGCTTTTAAGCTTTAGCCGCATAGGCTTTTTCTTGCATTTGCCGCATGCAAGCTTTGGCTCGTTTGGCCGCATGTAGCATGCTCTTCCTAGCCGCATAGCTATTATAGGTTGGCCTTGTATTATAAATGCTAGGTTGGTTGTGCACTTGAAATTGAGTTGGCCGCATGGAATGCCTGAATGCATTTAATACGTTAAAGCATTAGTTGCTGTAGTGCATGTATTGCTTTAATGCAATTGTTAGTATTTTGCATGACTTGTACAAAGCACTTGGCCGCATATGGTTACATTTGATAATGAGCCGCATAGGCTTCTAAAGATTTGACACTTATGCATTTAAGTCCTTTTCTTAGGACTAAAATGCCTTATAAGGCTTATACTTGTATTTTAATGCTTCTTAATGCATTTCCATGCATTATTAAAAGAGCTAGCCGCATAACACTCCAGGAAAGCAAGTGAATGCATTCCTTAAAAGCACTTTTTGCATTATAATCCCTAATAAATACACTTTTGCATTATAGTCCATATTCAATGTATATATATATTCTAATCTATTTAATGCATTATAATCTATATTTTAATGCATATCTTCAATGCATTGTATTTAATGCATGCATGCTTGTTTATAGCTCAGCCGCATATGCCTGTTTGCCTGGCCATTTTGCCAGCCGCATGCAAGCAATTAATTGCCTAGCCGCATAAGGCATTAAGGAATCCCTTAATCCTTTTTTTTCTTTAATGCAATTGTTTTTCCTTAATGCACTGGTTGCTACATTCTCTAACACCAGCCGCATATGGCCTTGAATATTTGCTGACCGCATATGCGCCATTGCTTGGCCGCATACGCACTATTGAATGGCAATTTCATGTGGCAATTTGCCTGAGCCGCATGGCCCCTTCCACTTGCATGGCTTATTATATACATGTAATCATTGCTTCACGTGGATCATTAATGGAATGGTTCACGTGAATTTTCCTTCCTTGCTGCATTGATTTTGGATCCCACTTGGCTAGAATACATATATAATTTTAGGCCACGTGGCCCCAGTACTTGAATGGCCACGTGCCCCTTTTCTTTTGCTTGAGTGGAAGCTTGCATTTATTGCGGGTCCCACTCTCTTTGTCTTTTCTGATTGCATGAATATTTCTTTCTGGCCGCATGGCCCCCCTTCAGTTATTTTTTGGCCGCATAAGCTTTGGCTGGCCGCATGGGTGGCCTCCCACTCTCTTGGGCCGCGTATATATTTTTCCCACTTTTGGACCGCATGGGTCCCACTTTGATTGTTTAAATGTTTTATTTGCTTGAATTGTGGTCAGAATTTCTTCCCACTCCCAACATGAAAATTGTAGAGTTTCTCCTTGGCTTCAAGAATATATATATTATAAATATATTATTATTTAATTGTGCAAGTTTCTCCCTTCCTTGATAAATAACATGACACGACAGTGACCCGTAGTGGTGCACTCTTGACAATGAACTTGACATGATATCTTGACATGATAACTTGAAATAATAAATAAGAATGACTTTATAGTGGCCCGTCGTGGCGCACTCTTGATAAGTAATAATGATAATGATAGTGGCCCGTCGTGGCGCACTCCTGACAAGAATTAATTAGTATCCTGATACCGTGGGTGTTGTATTGAATGTGCTTGTATAAGCTACCGTCAAGTCTTGCATCATGTCTAGGACATGAATTTTTGATTTTCCACGGTCAGGGATTCATATTGAATCTGGCTAGGTTAATGACTAGATTGATCAAGTAGTTCATGGAGAGACTTTTCCAGTTACCTGTTGCCCCTTTGACCCCGGCCTTATATATATATATATACATGGGATTTGTTGCTATCCGTCGAGATGAGCGCACTTCCAGCCCGCCGTCGAGTGTGGTACCTTAGGACACATGTATCTTACTACAGTATGTCTGCTATATCATGCTATCTTTTCCTTTTCTTTGCTGGGGTCACTCAGGTAGTAACAAATGGGTAATTGGACTTGGAAATCTCTTCGCATCTTGCTAGTAACTAGGCTTGTGACAACCCTAGTTAGTTAATGTAGAAAGCCGTAGGCAATGATTGGCCGTGATTGATTGGATGGAGTCTACTCAGTGCAAGTCTTGTCTTGATCCTGTACCTGAATGTTACATGTCCAGATTTCTTATATTTATCTTGCCGATAAATGGTGGGGGAAAACCAAGTTCCGTTCAGACGAAGGGTTACAACCCCGGTCCTTGTTTGGTTTACGGGTTGTAACCTGGTTATCTGAATAGTCCCATGGTCATCCCATCGTATATCACCTTTCCAGTTCTATTTATTTATCATGTTCTCCAGTTTACTTTATGCTCAATGATGCTTTACTTACAGTCTCTCTATAGTCGAGATGAGTGCAATGGTACTGCACAAATCTCGATCCTCCTTTACTTAATTGCTTGTTGTTTGCTAATGATTGCTGGTTTTAAGTTCATAGTTCGGCCTCCTTTGTGGTACTTGCTATTTGGGGTCTGACCCCACTAGTTTTGCATGGCCAGGTTCTGATAGAAGAGCCCGAAGGATCTACCGTACCATCTACTCGACGGTGACCAACCGGAACACCAGAGTGCCTCAGTGGGTTCTTCTTCATTCTTCCACTGATATGTAAATTCTCTTCTTGTAACGCTTAGCCCCGAGCACGTGTTTAGCTCGTGTTTTGGTATTTTCTTGATATTGTAGCCTACGGGCATAAACATGGTATGTGTATTCTAGACTATAGCTTGTCCTTATCATGTACAACTAACACTCTAGCTAGTCATCATTTCTGTGGTACTGGCTTCATGATCATTCATGTATATATGATTCGGGACGCCTTACTATTATATGTATGATGATCGTACTCTTGCTCTTGTATAATTGCCTGTGATTGAGATACCTAGGGTTGTTATACCTTAGGATTGACTGATGGCTTGTAGAGTAACCCCCATGTCTTGACAGCTTATACGTGATTTCAGAGTATTAACGTACTTTGGGATTGCGTAACTGGCTGTGTCCGCCTCCGTCCAGTATTCTGGTTCTGGGGCGTGACATGGTTTTAGTGGTAGCCCACGCAGGTCTCGATTTTCAGATTTGTGGGGGTTACCATGTTTAGATATCTCAATCACGATTATCCTTATTGATCTCCATCGGATTATTCTCTACCTCTGATACTTGACTTGATATCTGTTTTGATCATTGATCATTCCTGTTCCCATGATTTGATCTTGTGTCCTTCAACTTTCAAGGGCACTGTTCTTGATCCTTCTGATTATCTTGTTCGTGTTTTGCCGAGGGCAGCTCAGCATTCTTCAGCCAGGCCAGTTATGGAGGATCAGCCTCAGCATGCAGGTAGAGATGTCAGTCCATCCCGATCAGCCAGTCGCTTCTGTCTTCGTATCTTGAGACAGATGATAAAGTTCATGTATCTGTTTTAACTACGATGACACGTCCTGGGTAGAGTCATGTCTTGAACTAAGTCATTGGTACCGACTTACCTTGAGGCTCAAATTTTATCCATTTTTGGGAGTCATCTTAGGCCAGCGAGGACGTTGGTTTCTACACAACTGACTCAGGAGTCATATTGATCCATATGCCTCCAGTCCTTCTTGATCATGATTGTATTTATTCTTGTGCATTTATTTACCGCTTAAGCATTTTACATTACTGATTGTTTTACTTACTTGCCATGCTTGATTTATTGAGATTGTTGAGTTTCCTGGAGCTTTTGTTTTGTTATCTTGCTCGACTAGCCTCAGGAAATTCCGAGGACAGAATTTTTCTAAGGTGTGGAGAGTTGTGAGATCCGTCTCACTGTATCGGTATTTTATACGGATATGTATTTATTTGAGCCGTATTTCGTATTTATCGATTTACGTGATATTTTAAAAATTTCCTAAGTATAGGATTTCATGACTTGGTTTAACTTGGATTTGGTTTTATTTGGATTTGGTTTTATTTGGTTCGGTTCCACTTTGACTTGGTTTAGTTTAGTTTGGTTCTTTATGAGAGAGGTGTATGGCTTAGATTGAGTGGAGAGGAATGAATGGTGGAGATTGCTTGGGCTTGTTATATAAGCCACTTTTTTCTCTCTCCCTCCTCATTCACCATCATTCATTTCTTTTCCACCAAACCCTAGCCCTTAGAGAGAGGCAAGTACACCTTGCCGAACCTTGAACAAATTTATTTTTGTTTGTTCCATCTTCTTCCTTGCATGATTCTAAGCATCTTTAGAACTTGAAATTTTCGGTTTTACCGAATGGATTGTTGTAGATCTAGCTTTGTGGTATTTTCGGTTTTCCTGGATTTTGATCTGTCAAACTTGCATATTTTTGCTAGTTGATGGTTTCATGTTGTAGAGAATTTTATTCTACCCCGATTTGACCTATGGAAGTCCAAATTTGGGCTCCGGATTGAAGTTTGGTGGTGTGGAGAAGCCATGGTATTTTCCATGGACATCTTCTCTGTGGAAAGCCATTATCTGCATTTTTGAGCTGTATGTTTGCTTGCATTATAGAGCCACATGCATGATGTTATTTTTGCATAGGCCGCATGCAAATCATTTTGGCCGCATGGCCATTTACTTAATTTGTTAGTCTGTCTTAGCATGCTTATATTTAATTACTTCTGGCCTATAGCTTTTAAGCTTTAGCCGCATAGGCTTTTTCTTGCATTTGCCGCATGCAAGCTTTGGCTCGTTTGGCCGCATGTAGCATGCTCTTCCTAGCCGCATAGCTATTATAGGTTGGCCTGGTATTATAAATGCTAGGTTGGTTGTGCACTTGAAATTGAGTTGGCCGCATGGAATGCCTGAATGCATTTAATACGTTAAAGCATTAGTTGTTGTAGTGCATGTATTGCTTTAATGCAATTGTTAGTATTTTGCATGACTTGTACAAAGCACTTGGCCGCATATGGTTACATTTGATAGTGAGCCGCATAGGCTTCTAAAGATTTGACACTTATGCATTTAAGTCCTTTTCTTAGGACTAAAATGCCTTATAAGGCTTATACTTGTATTTTAATGCTTCTTAATGCATTTCCATGCATTATTAAAAGAGCTAGCCGCATAACACTCCAGGAAAGCAAGTGAATGCATTCCTTAAAAGCACTTTTTGCATTATAATCCCTAATAAATACACTTTTGCATTATAGTCCATATTCAATGTATATATATTCTAATCTATTTAATGCATTATAATCTATATTTTAATGCATATCTTCAATGCATTGTATTTAATGCATGCATGCTTGTTTATAGCTCAGCCGCATATGCCTGTTTGCCTGGCCATTTTGCCAGCCGCATGCAAGCAATTAATTGCCTAGCCGCATAAGGCATTAAGGAATCCCTTAATCCTTTTTTTCTTTAATGCAATTGTTTTTCCTTAATGCACTGGTTGCTACATTCTCTAACACCAGCCGCATATGGCCTTGAATATTTGCTGACCGCATATGCGCCATTGCTTGGCCGCATACGCACTATTGAATGGCAATTTCATGTGGCAATTTGCCTGAGCCGCATGGCCCCTTCCACTTGCATGGCTTATTATATACATGTAATCATTGCTTCACGTGGATCATTAATGGAATGGTTCACGTGAATTTTCCTTCCTTGCTGCATTGATTTTGGATCCCACTTGGCTAGAATACATATATAATTTTAGGCCACGTGGCCCCAGTACTTGAATGGCCACGTGCCCCTTTTCTTTTGCTTGAGTGGAAGCTTGCATTTATTGCGGGTCCCACTCTCTTTGTCTTTTCTGATTGCATGAATATTTCTTGATGGCCGCATGGTCCCCCTTCAGTGATTTTCTGGCCGCATAAGCTTTGGCTGGCCGCATGGGTGGCCTCCCACTCTCTTGGGCCGCATATATATTTTTCCCACTTTTGGACCGCATGGGTCCCACTTTGATTGTTTAAATATTTTATTTGCTTGAATTGTGGTCAGAATTTCTTCCTACGCCCAACATGAAAATTGTAGAGTTTCTCCTTGGCTTCAAGAATATATATATTATAAATATATTATTATTTAATTGTGCAAGTTTCTTCCTTCCTTGATAAATGACATGACACGACAGTGACCCGTAGTGGTGCACTCTTGACAATGAACTTGACATGATATCTTGACATGATAACTTGAAATGATAAATAAGAATGACTTGATAGTGGCCCATCGTGGCGCACTCTTGATAAGTAATAATGATAATGATAGTGGCCCGTCGTGGCGCACTCCTGACAAGAATTAATTAGTATCCTGACACCGTGGGTGTTGTATTGAACGTGCTTGTATAAGCTACCGTCAAGTCTTGCATCATGTCTAAGACATGAATTCCTGATTTCCCATGGTCAGGGATTCATATTGAATCTGGCTAGGTTAATGACTAGATTGATCAAGTAGTTCATGGAGAGACTTTCCCAGTTACCTGTTGCCCCTTTGACCCCGGCCTTATATATATATATACATGGGATTTGTTGCTATCCGTCGAGATGAGCGCACTTTCAGCCCGCCGTCGAGTGTGGTACCTTAGGACACATGTATCTTACTACAGTGTGTCTGCTATATCATGCTATCTTTTCCTTTTCTTTGCTGGGGTCACTCAGGTAGTAACAAACGGGTAATTGGACTTGGAAATCTCTTTGCATCTTGCTAATAACTAGGCTTGTGACATCCCTAGTTAGTTAATGTAGAAAGCCGTAGGCAATGATTGGCCGTGATTGATTGGATGGAGTCTACTCAGTGCAAGTCTTGTCTTGATCCTGTACCTGAATGTTACATGTCCAGATTTCTTATATTTATCTTGCCGATAAATGGTGGGGGAAAACCAAGTTCTGTTCAGACGAAGGATTACAACCCCGGTCCTTGTTTGGTTTACGGGTTGTAACCTGGTTATCTGAATAGTCCCATGGTCATCCCATCGTATATCACCTTCCCAGTTCTATTTATTTATCATGTTCTCCAGTTTACTTTATGCTCAATGATGCTTTACTTACAGTCTCTCTATGGTCGAGATGAGTGCATTGGTACTGCACAAATCTCGATCCTCCTTTACTTAATTGCTTGTTGTTTGCTAATGGTTGCTGGTTTTAAGTTCATAGTTCGGCCTCCTTTGTGGTACTTGCTATTTGGGGTCTGACCCCACTGGTTTTGCATGGCCAGGTTCTGATAGAAGAGCCCGAAGGATCTACCGTACCATCTACTCGACGGTGACCAGCCGGAACACCAGAGTGCCTCAGTGGGTTCTTCTTCATTCTCCCACTGATATGTAAATTCTCCTCTTGTAACGCTTAGCCCCGAGCACGTGTTTAGCTCGTGTTTTGGTATTTTCTTGATATTGTAGCCTACGGGCATAAACATGGTATGTGTATTCTAGACTATAGCTAGTCCTTATCATGTACAACTAACACTCTAGCTAGTAATCATTTCTGTGGTACTGGCTACATGATCATTCATGTATATATGGTTCGGGACGCCTTACTATTATATGTATGATGATCGTACTCTTGCTCTTGTATAATTGCCTGTGATTGAGATACCTAGGGTTGTTATACCTTAGGATTGACTGATGGCTTGTAGAGTAACCCCCATGTCTTGACAGCTTATACGTGATTTCAGAGTATTAACGTACTTTGGGATTGCATAGCTGGCTGTGTCCGCCTCCGTCCAGTATTCTGGTTCTGGGGCGTGACAGACTTTGAACGTATGTCCTTCATGGATGGGTTTTTAGGCTACTATTAAATCAAAATATTTTCGGCTGATGAAAAGCACACATCATTACGAACACCGTTGGGGGTATACTGTTATACAGTGATGTCCTTTGGTTTAAAGAATGCTGCAGCTACGTATCAACGCGTCATTAGCACATTTTTTTGTGAACATTTACGAAAAATGATGGAATGCTACGTGGACGACGTTGCTGTTAAAAGTCGTTCAAAGGGCGATCACCTTCAAGACTTGAGAATAGTGTTCGAATTGAAGCATGTACACCAGCTCAAGATGAACCCTACAAAGTCATTTTTAGGAGTCTCAGCGGCAAATTTTTTGGATTTGTCATAACTTCAAAGGGAATACATATTGACCCTGATAAAGTTAAATCTATCCTAGAAATGGACCCCTAAAGAATATTAAAGAACTTCACAATTTACAAGGCAGGTTGACCTACATTTGAAGGCTGATTTAAAATCTATCCGGACGATGTCGACCATTCACTTAGTTAATGAAGAAAGGAGTCTCTTTTGTCTGGAATAAAAAATGTCAATAAGCATTCGAAGATATTAAAAGGTATCTCACCAATCCTCCAATATTGGTGGCTCTAGTTGTGGGCAAACCGTTCTTGCTATATGTTCATGCAATGGAACATTCACTTGGTGCACTGTTAGTTCAAAAGAATAAACATAGGACATGAACAAGCTATCTATTATTTAAGTCATATGATAATTGGCACAGAGAACAGATATAACTCCATTGAGAAGAAATGTCTTACTTTAATTTTTGTAATCCAAAAGATGCGTTATTTGTCACGACCTACACCCAGATATTCGGACACGAGTACGTGGGCTACACCCAGCCTACGCCGCAGTATCAGCGGTAGAACGCTGTCAAGTACCCAACAAAAATATCTAAACAGTTCTATGATCCACTAGAATATCATGTACTCAAATCACACACAGCTAAGGAAGAAATGAAAGAAAGACAACAATATAACAAATGATCAAACATATTAAGAAATGTATTGGAGACATATCCGATGAACAAGACGTAAATCCAGAAAAGAATGTAATGCCTGTGGTTCGTATTACATATTTCTGGAATACGTGTACGTATTTATTATTGTATTGCATGATTTTCTTGCTTAATTTCCTCCCTGGGCTTGGTTTATTCTTGGTTTGGGTTGGCTTGGTACGGTTTGGGATTGCTCTTGGTTCATCATGAACCAAGGGGTGAAGCCCCTACCTACCACCACCACTCATATTTATTACCTATTCTTCTTCTCTCTCTTCATTAATCTCTTCTTCTTCTTCCATTTACTTCCTTACCTACCAAAGAGAGAAGAGAGGTCTAGGCAAGTGCAACTTGCTTCCACAAGAGAGCCCATTTTTATTGTTCCATTAGCTTCTCCTCATGTTTCTAAGACACATTAGAACTTGTCATTTTCCATTTTGAGACTTTAATTTTTGTAGATTTAGAAATTAGTTATTTTTGGATTTTGGTGGTTTTGATCTATCAAACTTTCTTGTTTTCAAGTTTTGATGGTTTCATGTTGTAGAGAATTTTATTCTACCCAATTTTGACCTTTGAAAAGTTGGATTTGGACTTGTTTTGACCAAGTTATGGACTTTTGAAGCTTTGGGTTCAACCATGGAGTTCTTGCTGTTTGGAGAAGACAGTGAGCAGTGCGCGAGCTTTTTTGCTTGCGTCACTGAGCTACGCGCACTCTTTAGCGCAGCACAGTCTGACTCATATGCTGCCTTTTGGAGGCGTATGTCTTGTATACACTGCCTTGGCAAGGAGTCGTATGGACCTCATACGCAGCCTTGGCAAGGAGTCGTATGGACCTCATACGCTGCCTTAGCAAGGAGTCGTATGGACCTCATACGCTGCCTTGAAGAGGAGTCGTATGGAGTACATACGCTGCCTTTTGGAAGCGTATGTCTTGCATAGCCTGACCTGAGCGTAGCCTGACTTGAGCGTAGCCTGACCTGAGCGTAGCCTGACCTGAGCGTAGCCTGACTTGAGCGTAGCCTGACGTGAGCGTAGCCTGACGTGAGCGTAGCCTGACCTGAGCGTAGCCTGACTTGAGCGTAGCCTGACCTGAGCGCAGCCTGACTTGAGCGCAGTCTAACTCAGGCGCAACCTGATGTTTAGGCGCAACTGGACCTGACCCTACTTACCCCTGAACTTGATAATCACGAATTTACTTGATATGTTTGGAATTGATAATTGAGCATGATGCGATAGTGACCCGTAGTGGTGCACTCCTGACATAATAACCTGACATGACCTGATAGTGGCCCGTCGTGGCGCACTCCTGACAAGTACACTTGGCATGATAACCTGACATGATTATCTCGAATAGCTGTTGCGACGGCTACCTGACATGACGTGACCTGTATAATTAATCTGGACACCGTGGGCGATTGTGTTTGTATAAATAAACTAGTCCTGTCTTACATCATGTCTAGGACAGGGACTCCTGAGTACCATGGTCAGGAGTACCTACTAAAATGGACTAAAGCTAATAACTAGATTAATACATTAGTCATGACGAGATTTCCCAGCTACAGGCAATCCCGTTACCTGGGCACGCCTTGGGATCTGTAGCCTGCCGTCGAGTAGGACACATTTCCAGCACACTGTCATGTGTTGCACCCTTCAAGCTACCTAAGGGTACATTCGTTTCCTGGACGATGTACCCACCTGAATTCAACTCTAATCTTTTAACCCGGGTAACATGGATGGTCTGCAGGGCTTGTGGCTGTAGAATAATCTTACTGCATCTTGTTAGTAATTAGGCTTGTGACAACCCTAGTTAGTTAAAGTATCAAGCCGTAATTCTTGCTTGGCCGTGAAGTGATTGGACGGAGTCTAACCAGTCTAGTCTTGCCCTGATCCTGTTCCAGATTATTGAATGACCAGAATGCTTGTATTTATTTTACCGATAAATGGTGAGAATTCCAAGTTCTGTTCAGACGAAGGGTTACAACCCCGGTCCTTGTTTGGTTTACGGGTTGTAACCTGATTATCTGAATGGTTCCATGGTTATCTCGTCGTATATCATCCTGGTGTATTTTCTTTATTTCCGGTTCTTATTTTTATTTATATCTTGTGCTGATTGCTGGTTTTAGCTCTTAAGTGAAGCCTCCTTTGTGGCACTTGCTCTTTCTGGGGTCTGACCCAGCTGGTTTTGTGTGGCCAGATTTCGGAGCAGCTCCAGAGGATCTACCGACCTTCCTGCCAGATGGTGAACACTAGAAGGAATCCCGGCAACGAGTGGGTTTTATTTTGCTCTCCCACTCCGTTGTAAAAATATTCTTTTGAGGCGTTTAGCCGACGAGCACCTGTTTAGCTCGATTGCACTTACTTACTGTCTGCATACGGGCTGTAACATGATTAACAGATCCTAGGGTTGATCATGTATGACTAAACTCTTGCTAGTCCTGACATTTTGTAACGATTAGCTTCATGATCAACTGAATATGTAATGTTTGGGACGCCTTACTATTGTATATTTAATGATCATACATCTTGTGACTTTTACTTACTTGCTTGTGATTGAGACACTAGGCTTGTTCATGACCTTAAGAGACTGTTGGCTTGTAGATAAACCCTTATGTATCTAGACAGCCGTGACCGTATAGCGAGATGGATTCCATTTCATATACGTAGCTGGCTATGTCTGCCCCCGCTCTCCAGTATTCTGGTTTTGGGGCGTGACATGGTTTAAGTGGTGGCCCATGCAGGTCTTGTAAATCAAGATATGTGAGGGTTTACCGAATAGATGTCTCAATCAGTATTCGTCCTTGATCTCTGCTCGTATCTTCTGAATCCCTGGATTCTTGTCCTGATCATATGCTTGTATCGTTGATCTGTACTGGTCCTTCCTTATTGTTCCCTATGTCGTCTTCTTCAGCGGTATTGTTCGTGGTCCTACCGACCAGCAAGGCGGAGCACCTCCCGCGAACCAGCAGCAACCTGGAGATCAAGCCCAGCATTCCGGAGTAGCCTCCAGAGTCGTGCCTTCTGGCGGAGAGCCACCAGTCCAGCCAGTTCAACCTGTAGAACATGATGACGGCACTTTGGTAGGACTCGTCAGGACCTTGATAGCTTCCCAAGACCGGCGTGGAGATGCCTTGCACCAGGCAGTGACGGATGCTTTGACCCGGGGTGGTCATCAGGGTAACAGTGCGGCCAACAGCTTCAAGCGCTTGAACCCTCCATTCTTCGACGGTAGTGAAGATGCTATCGCGGCAGATGCATGGCTTCAGGACACAGAGGTGATTCTAGAAGCAGCCAGGACCCCAGAGAACGAGAATGTGGCCGTTGTGCGCCTACATTTGTTAGATCTTGCCCGCAGCTGGTGGACAGCGCAGGCCGTTGGATTAGCAGCACCCATTGCTTGGGCAGTATTCAGAGAGAGATTCCAGACCAAGTATTTCGATGCCGTGGCTCGGTATGATCTGCAGACGAGGTTTACCAATCTGAAGCAAGGAGGTATGACGGTCGACGGATATGCGGCCGAGTTTTCCAGACTCAGTCGATTTGCTCCCACTTTGGTGGCAACCGAGTATGATAGAGCCTAGCGGTTCCAGCAGGGACTTCACCTGGAGATCTTGTTGGCAGTTGAGCAGTTTGAGCATCAGACTTTTGATGCAGTCTTGAGAGCAGCCCGGAGGCATGAGTATACCTCCCAAAGGATTGTGGATAGGGCCGGAGGTCGGAAGAGATCTCACGGCCAGATCAATTAGTCTTCAGTACCGGTCCCGGCAGCCAGGGCTTTGACTATTGGAGCTCCGAGGCGAGCGGCCTCAGTAACGTCGGTTCAGCATTCAACTCCGACGCACCCTCAGCAGCAGAAGCAGAAGCAATCTTTCGTAGTGGGTTGTTCTCATTGTGGAAAGCCAGGCCATGTGGTGGCAGAATGTCGCAGGGCACATGGATTGTGTCTGGCTTGTGGAGCACCAGACCATAGGGTTGGATCCTGCCCGAATAGGGGTGGTTCATCATCGTCCAACCTTTCTAGCTCTTCGGTGAGAGGACCAGCTCCGGTCCAGCAGCAGCAGTATCCATTGCCGAGGCCCTTGCCGCCTCAGACCCAAGTGTTCCAGCAGCAGAACCCCCAGCAGTATGCACAAGTCCAAGCCCAGAGTCAGAGCAGGCAGCGAGAATTTCAGCAGAGGGGACCAGCACCCCGAGGGCACGGTCAGGCTATGGTGATGACCGTGGAGGAAGGATTGGCACCAGGAGAGGTAGTGGCAGGTACTATTCTCGTCAACTCCTTTCCAGCTTCAGCTTTATTTGATTCTGGTGCATCGCATTCATTTATGTCTGCACGATTCGCGACACGGGTAGGATTGGAGCCCGAGTCATTATCAGTAAGGCTTAATATACTTACTGGTAACGGACTTGTGGGTGTAGATAGAGTATTTTCCTCGTGTCGGATCGTAGTTAGCGGTAGAGAATTCCCCGCTAGATTGATAGAGTTTCCGATGGCCGATTATGATGTGGTCCTAGGGATGGATTTGTTGAGGAACCACTATGCTAGGATAGACTGCCACATTGGTAGGGTTGTTTTTAGCATTCCAGGCGAGCCGGAGTTTTCTTTGGCGAGCCGGAGTTTTCTTTCTCCCGAGGCGAAGTTGAGTCATCTCCTCCAGTATTGCGGATGGCAGTAGCAGCAGTTCAGTTGCCCAGGATAGTCGAGGAGTTTCCAGATGTTTTCCCAGAAGAACTTCCAGGTATGTCTCCGGAGCGGGAGATCGAGTTCACTATAGACTTAATTCCCGGGACAGCCCCAGTGTCAGAGAGAGTCTACAGGATGGCGCCGTCAGAGTTGGAGATATTGTACAAGATGATTGAAGAACTCAGAACCAAGGGATTCATTCGTGCTAGTGGATCGCCTTGGGGAGCCCCGATGCTTCTTGTGAAAAAGAAGGATGGTACGTCCAGGTTATGTGTTGATTATCGTACCTTGAACTCAGTGACAATCAAGAACAGATACCCTCTTCCGAGGATAGATGACTTGTTTGATCTGTTGGCCCAATGATTGTATCATATTTTTGAATATGGTTAATATGTTAAGTTTAGCATTTCTTTATCACTAATCTTCATACAATCGCTATAGCATTTCTACTTATACTTATATCTTTGGTGATATGTGCCCATTGGTTTACATCTTAGTGATATGAGCTTATCTATCTTAAATTTAATTGGGTTGCCAAAATCAAAACTATGTTTTTGATTGTGGTCATTCAATTAAGTTTAATCATTATGATATCACTAACATTTATGCCATCACCTTAGCACCTGTACTTAAACTTTGCATAGTCCTAATGTGCTTTAACTTATCATACTTGCTACTATGTATATTGCTTTGTTCGTCTAACATGTACATGCAGAAAAGCAATAAAAAGATCAATGTGGACATATGCAATGAAGAAATCATGGTGGGCCAAAGACGACGGATCCCACAAGATTTCTCTGAACCACCCGACGACATCTCTGGAGCCACGCACCGGGGGTTCCGCTGTCCGGTCAGCGGATGGGGGTCGAGGGGGCAGCGCCCCTCATCGAGGGTTCGGGGGCGAAGCCCCCGAAAGGTATTCAGTTTTCACAAACTGGATATCTTTGGACAGCTGCCGCCAAGGGAAAAAGCCAGCACCTATCAAAGGAAGAAGCCAAGCCGTGCCATCATCATTTCAAGACTCTGAAGAAGCCTGCATCTGCCTAAGTATATCTGGAGTCTGTAATGAGTCCTAGAAATAATTGTAAACACAAGAAATGGATGGCAAAATCGAAAGCTATGGCAGAAATAAGCCCAGGATCATTTTTGGTGGAAAACGGCATACCGACGGTATACCGGTGTATACCGACGGTATACCGGTTTTTGTTCACAGAAAGTTTCTGTTTACAAAACCGACATACCGACGGTATACCGGTCCATACCGACGGTATACCGCTTCCGAAACGTTGAAATTCCAACGGTCGGATTTCCAGCCGTTAATGATCCCAACGGCTATATTTCTAGCCGTTGCAATCCCAGACCGGTATACCGCCGGTATGCCGGATCATACCGGCGGTATGCCGGTTCGTGACTGAAAAGTTGCCTTTGGCTTCTTTTCAAGCTTTGGTTATAAATAGCCTTGAACCCCTTCATTCAAGGTTGATGCTTTGAGCCTAAAAATTTCCAAACCACCAAAGCTTATCCACATACAACTCTACAAAGCCTTCATTTGCCATCTATAAATTGTGTTAGAGTTATTGAGTTGAAAAGTGAGATCTTCATCCTATTCTATAAGGAGATCAAAACCTATTGTGAAAGGTTGAAGTTGGAGAGTCTTCATATCCAAACTCTCGGTTGAAGTTGGGGAGTCTTCGTATCCAAACTCTCGGTTGAAGTTGGGGAGTCTTCGTATCCAAACTCTCGGTTGAAGTCGGAGAGCCCTTCGGATTAAAGCTCTTGTGTAAGAAGTTGGCGAGTTCTTCGGATCCAAACTCGTGTGTAACTATTTGCTCAAATAGTGGATTAAAGCCGGAGAGAGTTCCGGGACTGGACTGCCTCTTAGGAGGATACCAGGATATATCGGGTGTCGGTATTGTGTTTGCTTCTTCTCTTGCACTTATATTTTTAAATTGCCAATTAGCTTGTGCTAAGTGCTTGATTAGTTAGCTTGACCCTATTCACCCCCCCTCTAGGGTTCCTACATGATCAACTCAAGGGGGCTTCAGTATTCTCGAAGATTGATTTGCGCTCAGGTTATCATCAGATCAGAGTCAGAGAGCAGGACATCCCGAAGACAGCTTTTAGATCGAGATATGGGCATTGAGAATTTCTTGTTATGCCTTTTGGAGCAACCAATGCGCCGGCAGTATTCATGGACCTCATGAATCGCATCTTCATGCCTTACTTGGATCAGTTTGTGATTGTGTTCTTGGATGACATTCTAGTCTACAGCAAGAGTGAGGCAGAGCATGAGCAGCATCTCCGTATAGTTCTTCAGATCCTCAGAGAGCACCAGTTATATGCCAAGTTCAGTAAATGCGAGTTCTGGCTTGATCGTATTTCGTACTTGGGTCATATCATCACTCGAGGAGGAGTAGAAGTGGATCCCCAGAAGATTGTGGCTATTGAGTCATGGCCAATGCCCAACACAGTTGCAGAGGTTCGTAGTTTTCTTGGATTGGCCGGCTACTACCGGCGGTTTGTTTCAGATTTTGCTCGAATTTCAGCGCCATTGACGCAGTTGACCCGCAAGGATGCGCAGTTTGCTTGGACAGCAAAGTGTCAGAGTTCTTTTGAGCAGTTGAAGCGAGGCCTGATAACAGCTCCTATTCTCACGCTTCCAGATGGGACCGGAGGATTCTCAGTGTACTGTGATGCTTCAGGCAGAGGTTTAGGATGTGTTCTGATGCAGCATGGGAAGGTAATAGCTTATGCGTCACGACAACTTCGTGATCATGAGAGGAATTACCCAACCCATGACTTGGAGCTGGCAACAGTGGTGTTTGCACTTAAGTTGTGGAGGCACTACTTGTATGGAGACAGGGTGGAGATTTTCACCGACCACAAGAGCCTGAAGTATGTTTTCACCCAGAAGGATCTTAACATGCGTCAGAGAAGGTGGCTGGAACTTCTTGTGGATTATGATGTCAACCTGCAGTATCATCCTAGGAAGGCCAATGTTGTTGCGGATGCATTGAGCAGGAGAGCGGGAGTTTATTTTCTAACAGCGCAACCAGAGCTATTAGCAGATCTTCAGAAGATGGGTTTTGAAGTTGTTCTCCCTTCCAGTGTGGCCTTGATGGCCAGTATGCAAGTTCAGTCCACTATAGTCGAGAGGATCCGGATGGCGCAGTCGGCAGATTCCAAGCTTCAGCGACTCAGAGCAGAGTGTGAGGCAGGACGAAGACCAGAGTTATGCATTCATGAGGATGGTACACTTCGACATGGTAAGCGTCTTTGTGTACCCAACGGAGATATCCGACAGGAGATCATGTCAGAAGCGCACAGTTCGCAGTATTCCATCCATCCCGGCAGTACGAAGATGTACCGTGATATCCGGCAGCATTTCTGGTGGAATGACATGAAGTGGGAGATAGCTCGGTTTGTCTCTCGGTGTTAGGTTTGCCAACAAGTTAAAGCCGAACATCAGAGACCGGCTGGACTTCTTCAGCCCTTACCGATTCTAGAATAGAAGTGGGAGCATGTGACCATGGATTTTGTGACTGGACTACCTAGATCCCCAGCTGGTAGAGATGCTATCTGGGTTATAGTTGACAGGCTCACGAAAGTGGCTCACTTTCTTCCATTCAGAGTTGGTCAGTCGACGGCTCAGTTAGCAGAGATGTACCTCAGGCAGATTGTCAGATTGTACGGTGTGCCAGTCAGTGTCACCTCGGACCGAGATTCAAGATTTACGTCGCACTTTTGGCATAGCTTGCAAGAGAGTTTGGGGACTCATCTCCAGTTCAGTTCAGCATATCACCCGCAGACAGATGGCCAGTCGGAGCGCACGATCCAGACTCTTGAAGACATGTTGCGGTCTTGCACACTTGACTTCGGTGGTTCATGGGAAGATCACTTGCACCTGGTGGAATTCTCGTACAACAACAGTTTTGAGGCCAGTATCCAGATGGTACCGTTCGAGGCACTGTATGGTAGGAAGTGCAGATCCCCGCTAGCCTGGGATGATGTTGGAGAGAGACAGATGCTCGGTCCAAAAATGATTGCCCAGACAGTTGAAGTGGTCAGGCGAGTCAGAGATCATCTTCGAGTTGCCCAAGATCGCCAGCGCCATTGGGCCGATTCTCATCGGCGCCCTCTCGAGTTTTCGGTCGACGATCATGTATTCCTGAGGATTTCGCCTAACCGTGGCGTCATTCGTTTCGGCGTACGGGACAAGCTTAGTCCTAGGTATATAGGACCGTTTGACATTCTGGAACGAGTAGGAGATGTATCCTATCGTCTCGCTCTTCCACCGTCGCTAAGCGAGGTGCATGACGTGTTCCATGTATCCCAATTACGATGGTATATTCCGGACCCGAGCCACATCCTAGATCATTCGGAATTGGTTGTTGGTACCAACCTTTCGTATGAGGAGAGGCCCGTGTCTATATTGGACCGGAGAGAGAAGATCCTCAAGAACAAGACTATCATGTTAGTCCGAGTTGCTTGGGGTCATCACTCTTTGGGGGAGTCAACGTGGGAGCGTGAGGATGATATCCGATCGCGATATCCCGACTTGTTTGACTCGTGAGGTATAATGTCTTTCTTATGCCTCATGCCGTCGATTCCTTGCTTGAATGAGTGATTGTCTGCCTAGTTATAGCTTGCATGTGATTAATGTAGCTTGTCATTGCTCCTCTAGCCTCTTGATTAAATTCCGAAGACGGAATTCTTTTAAGGTGGGTAGAGTTGTAATGCATGTGGTTCGTATTACGTATTTCTAGAATACGTGTACGTATTTATTCTTGTATTGCATGATTTCCTTGCTTAATTTCCTCCCTGGACTTGGTTTATTCTTGGTTTGGGTTGGCTTGGTTCGGTTTAGGATTGATCTTGGTTCATCATGAACCAAGGGGTGAACCCCCTACCTACCACCACCACTCATATTTATTATCTATTCTTCTTCTCTCTCTTCATTAATCTCTTCTTCTTCTTCCATTTACTTCCTTACCTACCAAATAGAGAAGAGAGAGGTCTAGGCAAGTGCAACTTGCTTTCACAAGAGAGCCCATTTTTATTGTTCCATTAGCTTCTCCTCATGTTTCTAAGACACATTAGAACTTGTCACTTTCCATTTTGAGACTTTAATTTTTGTAGATCTAGAAATTAGTTATTTTCGGATTTTGGTGGTTTTGATCTATCAAACTTCCTTGTTTTCAAGTTTTGATGGTTCCATGTTGTAGAGAATTTTATTCTACCCAATTTTGACCTTTGAAAAGTTGGATTTGGACTTGTTTTGACCAAGTTATGGACTTTTGAAGCTTTGGGTTCAACCATGGAGTTCTTGCTGTTTGGAGAAGACAGTGAGCAGTGCGCGAGCTTTTTAGCTTGCGTCACTGAGCTGCGCGCGCTCTTTAGCGCAGCGCAGTCTGACTCATACGCTGCCTTTTGGAGGCGTATGTCTTGCATACGCTGCCTTGGCAAGGAGTCGTATGGACCTCATACGCTGCCTTGGCAAGGAGTCGTATGGACCTCATACGCTGCCTTGGCAAGGAGTCGTATGGACCTCATACGCTGCCTTGAAGAGGAGTCGTATGGAGTACATACGCTGCCTTTTGGAAGCGTATGTCTTGCATAGCCTGACCTGAGCGTAGCCTGACCTGAGCGTAGCCTGACCTGAGCGTAGCCTGACTTGAGCGTAGCCTGACCTGAGCGCAGCCTGACTTGAGCGCAGTCTGAATCAGGCGCAACCTGATATTTAGGCGCAACTGGACCTGACCCTACTTACCCTGGATCTTCTATAGCCCTGTATATTAATATTTTATTAGATATTTAACGTCCATTTTATATCCTTACGTCTTTTGTCCTGAACTTGATAATCACGAATTTACTTGATATGTTTGGAATTGATAATTGAGCATGACGCGATAGTGACCCGTAGTGGTTCACTCCTGACATAATAACCTGACATGACCTGATAGTGGCCCGTCGTGGCGCACTCCTGACAAGTACATTTGGCATGATAACCTGACATGATTATCTCGAATAGCTGTTGCGACGGCTACCTGACATGACATGACCTGTATAATTAATCTGGACACCGTGGGCGATTGTGTTTGTATAAATAAACCAGTCCTGTCTTGCATCATGTCTAGGACAGGGACTCCTGAGTACCACGGTCAGGAGTACCTACTAAAATGGACTAAGGCTAATAACTAGATTAATACATTAGTCATGACGAGATTTCCCAGCTACAGGCAATCCCGTTACCTGGGGACGCCTTGGGATCTGTAGCCTGCCGTCGAGTAGGGCACATTTCCAGCACACTGTCATGTGTTGCACCCTTCAAGCTACCTAAGGGTACATTCGTTTCCTGGACGATGTACCCACCTGAATTCAACTCTAATCTTTTAACCCGGGTAACCTGGATGGTCTGCAGGGCTTGTGGCTGTGGAATAATCTTACTGCATCTTTTTAGTAATTAGGCTTGTGACAACCCTAGTTAGTTAAAGTATCAAGCCGTAATTCTTGTTTGGCCGTGAAGTGATTGGACGGAGTCTAACCAGTCTAGTCTTGTCCTGATCCTGTTCCAGATTATTGAGTGACCAAAATACTTGTATTTATTTTACCGATAAATGGTGAGAATTCCAAGTTCTGTTCAGACGAAGGGTTACAACCCCGGTCCTTGTTTGGTTTACGGGTTGTAACCTGGTTATCTGAATGGTTCCATGGTTATCTCGTCGTATATCATCCTGGTGTATTTTCTTTATTTCTAGTTCTTATTTTTATTTATATCTTGTGTTGATTGCTGGTTTTAGTCTTAAGTGAAGCCTCCTTTGTGGCACTTGCTCTTTCTGGGGTCTGACCCAGCTGGTTTTGTGTGGCCAGATTTTGGAGCAGCTCCAGAGGATCCTACCGACCTTCCTGCTAGATGGTGAACACTAGAAGGAATTTCGGCAACGAGTGGGTTTTATTTTGCTCTCTCACTCCCTTGTAAAAATATTCTTTTGAGGCGTTTAGCCGACGAGTACCTGTTTAGCTCGATTGCACTTACTGTCTGCCTACGGGCTGTAACATGATTAACAGATCCTAGGGTTGATCATGTATGACTAAACTCTTGCTAGTCCTGACATTTTGTAACGACTAGCTTCATGATCAACTAAATATGTAATGTTTGGGACTCCTTACTATTGTATATTTAATGATCATACATCTTGTGACTTTTACTTACTTGCTTGTGATTGAGACACTAGGCTTGTTCATGACCTTAAGAGACTGTTGGCTTGTAGATAAACCCTCATATATCTAGACAGCCGTGACCGTATAACGAGAAGGATTCCATTTCATATACGTAGCTGACTATGTCTGTCCCCGCTCTCCAGTATTCTGGTTCTGGGGCGTGACAAAGAATATGGCCTAGAGCTCACAGGAGGTCAAATCACGATCCAGGGGAACGTCGAGATATGTCATCATGAACTCCAGAGTGTGGGCATAACATTACCTAAAAATAGTTATCCAGTCAGGATTGGAACGAGCACATCACCAACCACAGTTTCCAGTAAATAATAAAGACTATGTAACAGTAAATAGAGAGAATATACGAGAATAAGTAAAGTGTACATGAAAGTAGCATGGCATGGTAAAACTGTAAACTAGAGCAAGGAAGAGTAAAGCAGGTTATATCATGTACAAGGGTCAAGAATTTATACTATCTATGTGAGTGAGCACTAGCTTCAACATGTGATCGGCTTAGGAACTTGCACGAAAATTTATGGCATGGTTAATCATACGTGCGGTGTATGATTAACACTCACGGGAAAACAATGTCATGCACGGGAAGGGTATGATAACACATATCTATACTACTACTCCCCACTACCGACTGATACAATGGATCCAACCATGACACGTTATGACACGAATTCTCTGGAAAGGTCGCAAGCCTTCACAAGAATCGTGTCTATACAATGCACAAGAAATAAGGACAAAACTTGCACAAGATATACCTAGAAATACAAGGAATAACATCTCATGACGGGATCCAGACAATACCAATCAGTGTGACCAACGTGTCAAAAAATCAAGGATATCTACACTAAATATACGACACATAGAAAATAACATAAATGAGAAATTATCAAAGAATGTACTCGTCTCAATTTAGTTGGAGTCGACGTGCACGACACGAATGTGTCGACACGGAATAGGTACCGATGCTATGCTCCACAATATGGTCCCAAATGACGACACAGGTGGTTCCATTGGGTCCAGAATAGTCCAAATAGCCCAGATTGATAGGTAGTAGTCCAGATTTAGAGTTGGCACGAATATCGAGATAAGAGAGAAGTCCAAGATCATGAAAGAAAACGACTATATTAGTCAAGATCGCAGTTTGGTTAAATAGGCTAAGCAAAAAATTGACTTAAGGAACTAACTAAAATATATAGACGAATATTTAGAAAGTATGTAATATTACAACATTATTCTCAAGGTTAAGGTCTAGGCATTCACTTGTAATGCAAGCCCACAATCACTTGATTAAAATAATAGTTAATAGTATTTGGGCCATTTAATTTGACCAGTTTGACTATTTAAGATCAATATCCGTAAATAAGTATAATTTTACCTTTAGGGCTCAAAACCCAATAAAACGTACTTCTAGGACTAAAGGCCCAATTTAGAAGACCTGATTTGCCATATAGGACTGAAGGCCCATTAGTACAGACATATATAATGAAATACGTATACACTCATAATTGAAATATGTATACAAGAATATTACACTTGGAAAGTATATTAATATTTAATCTGTATGCTTATATACATATATATCTGCATACACTATGTATATATATAAACATATATACAATTATACATGTATACATATATGTACTTATACTATATACAATATACTTATAAATATAATTATATATAAAAGGGCTTAAAGCCCAGCTTTTCCCAATAAGGTCCAGCCCAAAATAACCAAAAGCTTAACTAAAGGAATTTACTTGAGATATTTATTAAAACAAAACCTCTATTAAAAAAAATGGGGGGGGGGGGGGGGGGGGGGGGGTTTCCTTTGCTGAACCAAACTCAGCTTCCCAAATAAACGAAGAGAGGGGCTTCACAGCCCAAAATACTATCCACAAAACATTACTAAACAAAGGCTTAATTGCACTTTGCTACCCTCAACTATTCCGTCTTTTCAACTTGATACCATAAACTTTTTTTCGTAACAAATTGGTACCTCAACTATTATTTTTTTTCAACTTGATACCTAATTTTTCAAAAATTCCGAAAATGCCCTTCCCTCTTCCTTCCCTCCACCCCCTTCCCCACTCCGGCCACCCCCCCTGCTAGCTCTGGCCGCCCCACCCCCCCCCCCCCTGCTACCTTCGGCCACCCCCTGCCCCGCCTCCCGCCCCGCCCTCCCTCCCCAGCCCCCCTCCTCCCGTGCTGCCGCGGCCTAGGGGAGAGGCGGGGGCGGGCGGCCGGAGTGAGCAGGGGGGGGGGGTGGGGGGCGGGGGGGGAGGGAGGGGGCGGAGCTAGCAGGGGGGGAGGGGGGGCGGCCGGAGTGAAGAGGGGGGGCGGCCGGAGCGTGCAGGGGGGGAGGGTTAGGGGTAGGGGTAGGGGCATTTTAGTCCAAAATAACATCTGGGTACTAAATTGTTACAAAAAATAGTTTAGGGTACAAAGTTGAAAAATGGTAATAGTTGAGGGTAGCAAAGTGCAATTAAGCCTTAAACAAATAACATGCATTAAACAGGGCCTGCCCCATCAGCAGACCCGGCCCAGACCCTTATTTTCCTCCACCAAGTCCTGCTCTCCACGAGGAGAGATGAGACATTAGGAAATAACAAATGAAAAGAAATAAGGAAAAGAAGCAGGAGGAGCGGAGTGCTCACTGAGCGGGGGTCGCTGGAGAGCCTGCGGTAGAGGAGAGGAAGGGTGCGGATCTAGGCGCGTACGGCGCCGCGAGGGTCGGCTTGGCGGCCATGGAAGCTCGGGCGCCACCGGAAGAGCGACGGAGGGGCTGGATTTGTGGTGGCGGGCCAGATCGAAAAATGACGGGGGCTCGCGGCGCCCAGCCGGATGCGCAGGAGATTGGCGCGGTCGTGCACGGAGGCGGATCAGTCGTTCCCATCGGCTCTAGCTTGGAGGCGAGGGCGGCGAGCGGCGGTTTAGGTGAGAGTCGGGTGGTTGTTTCTGTTCCTTCTATTTTTACTGTTGGTGGTTTCGATGGGTGGTGGTCGGCGGTCGGTTGGCCACAGCGCGGGTGGTCGATGTTGGTGATGATAGTTGCTAATGGTAGTGGTGGTTTGGTCATGGGTTTGGCGATGGTGGTGGATGATGGTTGGCCGGAAGGTGAGGCCGGTCGTAATAAGAATGGGCTGGTGGTGATGACAGTAATATCGGGGCTACTGTGGCCAGGAATGGTGAAGGCAGTGGATGGTGCTCAGGGCCGGCCCTGAGCTGATGGGGCCCCGGCGAAAGTTTCAAAATGGACTCCATACATAATGTAAAAAAAAAAAAGTATAAATAAAATAAAATATTGTTGTAGCCAAGATTTGAACCAAAGACCTCTTAAATACAAGTCTAGCATTATAACCACTACACCACAATATATTTTTGTTAAAAAAAGTACATGATATATATTAGTTCTATTGGAGATAGTTCCATGTTGGTGTCCCCTTTCGTCAGGGGGCCCTGGACCGTCGTCCGGCCTGCCCTGGGCCCGGGCCGCCCCTGATGGTGCTAGGCCAGAGATATTCAGAGAGATGTGCTGCTGGTGGAGCTCGGCCGAGTCGAGATAGGAAAAAATGGGGGTGGCGGCTGAGTTTGCCTAGGAAAGAGTGTAGAAATTTCTTGTCAAAAAATTAAGGAATTGTGCTATTTATAGGGTAGGAAGGGAAAACCTAGAAGCTCAATGTAAATGTAATAAAAAATGGAATGAAATGGATGGACACGGACTATTGCATTGGGGTTTGAATTCACCTTTGTAAAATGAAATTCTGGTCCGAAACGGCGAAACAATTTATACATAAAATAGTTTACTAATCTCAAACTCATAAGCTGATAAGTGTTTTTTGAATATAAAAATTAAATGTAACAATTACTACTTATTAGGCCTCTAGGCCGAAAAGTAGTCGAAATCCAATAGGCCCAATGGCCAATACATATATATTAGTATATAAATATAATTTATAAAAAATAGTCTAATATTTTTTTATATAAAATCTGATTCATAATATCTTATATAGAAAATTACGCTAATGGGTTTGAGCCCATTTTAGAGAAGAGTTCAAAATAACCAATTTTATTTACTCGGCTATATAAGTCCAAAACTATATTAATTTCAATAAACCATTTCGAAAAGCCAATAACTCGATAGTAAAAATATATAGAGAAATTTTGAGTTACCCCCCACTTTGATTACCCAAATTAAGGGTGCACCCCACAGTTTTGCATAAATTAAGAACGACCCCCACTTCTAACAGTTTTCGTTCCTCACTAACAGAAACACTCGTTCGTGGTAATGTTTTGACGTAAATGCCCCTGCTTGGAACTGTTGACCTACAGCCCTTAGAAACTTTTTATGGAATTCCTAAACTACCCCCCTTAATAATCTCCTAACCGCCTCTCTCTCTCTCCCAAACTCTCTTTTCACTCGAAAACCTAATCCCCAATTTCCTTCCCTAACCTAATCCCCAATTTCCATTCCGTAATCGACTCTTACCTAACCCCCTTCGATTCGATCACGTCCCTTCCATTCGATCTCGTTGTGTGTTACAGGAAGATCGTCCAGCTCCCATGCCAAAGTCTGCAAGTTAGGTAATATTCAGGTTTTTTGCAATTTTTCCTTTATTATATGAAAGATTCTGAGCACCTTCGACATGTGTCTCTCCTTTTTCAGATCGTAGCTAAGTCCTAAATTATTCCATTCCCAAAAAAAACTCCTTTCTCGTACAGAGCTTCCTCTGGACCACAGATATGATGAAAGCCAGGCTGCCACTGTAAGTTATACTTTCATAACTTTTACTTTCCTCTCTATTCATTGTTTAGTCTATTCAATGTTTAGCTTTCTGAATGGGTCCACTATAGTATGTTGTTTGTAAGCATGTTATTATATGTGTGCATGGTAGTTCACTATACTTGTATAATTATGTAGGAAAGTCATGCTTAGGGTCCACCATGTGAATGGTAGTTCTGTAGCTGTTGAAGTGGACCCAAACTTGGTTAGTTTATTGGATATACCCTACATAATTCAGAGTAATACTTTGGAGCCTAGTTATAAGTACCACTGGGTTGATGACTCAAACAATGGTGAAAGAGTGGAGGTTCTTACTGATGCTGAGTTGCTGGCTATGATTGGCAACCAATTGCCTGACAAGAATGGAGAAATACACTTGTTCTTAGAAGAGGTTGGTAAAGAGACAAGGCAAGAACATGAGCATATTCTGACACAAGCATCAATTACCATGCAACCAGTTAACAATAGGAGAAGACTTGTAAAGAGAGTAGCACATAAATCACCTAGAAAACCTGTTGTTCAATTGGAACATGAGAATGTTGAACCTCTACCTAGTGATAGTGATGTGGACCTCCCAGAGGAGGAGTTGGATGCAATGCCATCAAGGGTCTTCAATATTGGTGGTAAAGATGGTCAAGCAGAGGCTGCAAAGCAGGGTGATGGTTCAAAAACAGATGGTGAGGGTACACAGGCAGTGGGTACACAGGCAGAGTGTCCCGTTGCAGAGGGAACACATGCAGAGGAGGCAGTGGAGGAAGAAATACATGATGCAGAGGAGGCAGTAGAGGAAGAAATACCTGATGCAGAGGAAGAAACAGAGGAGGGGGATGAGGAGTATGTACCAAGCAGTGATGACCACATTTCAGAAAACAGGAATGAAGAATGGGGGGAAGAAACAGAGTTTCAGAGGGAAGAGTTTCTGAGAAGGAAGAAAGCTCAAATTGATGAACTAGAGCCTGAAGAGGAATATCATAGTTGTCCATCATCTGCTTCTGAATGTGATCATAGACCTGCTGAATTTGATGACTTATACAGTGAGGGTGAGATGGGTGAGGAGGAATACAGGGCTCCAACTGTGGGTGCACTAGTCCTAGGTCAAAAGTGGATGAATCCTACTGAGTGCAGAACATTTTTAAGGACTTTTGCTATAACAAACAGGTTTGAAATCAAATTTGTAAAGAATGAATCAAATAGGATATGGGTTGTGTGTGGAGAAGAGACCTGTCCATGGTTGTGCAGGGTTAGAATTTCACCTGACAGGACTACATGTACACTTAGACAGCTCAATGATGGCCACACTTGCAAGCATACCTCAAAGCTCTCAAACAAAATGGCTAACAGCAAGTTCATAGCTGATGTGTTGGAAGATGACATTAAAGCACACCACACATCATGGAAGGCAAAGGATGTTCAGAAGCAAATGTGGTCCAAGTTTACAGTCAAGGTCTCCTATTGGACTGCACATATGGCAATATTTAGAGTGAAGGAGAAATTGTTTAGTGGTTATGATGAAAGTTATAGGAAATATCCTCAGGTTGCACAGCAGGTCATGAAATCCAATCCAGGGAGTGTAGCATACTATGGGAATATAGCAGGGACCACTGAATTTGGCTACTTATGCATAGGGTACAATACAAGCTTCACAGGGTTCATAAAGGGTTCATAAAGGGTTGCAGACCATTACTTGCTGCATCCAACTCCAGGTCCTTCCAATCCAACTCCAGGTTCTTCTACTTTGCTGCATCCAAGTCCTGCACCTCCTCACTCATCTACCATTCCCTTCAAGTCTGGGAGTGAATGGATACATCAAAACCTGGGCATGTCTGTCAGGACTAATAACATTGCAGCAATTCTACCACCAAGGAGGCCAATGAATTCTGTGTTTAGACCTCCATGGAATACTAGTGCCAGAGTAAATATTGGAAGCAGCATCAGCAACAACAATAGCAACAATCCTTCAATCCTTGAAGATTCCTTCAACAACAGCAGTAAGAGCCACCAGCAACAATAGGAGTTTGATGTTACAATTTTTTGTTTAATGTTACAATTTTTTGAAGCACCAACTACTGCATGCTTGCTTGCTTGGATTAAGTGTAATGAATGTATGAATCACTAACTGTACGAAGCACTAACTGTATGCTTGCTTCACTTTTTGTGTAATCCTTAAAGTCTGTAAGGAATTCTGCAGCATTTTGAAGGATTCTTGCTTGTATGTTGACCCTTAAAGCATTTTGTGTAATCCTTAAAGTCTGTTAAGCAACTACTTGTATGCTTGCTTCACTTTTGTGTAATCCTTCACTTTTGTGTAATCCTTACTGCATATTTCGAGGTTACTGCATATATTGTTGAATGTTGAGGTTACTTGTATTGAAAGTTGAGGTTACTGATAATTGAAAGTTGAGGATACTGCAATTTAAACTCTGCATATATTGAGGTTACTGCATATTTTGAGGTTATTGCATATATTGTTGAATGTTGAGGTTACTTGTATTGAAAGTTGAGGTTACTGATAATTGAAACTTGAGGATACTGCAATTTAAACTCTGCATATTTTGAGGATACTACAATTTAAACTTCAGGTTAAATTGAGGATACTGCAATTTAAACTTCAGGTTACTTCTTCCACTTTACTGCATATATTGAAAGTTGAGGTTACTGCATATATTGCTTGAATGAACTGTATGAATATTGAGGTTACTGTATATATTGTTCATGCTCAACATTCATAAAAGAGAGAGAAGATGTTGCTCACAAAGTAACAAAAGCACACAAATTCGACTTCAATTCATTACATAGAGGGAAACTTCCACTCAACTACATAATTTCAACTTTACATTCCCAATTCTTTTCCAAATTTATGGCACAACTGGTCTAAAGTTGTGTTCACTACAATTTGAACTGGAATTTCACATTTTTTCTCGTCTGTAGCAACTGCCTCATTCAACCATTGGAATGCATTGTTGCATCTCATGCATTGCAAGAATCTCCTTCCCTTGCTGTGACTCCTTTTTGAAATGAAGACAGCTCTCTTCCCTCCACAGTGTCGATTTGGGCAAGTATTTTCTTCCCAAGGGCATTGTTTCTTCCAATGCCCTAAGTCACCACAAGTGAAACATCCCTCCATTTGAATTGTCGAAGAAGAACTTCTAGAGCTTGAATCCAAAATAGCAGCATCCAACCATTAAAAATCCGAGCAGACAGGGCACTTCAAAAATTTTCTCCCAGGATTTAACTTAGTATTTGACTTCAACAAGTGCCTAATCCCCTTGCAGTTCTTCATCTTGCAAGGCGAGCTCAAGAACGTACATTCATCAGCAAGGTGGTTGTTCTTGGAGCAAATTTGACATTTCTCCTACAAAAAACACCAAAATGACTGAGAATAGAGAGGAGCAAACGGCAAAGCAGAAAACAAAATGTTCACGGAAAATATTTCGAAAGCAATTTCATTGTACCCGACATGCAGAGGTCGCCATTTCTCGTGAACCCTAATATCACCACGAGAAGAAATAGAGGAGAGATTTTGGGGGTTAGGTTACAGGCTCCGACTCTTCTTATTAGGTTGAGAGAGCGGTAGGGATTTATAAAAGAGGGGTACTTTAGGAATTAGGAAAGAAATAAGACTTCAAAATAGAGACATGGGGCATTTACGTCAAAAAATTACCACGAACGAGTGTTTCTGTTAGTGAGGAACGGAAACTGTTAGAAGTGGGGGTCGTTCTTAATTTATGCAAAACTGTGGGGTGCACCCTTAATTTGGGTAATCAAAGTGGGGGGTAACTCAAAATTTTTCAAATATATAACATATCGCGATCGAAAAGCTAATTCAAATTTATGATTTTAGATCTAGGAAAAATTTAGAAAAATAAAATTCGAAAAAATCCCTGAATTTGATTCAAGGGGGTTACAAATCTACCCTCCTTAAAGAAATTTCGTCCTCGAAATTTAAGATCGATGGGGTCAACCGAAGATTCAAGTATAGTTAGAATTTTAGGCACGATCAAGAAGAATGATATGTTTAGCACGATCTAGAATAATCAGATCAAAATTTCTTACGCACGACCAGGGATAAGGTTGAAATATGGTCAAATCAATTAGGCACGATTAGAATGAAAATTTAAGTTCTTTAGGCACGACTCAAGCCACGATCAACAAAATCAGTAGTTTTGGTTATGATCAAAATAGAATCATATTCGAGTATAGCACGATCGAGATAATCTAGGCTTGATAAGATCAGAGTTAAAGTCGCACATACACAATCAAAACCAAGACTAGGTATGACCAAGGATAAAATTTTGGCACGATCAAGATTCGAAGTTAAAGGCTTATAGGCACGATCGAAAATCTAATGAACAAAATTAGTTAAATCGTAAATAACGATCAGAGCTCGGACGTGATTAGAAAATTTGGAAATGATTTAAAATCATTTAGGCACGATCAATGATGAAGTTACGAAAACTAGAATATAGACACGATTTATGAATGAATCCTTAGCTCGAGCAATTTTAGAATCAAAATCTAAGCGTGAACAGGAAATTGTTCAGATATGATCAGAAGCCGACTAGATTCATAATCAAAATCATATAGTCGTGATCGAAGTCAAAATTCTAGGCACGATCTGTATTAGATGCACTGAGTATAGTCAAGGATCAAGAACCTTGTCAGGATAAGATAATCATAATTGATCGGTCATGATCAAGTGGATCAAGATCAAATGTTATTAAAATTTAGGGAAATGATTCAAAGGTAAGGAAATCAAATCTCTTTTACTAGGGTAGAAAAAAAATCTAAGGATAGGATTTTTTTAGAAGAAAAGTTACGGTAATCATCTCTTTCTACTTCCACTACTACCAAGGTTATCAAATCGTCATTTCTCAATTATGCTTTTGTCTTACAAACTCGGATATACCACTACCATTAATCAGGATCTTTAATCATGAAGATCAACTTTCATATAACTACTATAAGGCATTAGATCTTCACTACATAGGCACTACTTTATGAAACGTAGACATGAGTAGAGAATAAAGGAAACATGTATATGAACTGGAAACGATAAACATGTACAAGAAACAACTAGAAAGAACATGTAACACAACTAGCAATGAACATGTACAATAAAACAGACAGTGTGTTTGAAATACTTTTCGACATGTTAATGGCTTGGGTTAATACGACACATCATAGATGGTTGAAATAAGTCCTACCGTGTCAAAATCCTACCGTGTCAAAATCGAGAAACAATGAAACATAATGAAGTATAGTATTAGAATGTAATGAGAACATAAAGCAATAGTACTTGCCTCAAGTTAAGTTGTAAATGACGTATGTGACACAATCTCGATTTGGTTGAAAGTTGTTGTAATTATGGCTAACCACTACTAATTCGGTAAATCATCGGCCATCTATGGGTTCTACAAATGAAATAAAATATTAAACTATTTTATAAATTACTGGAAAATTAGTATGCTATAGATCTATGTGTCAGCTTTCCAAAATATCAAACGGTTCGCAAAACGGAGTTCGAGATCTCCTAGAATCTCGAAAACAGTGTGACATGTTAATTTTTTGTATAACTAGCACTCAAATAATTCTCCAGAAATTCATGTAAAATATTACATAAAATAAATGATAGATTTGGAAAGCTAACCTAGATAAGGTTCTAAGAAAAATAAATTTGAGGTGAAACGGAGTCCGGAGTTGGTCGTAACGGTTTCGCAAATTTTCTATAGCTTAAAAAAAAGGCTGAATTTATGACAAATTTTGGCCTATTTTGGATAAAAAATAGAGGAAATGTGGAAAAGAAAATATGGGAGATGACATAGGTTCAATAGGTATATATAATGGATATCAACTATTTAATTAGGATTAGATTGGAAGGATTTTGGTTTTGGGTGAAGAATAAGGATTTCTTAAATAGATGGAGATTGACTCATAAATTTCTAATTAGGTAAGGACTAGAATTTATGGAACAAATCTTTCCTTTGATTTTAAGTCAATCAATTAGATTGATTGAATCTATATCCATCAATTGATGGCAACAATAATTTAAAATAATATCTAATCTTTCAAAAATAGATTTTATAAATTTAAATCTAGAAAATAAATGATAATAATAAATTAAGTAAAAAGTATAATTTTTATAAATACAAAATAAACTTTAAAACAATTTGACGAATCCCTTCTTCATTCAAAATACCTTTTATAGAATTACAAATAAAAAGTAAACAAATATTTTCCAACTCAAAAAATCTTTAAAACTAAAAATAAATAATAAATTTAAAATAATTTGGGAATTGGGCTTACAAATCTATTCACCTTAAAAAAAATTTGTCCTCGAAATTTCAAAAGATACGATTAGGCACGATCAAGAAATAATACGATAACGATCAAAATTAGTCAGGAAAATATAATCAAAATCTAGGAAAAGATAAGAATTGACATGATCGAAATATAATCAAAATAGTTTAGTCACGATCAAAATTGTTTAAGAATGATCAAATCAAAATTGTTTCGGCACGATCCGCTACTTAACCCAAATCATTTAGACATGACCAAAGATTCAAAATCTAAGTATGATTATGAATCTAGTGGAATAGAATCAAAATAGTAATTGGTTCTATATGATTACTAGGAAGAAACTAAATGACGATTCTCGAATAGGAAATATAAGAAAGAAAGAAAGAACTACCAGTTTATTGAGAAGATGGTAATAAAAAATAAGACATCAAATCAATATAGAAAATTAATAGTCATATGCCAATAAAAGATATAGCCTTTATATTATCTGAAAATCGTAAGCATATCCGAAGTCATTTTACCGAGAATCTATGCCTCGCTAGTGTACATCTGGCTGCAGTAAACTCTTGGTTTCATGACTCAAATATGATATGGTATCAAACACTATCAACTCTATCCAATCTTGACATAACAACTCAAAAGATTAAATAATGCAACTAGGACATAGTTTTAATAATATTCAATAACCTATGCTTACTTGAAATTATTTCAACTTAGGGGTCATGTCTTGTCAGTATGCTGCTGGCTACAGTAAACCCACATTCTCTATAATTCAAATAAATGACAAAAGTGCGCATCTGCCTTGCCATTATAAGTCACAGAATATTCTTTCAAACTCTGTCCATAAGAATTTTCAAAGGAGCTTCTAAAAATTCAAACAAATTGATCATGGTAGAAAAAGTGTAATTATCTGTACAAATAAAATGATCGATTAGGAAGAAAATGACTGAAGACAAGAGAAGTATAAATTTTTTAATTCCTATTTCTCTAATATTCAAGGATCAAGGGAAAAACATATATACTTTGAATTTCAACAAAAACTGACTCGGAAGTAATATATGGATAATTGAATCAGGTTAGACTCAAAACTCAATGGATAGAAATAGAATATTGACTCTTAGAAAAAAAAATTACTTATGGCCAATGAAAAATAAATAAGAAATATGGACCTTACGATATGATGATAATGTTGATATAGGCCAGCAAATAAAATTTGAACCAATTATCAAGGTCAGGGCTTGAATTCTAGGAAGTCTTAATTTATGAAACTAATAGTCTACCCATCTTTGATCCTACCATCATGTCAAAACACAATAGTATATCCTTCTATGAAAATTCTTCAAGTTACCTAATAGGTTTTAGAATTCAATAAATATCTACCTAAATCACATGGCCCATATAGCAACCTTAACTACCCAACAGTCAAATTGAATAAAGGGCTTTCCTAGTCCTAGACATTCTCCTAAATATCAAATCAATCCTAATTGTGAATGAGCACTTCCTAATCACAGGCTTGCAATAGTATGACTAATATAGGTACTACCACGAGCTCGCATAATTGTTGCAAAAACAGACCTGTATAGGCCATCCGCTCCCGCTTTTCGGGATACGAGTACGTAGCCAAGTCTAGCCTATGCCGTAGCATCTAAAAAAAGATAGTAGTACGCTGATCTAGATCTCAATGTCAATCACAAATACAGCAAAATCATATCTAATTACTCATTTACAATAAATATTTTATTTATAAATCCAATAATACATCAAAAATGATATTCGGGAACAAACCCGCTAAATATTTAAATAAAAAAAACTATCTAATCTATCTAGAATCTAAGGTCGGCCTCCAAGATCTCTATCTCTCCTGTATATCCATAGCGCAAAAGTAGGAAGTATGCCAAGTCACCTGCAACGATCCAGTCAAGAAAGGAGCAAAGTACAACCCTATTGCAATAGTATAACATAATACAAAATAAGCTAGACAAGTAGAGATGCAGTAAAGAATAAAGAAAACATATATATGAACTGGAAACGATAAACATTTACAAGAAATAACTAGAAAGAATATGTAAGACAACTAGCACTACAAAAAATACCCCTATTTTGCAACGGTTTTAGTACAACACTTTTATGAATGTTGCTAGAACTATAATTTACAACAGTTGCGTAATAGTTGAAATAACCGTTTCTAAATTAAATATATTTGCAATGGTTATAGATTAACCATTGCCTAATACATTTTTTTTACAACGATTCATAAACACTTGCTAAACATTTTTCTTTTTTACAACGGTCAAGCAACAATTTTATGAAAGTGTTGTCAAAGCGAGTTGAATGGACAACGGTTATGCAAGGATTTTAAGTATTTGTTACAAATTTATTAATATTTTGCAACGATTATATAAAGTCTTATAAAAAGGCTCATTTTTAGCAACAATTTTTGCAACTTGTTGTGAGTGGACTTATTATTTGTAATGATTGTGCAACAATTTATGCTACCAGTTGCTATTTTTATGTTTAATAACAACGTTTATGATAACCATTGTCAAAAGAACAAACAACTATTACAAATATTGATCTTGCAACAGCTTATTTATAGTTATTACAAATTCAATGTCCAATTTGAATTTTATTTATACAAAATAGGGATTTAATAATTAGAATTACTTGTATTAATTGGTTTTCTTGTTCGCTAACAAAAAATATTAGATAATATATTTAACATCGATCCAAAAGCTTCAATTGATGAAAATGATATAAGTACATATATATTATATATATAAGTATTTATATACAAATGAGCCTGTAGCCTAGTGGTAGAGCGGAGGCATGTGATCCAGGAGGTTGGGAGTTTGAGCCCCATTGGAGGTAAAAAAAGTATTTTTATTGACCGTTGTAAATTATCCGCAACAATTTTTAACCGTTGCATGACATATTTTAGGCAACAGTTATCAATCATCGTGCTTTACTCAATATTTATAATGGTTTATAAATCGTTGCCAAAATATTATTGACAACATTATGTAACCGTTATGCATTGACGTAAGATCCGTTGCATAATACGTTATTTGCAACTATTTATAAAAACGTTGCAAAAACCTTCTATAACTGTTACAAGAGGAATCTGCAATGCTCGAATTTACAGTTGTCATGACCCGCACCCGCTTTTCAGATACGAGACGTGTCCAAGCCAGTCTACGCCGCGGTATCGGCGGTAGTACGCTGTCTAGTCCGCAATAAATAAAGTGCTCATAAAAACTAACTGCTCATTCACAATAACTAAATCAACTTTACAAAATATAGAAGTTTTACATTTGAAGAAGAATGCAAGCTTTTACATTTATAGAAAACTACCACACAACTAACTAGTCTTCTATGGTTTAGCCTCCGAGTCTCTATCTCCCCCTCGTATGGTCCATAGCGCAAAAGTAGACACGTCATCCTCACCTATAACAACGATCCAGTCAGGAAAGGAGCAGAGTACAACCATATTGCAATTAATGTTGTTAGTCCAAAATAAGTTATAACAAGCGAGAAACCATGAAGGTAAAGAATATAAAAAGAACTAGCAAGACAAGAACTAACAGGATATAAAGTGGCAAAAGTAAACTGGCAAGACGTGATCTAACAAGATATAAACTGGCAAGATGTAAACTAGCAGGATATGAACTAACAAGGTAATGGACTAGATAAATAAAAAATAAAAATCACTATGTGTGTGAAATACCTTCAAATACGTGAACGGCTGGGCTAATACGGGACATCATACGATGCTATCATTTAGTAATTGGTACGGCTAACTCATACGTGGGTGTGTATGACTTAGCTATCATTCGGTAACGGTAATTGGGTTTGTTCACGTATTTATCGAGTATTTCCCCTCCCGACTCTATAACAATCAATAACGGTCAATGTACACTAAGAAGGATACGATAACTACCGTGTCACAATTGTGTCTCAATGGAATATCAAGCAATGACTCAACGGGATATCAAACGAGAAACTATGGAGTAAACATTATAATGAACTAAAACATAAATGCAATACTGTACTTGCCTGAATCCTTGTACAAACCGTAGTCACAAGCCGAGGATGAGGGGATGCCGATCTATAAGCTGTCAACCTATAACACACATCGCACCACGAAACAGTGCACAAAAACCACAAATCAATTCTAATGTTCTATTTCTAAATAGTGGCTAGTTGGATTACTAATCTAATAATAATTAATTCTATAATAATTCAATTAAAAACCTAATAATAATCTGAATATAATCTAAACATGCAAGTTTGGCCATCAAAAGTCGTGTTTCTCAATTTTGGAAACTATGGCACGCAAATCGAGACGTATAATTGACTTTTTAGTCAAACGCTGTGAACTCTAGATTTTGAAAGTGCACCTTGGTAGATTTCAGCGCCACGAGTACGTTGGAATCAACCGTGCCACAAAATCACACTTTGGTCAAAAGATATCGCCGTTATGGCTAATCGTGACCAAAACGGGGATCAATCGATCAGTTCTGAGTTCAACAAAATAAATAAAATAATAGATGAATGGATTAATTTTTGGAAAAAATATATATTATAGAACTCTGTGTTAGATTTCTAAAACTTCAAACGGTTCGTGATTTCGATTTTTGGTTCTCCCGGAATCTCGAAAACACTGAAACGTATCAAGTTTCGGACAACCGACACTCTACGAATTTTTCAGAAATTTAGGTTCAGAATCTACGAAAATAAATTACATATTTAGAGAGATTACCTCAATATGAATCCAACAAAAAAAAACGGTGCACCAAAACGAGGTCGGGGTTGGCGGGAATCACCTCGGGAAGTCGGGGGATCACCAGGATCAAAACTCCAAAAGTCGGCCAACAAAATTACTAGGGTTTCTCGAAAACCGCAAATATATAATATATATATAGAGGCAGCGGCTAGCTGAGTCGGTGGACGGCTAGGACACGTGTCAGCATTTGCTCGCACCCGCTCAAATAAACGAACGGGCAGATGGCCGAGTTGCTTGGGCCAAGCCATCAAGAGTCGGCTAAGGAGCCGACTCCAAAAATAGAATACACAGTCAGCACATGGCTGACTGACAGGCGGGCCCCGCTCGGTCGGCCCAAGCGGCTGACGCATGGGCCCCCTAAGCGCTGACTGTGTATTTAATTACTGAAAACTATTTTATAAATCAAATTAAACCTAAATAACTTCAAATAAATTGCTAAAAAATTCTAAAAAAATTCTAAAAAATTATAGAAAATATAATTAACCTCCTAGAGTCAAAATAAAAATACATAGTCTCATATTAGTCCCAAATGACCTCATAATAAATATTGGAAGCCTTTAAAAATATATAAATCGTAATAAATAAATACTTAAATATTGCCAAATATTATAGAAAAATTCTAGAAAATATAAAATAGCATAATGAACCCTAGAAAAATATTTGGGGTCAATATATGCTCATAGGCTTGCACAATAAATTCTAGAAGTCTTAGAAAATAGATTTTCCTAATATTTAATAATCTAAAAATTCTAGAAAAATTGTAGAAAAATACAGAAAATATATTTAACCTAATAGAGCGTAAAGAAAAATAATAGGTCTCAAAATAGTCACAAATGGCCTCAAAATAAATTATGAAAGTCATTCATAAATATAAATCTTCATAGAATAAATATTTAAAATTATATAAAAATGTCTAAAAATTATAATAAAATATAATATAGCTATAGAATGCATATAGACCCTATCTAGAAATCATGTGACCACAAGATGGTCATAAATCACCAACAAGCTTTGGCATGGCTATAATGACCATAAAATTAATCATAAACAAATAAAATAAAAAAAAATTTGGGAAGTGGGCTTACAAATCTACCCACCTTAGAAAAATTTCGTCCTCAAAATTTCAAAAGATACAAATAGGCACAACCAAGAATATCATCAAAATATGACATGACTAATCGATATGAATAAGCACGACAAAGAATATAATCAAGAAAATAATATGATGAATGATAGAATGAAAATCTAAATACATTTTAGAAATATAGTGGAAGGAAATCAAAATAGGTTTAAAAGATGACGATTCGAAAATAGAAAAATATGAAAGAAATAAAGAACTAGTAGTTGTAGAGAAGATGGTAACAAGAAATAAGACATCAAATAAATTTGAAAGATTTTTTTTAATAGTCGTATGCCAATAAAGGATATAGTCGCTATGATATTCGAAAATCATAAGTATATCCAAAGTCATTTAACCTAGAATCCATGCCTCGCCAGTACACATCTGGCTGCCGTGAACCCTTGGTTTCATGACTCAAGTATAATATGTTATCGAACACTTTATCAACTCTACCCAAAATTGGCATAATAAATCAAAAGATCAATAATACAACTAGGATATAGTTTTAGTAATATTCGACAACCTATGCATACTTAAAATTATTTCAACTTAGGGGTCATGCCAGGCCAGTGCGCTGCTGACTGCATTGAACCTGCAGTCTCCATAATTTAAATAAATGGGGACAGTGCGTATTTGTCTAACCATTGTAAGTCATCGAAAATTATTTCAACTATATCCATAAGAATTTTAAGAAGCTTCCATAAATTCAAACAAGTCGATCATGATAAGAAAATATAAGTATCTGTCCTGGAGTAAAAGTATCAGTTTTGAAAAAAAACGATCAAAAAATGAACGAAAATGACTTGAATTAATATATAGATAATTAAACCAAGATTAGGAATTGAAAATAAAACGATCGCAAAATAGTTTTGAAAATAAAATGAGGTTTAGAGAAGGCATAAGATAAAGTGGCACAAATGATCTAAATTAGGAATTGAATTCTATGAAGTCCTAACTTACCAAACGTATATTCTACCCACCTTGGATCCTACCAACATGTCAAAATAAAATAACATATTCTCTAAGAAAAATTCTTCAATTTATCCATGCCTATACTTCAATAAATCATTGGCTAAATCACATGGCCTATTTAACTATCTTAACTATCCAAGGGTCAAATTGAATAAGGGACTCCTAGTCCTATTCATCCTCCTAAAATTAAATTAGTCCTAGTTGTGAATGAGCATTTTTTCTAGTCGCAGGCTTGCAGTAGTACGACTAATATTGGTACTACCACAAGTTCGCACAATTTGCGAAGACTGACCTGCATGGGCCACTACAAAAACTTGTCACGACCCGTACCAGCTTTTCGGATACGAGACGTGTCCAAGCCAGCCTACGCCGCGGTATCGGCGGTAGTACGCTGTCTAGCCCGCAATAAATAAAGTGCTCATAAATACTAACAGCTCATTCACAACAACTAAATCAACTTTACAAAATATAGAAGTTTTACATTTGAAGAAGAATGTAAGCTTTTACATTTATAGAAAACTACCACACAACTAACTAGTCTTCTATGGTTTAGCCTTCGAGTCTCTATCTCCCCCTCGTATGGTCCATAGCGCAAAAGTAGACATGTCATCCTCACCTATAACAACGATCCAGTCAAGAAAGGAGCAGAGTACAACTATATTACAATTAATGTTGTTAGTCCAAAATAAGTTAGAACAAGCGAGAAACCATGAAGGCAAAGAATATAAAAAGAACTAGCAAGACAAGAACTAACAGGATATAAAGTGGCAAAAGTAAACTGGCAAGACGTGATCTAACAAGATATAAACTGGCAAGATGTAAACTAGCAGGATATGAACTGACAAGGTAATGGACTAGATAAAAGAAAAATAAAAACCACTATGTGTGTGAAATACCTTCAAATATGTGAACGGCTAGGCTAATATGGCACATCATACGATGGCTATCATTCAATAATTGGTACGGCTAACTCATACGTGGGTGTGTATGACTTAGCTATCATTCGGTAACGGTAATTGGGTTTGTTCACGTATTTACCGAGATTTCTCCTCCCGACTCTCTAACAATCAATAACGGTCAATGATATACTAAGAAGGATACGATAACTACCGTGTCATAATTGTGTCTCAATGGAATATCAAGCAATGACTCAACGAGATATCAAACGAGAAACTATGGAGTAAACATTATAATGAACTAAAACATAAATGCAATACTGTACTTGCCTGAATCCTTGTACAAATCGTAGTCACAAGCTGAGGATGAGGGGATACCGATCTATAAGCTGTCAACCTATAACACACATCGCACCACAAACAGTGCACGAAAACCACAAATCAATTCTAATGTTCTAGTTCTAAATAGTGGCTAGTTGGGTTACTAATCTAATAATAATTAATTCTATAATAATTCAATTAAAAACCTAATAATAATCTGAATATAATCTAAACATGCAAGTTTGGCCATCAAAAGTCGTGTTTTTCAATTTTGGAAACCATGGCACGCAAATCGGTACGTACCGTTGACTTTTTAGTCAAACGCTGTGAGCTCTAGATTTTGAAAGTTCACCTTGGTAGATTTCAGCACCACGAGTGCATTGAAATTAACCATGCCGCAAAATCACACTTTGGTCAAAAGATATCGCCGTTATGGCTAATCGTGACCAAAACGGGAATTAATCGATCAGTTCTGAGTTCAACAGAATAAATAAAATAATAAATGAATGGATTAATTTTTGGAAAAAATATATGTCGTAGAGCTCTGTGTTAGATTTCCGAAACTTCAAACGGTTCGTGATTTCGATTTTTGGTTCTCCCGAAATCTCGAAAACACTGAAACGTGTCAAGTTTCGGACAACCGACACTCTACGAATTTTCCAGAAATTTAGGTTCAGAATCTACAAAAATAAATTACATATTTAGAGAGATTACCTTAATATGAATCCAACAAAAAAAATGGTGCGCCAAAACAAGGTCGGGGTTGGCGGGAATCACCTCGGGAAGTCGGGGGATCACCGGGATCAAAACTCCAAAAGTCGGCCAACAAAATAACTAGGGTTGCTCGAAAACCGCAAATATATAATATATATATAGAGGCAGCGGCTAGCTGAGTCGGTGGGTGGCTAGGACACGTGTCAGCATATGCTCGCACCCGCTCAAATAAACGAACGACCAGATGGCCGAGTTGCTTGGGCCAAGCCATCAAGAGTCGGCTAAGGAGCCGGCTCCAAAAATAGAATACACAGTCAACACATGGCTGACTGACAGGCGGGCCCCGCTCGGTCGGCCCAAGCGGCTGACGCGTAGGCCCCCTAAGCGCCGACTGTGTATTTAATTACTGAAAACTGTTTTATAAATCAAATTAAACCCAAATAACTTCAAATAAATTCCTAAAAATTCCAAAAAAATTCTAAAAAATTATAGAAAATATAATTAACCTCATAGAGTCAAAATAAAAATACATAGTCTCATATTAGTTCCAAACGACCTCATAATAAATATTGGTAGCCTTTAAAAATATATAAACCCTAGTAAATAAATACTTAAATATTGCCAAATATTATGGAAAAATTCTAGAAAATATAAAATAGCATAATGAACCATAGAAAAATATTTGGGGTCAATATATGCTCATAGGCTTGCACAATAAATTCTAGAAGTCTTAGAAAATAGGTTTTTCCAATATTTAATAATCTAAAAATTTCAGAAAAAATTGTAAAAAAATACAGAAAATATATTTAACCTAATAGAGCGTAAAGAAAAATAATGGGCCTCAAAATAGTCACAAATGGCCTCAAAATAAATTATGAAAGTCATTCATAAATATAAATCTTCATAGAATAAATATTTAAAATTATATAAAAATGTCTAAAAATCATAATAAAATATAATATAGCTATAGAATGCATATAGACCCTATCTAGAGGTCATGTGACCACAAGATGGTCATAAATCACCAACAAGCTTTGGCATGGCTCATAATGACCATAAAATTAATCATAAACAAATAAAATAAAAAAATAAAAATTTGGGAAGTGGAATTACAACAGTGGTTCCATAACTATTGCAGGTTGATTTTAAAATGGGTTATATTATTTTTGCAATAGTTTTTGACCGTTGTAAGACACCCTGGTTTCTTGTAGTGTAGCAATGAACATGTATAATAAAATAGACAGTGTGTTTCAGATACTTTTCGACATGTGAACGACTTGGGTTAATATGGCACATCATAGATGTCTATCCACAATAAAAGGATACGACTAACTCATATGTGATGTATATAACTTAGCTATCCACAATAACAATCATTGGCCTTTGTTCATATACTTACTGAGCATTTTCCCTCCCTACTAACTAAACAATCAATAAACAAGCAATAATACAACATATCCGTGTCAAAATCGTGTCTCAACTGGATACTCAATAAAACACAATAAAGTACAATATTATAATGTAATAAGAACATAAAAAAATAGTGTACTTGCCTCAAGTTAAGTTGTAGTTGACGTGTGCGATACAATCTCAATTTGGTTGAAAGTTACCCCAACAGGCTTGGAGGGTCCACTGATTCATCTTTTCGGACAGGCTTGGAGGGTCCTGCATCATTCTTGTTTGATGTCACAGCTGCTTCTAAAGTTACCCCAATAGGTGAACTCATAATGTTCACACTTTCAGTAGTCTGTTGAGAAGAAGTTCTACGAAAAGACCTGTATAGAGACGTCTTTTATGGTTCTCTAATGGAAGGATTAATGGGCGTTATGTAAGCAATTTCCAATTCGTCTACTGCCTTGGCATTTAATTCTGGGTCTATTTCAAGAGAAGAAGAATAGCTTTCAGCTGATTTTTGCTTTTTGAGATCTACCTTCTTCTGACGTGCAATTTTTGCTTAAGATGGTTCTGTGATGACCTTTGCTTTCTTAGAGGAATGAGAGGCTATAAGGATAGATTTCTGTTTCCTTTTACCTTTACCTTTCTTCAGTCTTTTATGTGAAGAGCCCTTCGTTTCTGGTTCAATAACGGGTGTCGTCCCTATGATATCTCTTCTCTGAAATTCTTTTTTTCGAGCATTTTTGAGATCGTGGATAGATGGTTTTAGTCTGGTACCTAGTATAAAACTCGACTCTCCATCATAACCGGCCGCTGGAGAATTTATGTTACAGTAGAATTTTCCAGCAGCGTATAGGATATGTACGTTATTATCTTTCCTCGACATCGTAAATGAGGTATTGGTACCACCTGCATTATAGTATTGCAATGCCTTAATATCGTCAAGTAAACTCTCTTTGTATTGAAGAAAGGAGCTAGAATTTTCTAAGAACCATCGACTATAGCCTAATTGGCGGGCAAAGCGGCTAGGCAGATATGGTTCCAAATAAATGTCCTTCTGTTTCCGTAGCATCAAATGAGAAGGACGAATATACTGAAGCCAGTGAAATCCTCCTTCTGATAAAGTTGAGGCATTGTCTATTCCAGTGTCTATCAGTACATTACCATCCTCGCTACCCAAAAAATTTGGAAATATCTTGAAGAAGTCATAGGCTTGCAAATATTCGAGTACTCTTCTACAAGATACAATTTTGTTAAAGTTCCAAGTCTTACCTTTGTAACGCCTAAGTATGCCATCTTCAGTTAAAGTGTCAAATTCCATCCTTGGGTGCATCAGCTTGGGGCAAAGTAGAATCAACCAATACATTAAATAGTGGAATGGGAGTTCCGATATGACAAAATCTTTTTCACTTAGGCTGTATAATGCATTATCCACGAAATTACGCAGTCCTTTGTGAATGCTGCATACCATGGCCGAAAGAAAGGCCAGCCTGTAACCAAATACTAAATTCACAACAGGGAGAATGAAGCTCCGGCTTCACCTCTCGATAGCCCCCGCACCTCCAGAGACTACACATTTTCTTAGCCAAGCCATCAAATAACCTGTTATAATTGCTTTATCAGATAAAGGGTAAAGTAGGTGATAGAAATAATGATAGGCTGAAGAGTAGGTGCTATCGCTTCTTATGTTCTTCTCTTCAAGATTCTTCATTAAATCTTGGATTTAAGCTTCTGTCATTGTTGGAAAAATTGTATAATCCTTCTGACCGGATTCTTTAGTAGGGGCTTCAAAAAGATGGTCATCTAGTATTTGGTATGAGGAATTGGACCTTCAGTCCTTCCTAACTTGTATTTTCTATAACAAATGTTATGGTGAAACAACAGTTCTTTATACACATCCAACATGTCGGGATTAGTCTCCTACATGGTGGTCAGTTTCGTGTTTGTTGGGGTACCCATAGAAGTTTAGAGATCGCCTACATCTCACGAAGGGCTAAACCCATTTCCCCAACATGTGTAAAGAATGTGCTGGTATCACAGTTATACATTTCTGCAAGTGCAACAAACATATAGGTATTCATTTGTAGTCCATGACAAGTGGCCTTGACAACATAGTACAAGCCACAATCCTTCAAGATCGCTTCATAGTTGGTTAAAACCCATTATGAGACATTGCTCCATGTAATGTCGCTGTGAATCCAATTCAACAACTTCAAAGAGCCATTAGGATAAGACAAATTCTTAGCAAGTAATTTGTTGGTAAGGGTTGCAGCAGCATATCACAGAACATCTGGCCCAACACCACTCTTGATGATTCCAGGCAGTAAACATAGCTGAGTGAAAGAAACATCTCCCTTTTTACACTCAAAGGTATTTTGCTTGGCAGAATTTAATCGATGAACAATATGTCTAACAGGAGCTCCAGCTTGTGTAGGAGTGATGGAGTATTCCATCTTCCTTGGGAAGGCAACCGGAGCATAGGCTGTCAAAGGTAAATGACGCTCTACAAATGGTACAAACATCTTCTAATTTCTTAAGACAAGTATCCAAGAATGCTTGTCCTTTTTTGATTTTGGTGCTGTCATCTCCTGTAAAAATCAAAGCATCTCCAAACAGAAAAGCTGGTCTTAAAAACTTCTTATTGTTCAGAGTAAAATTTTTTTTGGTCAACATCTATTGTAAAAAGCTATGGATTTGACTAGCGGTCATTTTTTTGTCTTAAAGGAGGTTGATTTTGTTGATTTGATCCGAAATATGAGATATCAGGTCAGAGTGGTTTGTGCCTAGCATCCCTTCAGGTGTATCCAAATAAGATTCTCTAAGCAAATTGACTGGAAAGTGAACTACAAAAATAAAGATAAAGAGGATTAGTCATATGACTTGGACAAAATTTGGATGATAAAATAGACGTATAGAAGTTTATGCGTCTATTCTTCATTTTTTCATTGTTTATGATGCATAATGCAAGGAGCACATAGGTGCAGATTAGTCACACTCATGCGGCAGCTTACAGAAGCGCATAAAAACCGAAACATGCATTTTTTGGTTGAAGCTTCATAGCAACAACAATGCACGTAATTGGAAAGTTAGTCTGCACATTTTTGGACTTGAGTTTTCTCACTCATGTGTCAAGACTTATAGGCGCATAATCTTATGAGATCTTGATTACAAGCAACATATCACAGAAGTTCTCGTTGAAAGAGTTTTTACCCTCAATCGGTGGTTGGACCACAATGGAAGCAGTCTCAGATGAGTTGTCGACTGACTTCCCTTTGTTCTTGCTCAACGTCGGTGCCTTGGTTAAAGTTTTGGAGCTATTACTCTGAAGCTTTCGGTGGAACAGAGGGAGATAAAAGAGTTCTTGGAAAGACAGTAAGTTTTGAGAAGAAAGTAAAGTTCTACTTCATCACTCTTCTTCTCTATTTATAGATTGCACTAAGTAGTCGCATAAGAGTTTATGACTCTTGGAATCCCGAGTTGTTCGGATGAATCATACCAAACTCTTCGATTCTCATGCCAAATGATGGCTATATTAATGGCACAGAATCCGAGGAGGATTTCAAAAGATTGACAGTTGTTTCACTCAGATTTACAAAAGATTATACGTTTCAAGTCAGAAATAGCAAAGCTTATGCGTTACAATCAGTAGTAGAAAAATCTCATGCATCTCAGTCAGAGCTACAGTTTATGCGTTCTATACATGAGATAAGCAGTGAACTTCATGCGTCTACTTGATGGCAGGAATTTACACATCTCAAAATATATTTAAGTCTGACAGGATAGAAAATCTTTTATGACTATGCATTAGTCTTCTATTTCCAGCAGTTATGCGATATTTTGGAGACAGTGATTCTTCAAAAGACAAGTCAGAACTCATACAAAGCAGAAGATTGCAAGCAAAGAACATCAAAGTCAAAAGACTAAATTTTATTCCAAAGATCATGATTACATATAATGGAGATCTATTACATTCTGGTTTTTCATCTTTAAGTCATGATAATGGTTGATGGAGATCTATTACATTCTGAATTTCTTCCATCAGCTTGTCTCTAAGTGCAAACCACGATATATCAAAAATGTTGTACTGAAAAGAGATAACTGCAGAGAGGGAAGACTATTACTATAGTCCAGTGCCAATATTCCCACAACCTCTTAAGGTTGGTGGTAGGAACACAACACTGATTGGGCTCCCTGAAAGGTGCTCAGCCCCAGACTCTTGCTTTATGTCTGCAAGTATGAGTCACCCTCTACAGTATCAGGCAGTTCGCCTTGGCGGGAGGACACAAAATTGGACCGGCACACAGTCCATGTTTCATGTCAGCTACAAACACTATTCGTTTTCGACAGTATTTTGATTGGGACTCAAACCCAATCTCATCACAGATGCTACGACAGTGAAACTAGCCAGTTGCAAGCCTCGTCAGATAGGTGCAGACAGCTACCTGGGTCTCAGGACTGCAAAGGTCCTCTATATAATATGTTGAATCATGTCGAACTAGACATGTTATGATATCCTTCCAAGCACCATCTGAGCTCCAGTCATCCAAGGAGTATCCTAAAAACGTGACAAGTTCAAAAGGAGTTAGGTGCATGAAGTCAGTGGTATCGTATGACAGCAAAAGGCGCATTGAAAAATGTAAAACTTTTATACGCCTAAGAATTGCATAACAACAGTACTCTCTAGCAGCACAATATTGACAGTCTTGTCTATGCATGTAGTGAGTTTTCTATTTTATAGTACATCTTTTTATAAGTGTAGCTATACACTCCGAAGACATATTGTGTTCAAATATGATCAGTGTAAAAATCTTTGCGATAAAACTTCGTGTGGAAGGAAGTGATTGGTGAAAATCAAAAAGAAAAAAAAGAAGAATACTTCAGGATAGATTACCTTATAAAGATCGATCTTTTTTCCGACTTCTAGCATAACCAAAGAGCAGTACTCTCAATAAGGTGATGCTCAATCCCCTCACAAGTTTGCACGAGATTGCTTGAATGCTAATCAGCAAATGTATGACGACGATGACAAGTTCTACCAAGTCATGTCCTATTTATAGGAATGAAGATTTACTATGTGGCAAGGTGTCATGCAACTTGATTCTTAATGAAGAGATCAACCCAACATTAACTGTCGCATGATTTTCGGTCCTTGAAATTGCGGATGATAGTCGACCTAGTCTCGATCCAAGCGATTGCTAGAAATGGCCACCATAGATTTTGAAGACAGTTCAGATTTCAAAGGATCAGTCAAAACAGTGACAGCGTAGCAAGTGACCTGATGCGTATAAAAGCTTTATGTGTTAGAATCCCCTCTCTTATGCTTCTTGTTCAAAGTATTTCAAAACTTGTTCAAGTTTTAAAAACTTTGAAGGGGGTCTTGTAGAAGCATGAAAAATACGAAAAAGAGGCGCATAGATTCCATGCGCCTAAAAATATAAATGTTCCTAAGTTAAAGCTATCTGCTAAAGAACTTGGAGCTTCTAAAAGACACATGGTCAAAGATAGGCCAGTGAGATGCATAGTTCATTCAGACACATGACGTGTTTTTGTCTCTTGTGTGAAAATACGAACCTCGAGCAGTGTGCAATGTTCAGACTACAAGGAAGATGTCAGTGATCATGTCACCTTCATCATTACACTTTATCAGCTATGAAGGAAGCAGTTGTATGCGTCTACATCTAGAACTGTGTTTTGCAGTATGCAGTTGAAAAGTTATGCATTCAAAATGTTGATTGACATATAGTTAGTAAAAGAAAAGAGACTATTTGTAGTAAGCAACCAAATGCTATGAGTCTAAAGCAATTTGACGCATAGTTGATCCACACCAAACGGATAGTGTGCTGACATGGCAGTGTTTCGTGCAACACGTCTCAAAATACGTGGCGAGCTATACGTGATTCTCGAGCACATTCACTCTCTACTAACCCCTAAGGCTTATGTGTCTATCCAGTTTCATGCATCTCTGAGGCAGAAGACAGTGTATTTTCTGCACATAAGTACATGGATATTCCAGTGAAGAGAAGTTATAAATAGAGGACAGTTTCTTCCTCGCACAAAAAAACACAGGCACAAGAAGAGACTACGTATACTACTTCTTTGCTAAGAACTTTCAGAAAGAGAGCTTTCAGTGGTAAAGTTTTCCTTGCTACCAAGAGTTCATCAACCACAAGTTTCATCAAATGTTACATCAGATCGTCAATGGAATAAAGAAGTTAAAGTAGACTTAATCTCCATCACCTCAATCCCCAGATTCTATTGTACTCAAAATTCTTATTTAAGATTCTTGTTGTAATTTTTCTCTATAATAATATAAAAGATTCTACGTTTCTACTCTTTTTGTGTTTAAATAGTATACTGCAACATGTTATTTAGATGTACTTTGCTCCCGTCCTGACAGGACAGTTGACATATTAGGTCATATAGATAGCATGTGGATCGAGGTGCTTCTAAAAGACTATAGAAGATAAGAACATATCTTTTGGGTTGTATCAGATGTTCTGATAATACAGATGTATATTATTGAGGATGATGATTACCAGATTTATCTCTAGAAATTGGATATGTATGATGTACTGAAAATCGGATAGTGGACTGGTGGTCGCATGAGTGTGTGTTGGGTTATTTCTGTTTATTTGTTCTGTGATTGAGCCAAGAATTGATATCATGAGCAGTTGATGATTTATGTGGTATTGACAGCTTAATATCATTTATTACAACATTGTAGGCTAGGCATGTCCGACTCGTATCCAGGAAAATGGGAGCAGGTCGTGACAATGGTGAAACCTCTTATCTCTTTCTCTCTATCGCTGTCAGAATTAATGTCGTACTGAATCTATTTAGTCGGCTAAATTCTACATCGTATTCATCTACGGTCATGGTCCCCTGCTTGAGATGGAGGAACATAAGGGACATCTCATACATTGGCAGGAAAGAACCGCTTGGTAGAACTCTTACCAAGTTCGATCGGTTCCAAAACGTCTTTATTCTACCTTTCACCAATGGTGGGCATTGTCTTCCAACAATAAGTCCATTGCCAACATCCATAAGTTCTAGGCAACTGCAATGCCTTCAATAACTTCTTTGTGCTAGTGAGCCACGTAGAAACCTTTAATAGACCTTCGGTACCCTTAAAAGTCTTGGGCTTCATCTCGATGAACTCCTTAATGGAGCCCACATAGGATTGTGGTGCTGGTATTGGTACCGGGGCTGGAGGTGGAGGTAGAAGCTAGCTAGGGAGGCCATTATACTGTCTCAACAACATGATCTGCTGCCACTGAGATTCAATTAAGTATACAATAACTGGAAAGTTTGATTCCCATTAGTCGGGGGCAGAGGCGTCTTCGATTCAGACTGATGTAGGAATTACATAGGGAATGGAGGAGAAGGGGGTGGCATGTAGCCTCCATGGGGTACTGCGGTCGGCTGCTCATTTTGTCCCGTTGGAGGTCCATAAGTCTGAGGGTTCTATTGTTCCGTCGCTGGAGTCATGTTGGGCTGTTGTTGCTCTGCTGAAATGGGGTGACTAAGGTTGCCACCAAAGGCTGTGATTGTACTTTCTCCCCTTGAGTTGCTGAATCACCAGTAGCAGAAGAGGCAACACGACCGCTTCGAAGGTTCATTCTTACTAGCACAAAGATAAGAGCATGTTAGAATAGATTCAAAAAAGATGCAAGTCAAGTAATCAAATGGGAGTTTGATAAGGAGTCAAGGAAGGTGCACGAGCATGTAGATGAGATCCTAAACTCTAATCCTATATGCAGGCTTGCTCGGTACAGTAATTTAACCAAAATAATATTTTTTTGACCTGCATGGACCACCATAAAACTACGTTACACTCAGTCCTAATATATGTAGGACTAAGAATATGGGAGCATGCCAGCTGTATGTATATAATGAATACTCAAATATATGGAATCCTCAAATATACACATAAGTTGTAATATGAACTACTGCTCAAAGCCCCATACTAAACAGTCACAGGTATATCTATATCTCATCAGCAATATTAAATAGTCAAATATTTTTTTTAGTCAAATATATATCTATACTAAAGCCGAGGCATTAATCCTACCCGGGAACCTCATCGTAGTGTCACACTACTGTAGCATGAGGTCACAACCTCTTTGTAGTGCCATTCTACCCAGCATGAAGCCTAAGGCTTCATTGCTGTGTTACGCCGCAACGACATGGCTTGCAAGGTCGAGGCTTTACCCCTACTTGGGTACCTCATCGTGGTGTCGTGCCACTGTAACATGGGGTCACCCTCCCCTTTGTAGTGCTGTCTACAACTCTTTAATTTCATCATACAGCATTAGGCTACATGTCTATTTGCGGTGCTACGCTGCTATGACTTAGCTTGCAAAGTCGAGGCATTACCCCTACCTGGGAACCTCATGGTGAAGTCATTCCACTGTAGCATGGAGTTTTACTCCTTGTAGTGCTGCGCTACCGTGCTTCCTGTAAAGCACACCAGGCATTCACTCTGCCTGAGAACTTATTAAGGCATTTAAGCCAACCTCAACACAGGATCTATTTTTCGCAGAAAATATATAGTAGACAACAGTGGTTATGGGTTCGTAACCCTTCCATGTTTCCAAAAACAAGTACCTACTGTTACCTGATAGTTTTCCAGTCAGTGGTCCTCCCTTGAACCGAAAGTTAGATGTCTAGTAGATTTCTCTTTGAACTAATAACATAAAATTTTATGGTAGAATTACAAAAACATACTATCAGAATGCCTTCAAGCCCATCTTCCCTGCTGTGTCTTCAACCAGCTGACGCTTGCGGCCCTTCGTGAACGGATCCTCTAGGTTCTCCTGACTCCGAACATCGATTACTGCAATGACACCTCTCTTGATGAGATCGTTCACTGCCCTGTGCTTTAACCATACAGTTCTCTTCTTTTCGTTGAAGAGATTATTTGATGCCACCACCGCAGTCGCTTGGTTGTCGCAGTATATCAGAATTGTCGGTATCTATGCTCCAACCACTGAAAGATCATATATGAGCTTCCGAAGCCATTCTGCTTCATCTGCTGCGGTATCAAGTGCAAAGAACTCAGATTCCATAGAAGATCGCGAGAGCATAGTCTGCTTCTTCGACTTCCACGATATAGCAGCTCCACCCATTGTAAAAATGAATCCACCAGTGGACCTCTCGCTCTCCAACTCTGAGCACCAGTTGGCATCACTGAAGCCTTCTACTACCGACGGCTCTCCACTGAAGTGCAGTACATATGTTTGAGTCTTCTTAAGATATCTCATAACACGCTTCACAGCTTTCCAGTGCTAAACGCCTGGATTGCTTGTGAATCGACTCAGCATTCCTACAACGAAAGCTATGTCAGGCCTAGTGGCAGTAGTAGCGTACATCAAACTTCCGATGACGCTAGCGTACTCTAATTGCCTGACGCTTTCCTTCAAGTTTGGCTCCAGCTTCTGATCACTTCGGTACGACGTATCAATTATGGGAAGATTATGATACCCGTATCGAGTGAGCATCTTCTCTATGTAATGAGATTGTGACAGTTCCAATCCAGTGTCCGTCCGGATGAGCTTGAGTCCCAAGATAACATCAGCATCCCCCAAGTCCTTCATACTGAACTTTGTCGAGAGGAACTTCTTTGTCTCAGTTACACAGCTTATATCCGTACCTAGGATTAGCATGTCGTCTATGTACAGACAAACGATGACTCCTCTTCCGTCAGCAAATTTAGTATAGACACACTTGTCTGTTTCGCTGATCCTGTAGCCGTTTGATCTGATAACTATATCAAACTTCTCATGCCATATTTTGGGAGTTTGCTTTAAGCCGTATAGAGATTTTACCAACTTGCAGACTTTGCCTTCTAGGCCTCTGACGATAAATCCTTCTGACTATTGCATATAAATCTCCTTGTCAGCTCGCCATTCAAGAATGCTATTTTCACATCCATCTGATGTATCACCAGTTTGTGTATTGCTGCAAAGGCAATCAACGATCTGATGGTTGTCATCCGTGCTACTGGAGCATATGTGTCAAAGTAGTCGATATCCTGTTTTTGAGAAAACCCCTTGGCCACTAGCCTGGCCTTGAACTTGTCAATGGTTCCATCAGCTTTTATCTTCTTCTTGAAGATCCACTTGCATCCGATGGGTTTTGCTCCTTCGGGTAAATCAACTAACACCTATGTGTTATTGGAGATAATTGAGTCAATTTCATTGTCTATTGCCTCCTACCAGAAGACAGCATCTCTGGTCTTCATCGCCTCATCATAGGTAAGCGGATCTGCTTCCACATGATAGGTGATGAAGTCATCTCCGAAGCTCCTCGGCCTCCTTGCTCGTTTCGTCGACGGCTCAGCAAGTTCTGGTTCAATTGTTGTTTCTCCACCAACAACTTCATCTTGGACTACTGGTTCATATGAGACCTAGTCTCATTTGCACCTACATTATTCTCCGAAATATCTGGGAGAACAATGTTTTTGTGTCGTACAAACTTGTCTTCAAAGTATTCAGCATCACGAGATTCGATGATATGATTTGACTCAATATCAAGGAATCTCCGGGCATCACTCTTCTCGGCATATCCCAAGAAGATCGCCTTCGTAGTCCTTGTCCCCAGCTTCTGAATCTTCAGATCTGGGAGCTTTACATAAGCTAGACACCCTCACACTCGAGTAACATTCAAGTTAGGTCTGACTTTGAACCATAGTTCATGAGGAGTTATGTCAGAATTTGCATAAGGCACTCTATTCAGAATAAAAGTGGCCGTTAATACAGCTTCTCCCCAGTAATATTTTGGAAGACCTACAGTTAGCAGCATTAAGTTCATCATTTCTGTCAATGTTCAGTTCTTCCTCTCTGCTACTCCATTAGATTAAGGAGAATACGGAGCAGTAGTCTCGCAGATGATTCCATGTTCTTTGCAGAACGATGCGAATTCATGAGACTGATATTCTCTACCTCGATCACTTCTCAACCTCTTGAGTTGTTGTCCAGTTTGTCATTCAGCTTCGGTCCTGGACTCCTTGAACTTCTCGAACGCTTCGTCTTTAGATTTGAGCAAGTAGACGAATGTGTACTTAGAGAAGTCATCGATGAAGGTTATGAAATACTTCATCCCGGTTTTTGTAGAGAATTGCTTGAAGTCACAGATATCGGAGTGTACCAACTCCAGTATATCTGTGCTTCGATTGGCCCAATGAAAGGGTTTTCTAGTAATCTTAGTCGGAGCACATACTTCACATTTCTCTACCTTACCCCCCTATTTGGAGATAAGTCATAGACTAGACATTTTGTTTATTCTTTTACAATGAACATGTCCTAGCCTATTATGCCACAACTCAAGAGAATAGTCAGAAAGAGCGATTACATTTATTTTATTAAACTGGTTTACAAGCTGAATTTTAAATATCCCTTCGGTTTGAAAAGCCTTTTCGAATTATGTTCCCTTCTTGGACATCACCATCTGACCAGCATTAATGTCCATCCACAAACCTGCGTTGCTAAGCAGGCTCCCAGAGATCAGGTTCTTGGCAATCACCGGTACATGCTTTACTCCTTGGAGCATCAGAGTGTTTCCGGAAGTGAGTTTCAGCTCCACAGTCCCGATCACCAGAACTTCAGCTTGGGCCTGGTTCGCCATGACAACCTTCTCAGATGTAGACTGGTACGTGATGAACCATTCCTTCCCAGAGCAGACATAGTATGTCGTACCGGTGTCTATCCACCAGTCAGAGTCAGCCCCCTCAGTTGTGACCTGAGCGATCATAGCAACGAGGTTAGAAACCAAAGAAACCTTACTAGGCTCACCTTTCTCTGATTGTTTGGGCTTGGATCTGTATTCACTCTTGTAGTGGCCCTTCTTGCCATAGTTAAAACAAGTCACATTAGACTTAGGCTTCTTTTGTTTGAAAGACGGTCCCTTCACTTTCAGATTAGTAAAGTCTTTCTTGTGGTGAGAAGCCGCCTGCTTCCCCTTGGAGTCTCTCGTCTGCACCAGATTGGCCTCGGCCAATTGTTTGAACAAAGTGTTCATCTTCTGTTGAGAATGCATCTCGTCCTCAACGTGGATTTCTTGCAAGAGATCTTCCAGACTGATCTCGAGTTTCTTCCGATGCATTCTTGCATAGAACGTATTCCATCCAGCAGGAAGTTGCGAGACGATCCCTCCAACGACAAACTTGTCGACGAGGGGCATCTTTTCATCGTCCAGTTTCTGACGAAGTTTCAGAAACTCCTTCACTTGAGGAAGCATCACCTTCTCGTCTTCAAAGAGCCACTTGTGATATTTTTCGATGAAAAATATCTTGCTCATGTTTTTTTTGTGTTCCTCGTACAACTTTTTCCACAGACTCCCATATTTCTCTGGTACTATCCTTCTTTGAGTAGGATTCTGCCAGGGAATCCTCCATAGCATTTACGATCAGAAGCCTACAAATGCTATTCTCCCTTCTCCATTTGGCCTGAAGTTTAGTAGCCGCAGTTATAGCGACAACAGACCTAGTATCTGGAACAGTAGGTTCCTCTTCAAAGAGTACGTGATCAACGTCTCGGAGTTGAAGGATGAAAAAGACCTTCCTCTTCTAGACTTGCTAATGCTCTCCATCAAACTTTTCCAACTTACAGTAGTCTGTTTGGAGGAGTGAAGCATTAATGTTTTCCATCGTACTAATCTTGCTTTGAGATTGTTAGACCCGAGGCGTGGATATAGATGAAAAATAGGAGTTCAGCAAGCCTACATAGTAGGTGCCACAAATGAGGAGTTTAGCAAGACTACACAGTAGGTGCCACAAATGAGATAGATCTCAAGAACAAAGTTAGGCCTCCCTACTCAGTAGGTGCCTTAAAACCTGAAGAACGAGTTACAGAGAAATAGAAGAAGAAGAAGAGGAGGATTAAATCTGCTGGGGTGTAAAAATACCGTTGCTCAAAGCAAGATTCGCCTATATACAATCTGCTTCCAGGAACCAGCAAGTTCAAAAGAACTTCTGGAACGCTCGTCAGTCAATATTTGTGACTTGAACGGGCTTCCTGAACTTTATGGACTCCTTTAACTCTCTTCTTTGGTGCATCTTGGAAAGGAGGCAAGGGGGCTCTATTTATAGAGTGGAGTGAGACCTCACCATCTCTCATATCCGATGTGGGACTAAAACACCAATACTCTAAAATAGAGTTTGATGTTTTACATCATCCCACAATCAACATAGTCGAGTGCTAGCCTATGCCTTCCCTCCGAACACTCCCGTGCATGCACGAGATAACCTGGAGTCCGTGTCGAGAAATCACCCAAATGGTTCCCTCCTTAGGGTCACCACCCCATGTGCATATCCCAACAACACATACTCATATATATGTTGAGATAACTCATGGTACTTTTCCAATGTGGGACTAAACTTTACAAAGCATGTTGAGAGCAAGCTCTCTTCATGTCAAGGAGCAAGAGCACCAACAATTTGTGCAGGCCTCCCTTATGGCCCCAAAAAAATAAAGTAAAATATTGCTCAATTTGTTTCACCACCATGCCCAGGAGGCAGCAAGCCGCTAGATTATATATCGCCAATGAGCACAGGACATGCTTCACCAAAACAAGCTTTCCTCCAGGAGACAGGATTCGATTATGCCAACCATCGATCCTCGTCTGAATCCGAGAGATGAGCGGCACATAGAGGGCAATATGCCGACGACCATACGCTAATGGACACCCCAAGTAGACGAAGGGGGGTCCCCACCTCGAAGCTAGAGGCTAGAGCAAGACGTGCCCGTCTGTCGGGCGTGTATTTGTGGTGCTAAAATAATCTTTTATGATTTCTATAAGTTATAATACTTCTAAGTAATCTATGAATACCTTACAAAAAATATTTTGATTAATAATAGTTAAATAACTCTATTTCAATAAATTTATATTGGTATCGCAAGTATTTTCTTAAATGAGTTTCAAATACTTATCATGCTTCTAAATATGTTTCAAAATAGTTAATAAATATTTTCTTAAAAAGGGTTAATACCTATTATGTTATAAATATTTTTTAAGAATATACATATTTTCCTGATTAAATAATTACCTTTTTTCTAAGTTAGAAATCCCCCTTAGATTATTAGATTATCTTTAATCATAGCTAATTGATCATTTTCTATTTTCTTGCAAAACCCGAACTCTGACCCTAGCCAAATAGACTATTTTGGACGCAACGGGATTATCAATTTCACCAGCAAAGGACCCCAGGCGAGTATATTTTCTGATAGTTTTTATGTTTGATAACTTCTATGATTCGTGTATTTAGTATTGTCTTATATTGATCTTCTATTGATTCTGGACATGATGGTTACACGATGTATAGAATCCTTTCATGTTATATTTTGTGATTACTATGTTCGTGACTAATTTTTGTGTTCATGAACTGTTTGGATCCATTAGTACTAGTCGGACAGGAAAATACATTAGTAGACATATAAATATACCCAAAAATATCACATTTGTCTAATCATGTCTGATAGCAGTTGCACACTTCACGTGCGGGGTGCCGGATTTATCCCTTAGCCGTTTACATGTCGAAAATGGTATTTTAACTCAGTAGTTAGATGCAGTCTTGCTATATATTATTATTTCTGTTTCAGTCGTGTATTACTGTTACTTTCTTGTCTTTGCTACCATGCTCTCATATTTTTATTCACATATTTCATACCATGATTCTCTGTTTAGTTCTTTCGTCATTTATTTCAGTATTATTTACTATTTTATAGATTTTGCAATCATTGGAACTGTTGTTAGAATGTACTCGTTCCATTCCTGACTAGAAACCAACATTTTTTAAATAAATGCCTGTTGCATTACACTTAGGACCGTTGGGGAAGACACGGGTATGTTGGAAGGCCAACCTAGAAGACTAGTTAGATAGATTAGTTGTTTCATTTTATTTTGTGAGACTTGTAAATTCTTCATATGTAAATCTTTTAAATGTTGTAATTAATGTCGCAATATGAATGAGCAATAAAGTAATTATGTTATATAATTTTCAGCCTTGTGGCTAGACAACGTTCTACCGTCGATAACGCAGTGTAGACTGGACTTGGACACGCACTCGCATCCTGAAAAGCGGGTATGGGTCGTAACAGGTGCACATAGAGCATAATCTTCCTGGCATTCACCCTCTAACCAGAGCCGTCTTCGTAATCCTTAATCGTCCCAAGAATAGCTTTCACTTAAGCGATCTCTCCCGACAAGAAAAGAAGAACGTCATCTGCAAAAGCCAGGTGGGTGATAAGGGCAACCACTAGAAATAAAGTACCTGCTGAATCGAGCCACCGTCCCAAGGGAGGAAAGACGCCTACTCAATGCCTCCGTGGCAATAATAAATAGCGAGGGGGATATCGGGTCCCCCTGCCTCAGGCCATGTCCCGATTTGAAGTAGCCCACCGCCACACCGTTCACCATCGGCGTGAACCAACAGTTAGACACCGCCCTCCAAACAATGTCAATCCATTTCTCTGAGAAGCCGAAAGCCCTCTAAATACTGTTGACAAATCCCGAGTGAACCCTGTCGTAGGCTTTCTTCATGTCTAGCTTGATAACCACATTGCCTCCCCTCTTCTTGTGCACCATATAGCTGACCAATTTCTAAGCCAGGAGAATATTATCGACGATCTCTCTCCCCCTAACAAAAGCACTTTGCTCCAAAGAAATGATCCTCTACAGGATCCCCACCATCCTATTAGCCGCTACTTTAGGGATGATTTTTGTTTATGAAGTTGCAGAGGTTCAAAGGTCTGAAGTTGCCGAAAGCAGTGGGATTCTCCTTCTTAGGGACCAATACTAGCAACGTGCTCGAGATTGCACGAAGCAAGCTGAGACCTTGAAAGAATGCCTGAACTGCATCTACCACATCGAGTCCAATGATGTCCCAACACCCCTTGAAGAACGCTCCTTGAAAACGTCCGGTCCTGATGCACTCTCGGAGCTCATAGACATCACAGTCTGCTTGACCTCCTCCAACGATAGGTCAGTGGTCAGGTAAGCATTGTCTTCCTCAGATATGAGTTACGGGATGCAAGAAAGAAGATCCTCATCGATGTTGTACCCCTTCCAGCTCAGAAGATTAGAGAAGAAGGTCGCCGCAGCATTTGGAGCTCCTCCTGCCCTGCTATGACATTCTCGTCGCCATCCTGGATATGGTGAATCTGAAGACGTTGTCTCTTGTTGTGAACGTAATTGTGAAAGAATTTCGTGTTAGCATCCCCTTCCAGGTCCCACTTGATCCTTGCTTTCTGTCGCCAAAAGGATTCCTCTCTCCCGATGCAAAGTTTCAGGTGCGCTCTCGCCTCACCCGGAGTTCTCGCCCGCCTTCGCCCTCAGTACCGCATCTTTCGCCTCTTTTATGGCCTGGAAGAGGTCACCTAATGTGTTGTTACTCCAATGACCCAGCGCGTGCCTGACCCGTTTTAGACGAATAGCCACGCGTGAGAGAGGGTTCAGGTGGTACTATGCCGTCCATGCATCAACAGCCACACGCAGGAAGTCCTAGTGGGCCAACCAGAAGTTGAGAAAGCGGAAAGGCCTCCGAGTAGCGGGTCCCGTCTCACGAACCGTGATCAGCAGAGGGCAGTAATTCGACTCCAAGTCATTCAGATGCTCCACCCATGAACTGTACATAGCCTCCTTACACCGAAGGTCGCCCAACAATCTGTCCAGTTGAGACCTCTGGCAGCAACTCCCCTCCCGTTTGTTGTACCACATAAAATTTAAACCCTTGTAGGGGAGCTCCTCTAAGTTGGCCAAGAAGAGTGGAACTTTTCCACCGATAGTGCCTGGTCAAAATCATCGATCAACTCCAATTGAAAGTCACCTTTGGATAGCAGCCATATGTCCTTCTTCCCCGTGACACCATTTGGCATACCAAGCTTCATCCGATACGCAAGGAACTTATCTGCCGATATTTTGGGTTCGATGATCGCCAGAGTGGAAATGTTATGGATCATGCTCAAAGACTTAACTCAGTTGAAAGTACTCCTGTTGGCCATTTCCCTCACATTCCAGTTAAGGTGTTTATGCATTATAGTTAGTGTTATACTCCCTCTTGTCCCCTGATCGCAGCATCATTTGGTCCTCACCCTGGTTCGTGTGCTTCCTTGCCCTGTGTTTCTGCTTCCCCTTTTCCGTCCCCTCAGCCACTTGTTTGTTAACATGGCCAAACGCAGCTCCTCCTCCCTCCTCTTCATCCTTCTCTAACCCTTCACTGGCCTTGTAAGTTATAGGGCCCAGAACCTCCCTATCCTTATTACCTCGTGCTTCTTTGTGGCTTAGAGATTTAGTATCCTTGTTCTTTTCCCTTCGGTACTCGTATCAGTAGCCGATCAGGATCCCCAGCAATCACCCATATACCCTCTGTACCTGACTTGCCCTTAGCAGCTGCCTGCATGTCCTGTACCCCGCCCTTAGGAACAAATGAATCCAAGGCCTCCTGCAACTACCATTTTTAAAATGAGGGTATTTTTGACTTTTTGTGAAATTGATTATTTTAGTTATTAGTTAATTGAATAAATTGTGTTAGTGATATATTTTGGTAAAACCTTAGAACAACATCGATTAGATGATTAGTCATGACCAAGGGAGACTTAGTTAGTGAGATTAGGCAACCTTAAATTCATTTTTTTAATTTCTAATTAGTTGGTTAAGTCTCTAATCTAGCTAGAAACCTTTTAAAATTTATTTGACCAAACCACTAAGTTAGAAGGAGCCTTCTCCTTGAAACTTTGTCATGACAACTAGAAGGGCTATTTAGACTTTGCCTATGAACCAACCAACCCTAGTGTGGCCAGCCCACCTTGCCTCCCCCTTCTTATTAATATCACCACTTCATCTTCTTCCTCCTCCCATTTCATTTCAAACCCCGTTTTTAGGAGTTTTCTCCCAAATTGCTCCTACATCCATTTCTCCTTCAAATTCCCCCAAATCAACTGCAAATCCTTTCCCTTGAAGAAAGGAAGTCTCTATTGACTAGTTGGGAGCTTATTGGAGCAATTTGACTATTGGAGCTTGGTGGAGATTAGATTTAAAGATTTATTTCATGAGAATCCATCTCTTAAGTGGTAAGAGCCCTCTAAACCCTCTAATTTCCTATCCTTTAGTATAGATGCATTCATTTAGGACCCCCATTACTCTAGGTGTGCCTTGGGGTCAATTTTGGATCCATTTGGAGTGCGTATTGTGGGCGTATCGCACCATATCGAATACGCACCCCAAGTTTTTGTCGAAATGACCATTAGGACTTTTGAAACTCTAATTTCAGTTTTAGATATGCTTTCCTAATGGTTATATATTGTGTTAGCTATATTGGGTGTTGTCATGTGATATCGGATTGATTTGGAAAGGATACATGAGTTTGGGGGCTTGGCATTGAGTGTTCTGCTCACTGTGTTGGAGCAGTCCATTTCTGGACAGTTGAGCCCTCAGATTGACTGCTGTCCTGCATTCCTCCATAGTTCAGTCTACTTTGGTTTGTTAAACCCCATTGTTAGGCATCTGATTCATCTAAATTTTTGTTCACAGCATAACTATGTTCTGTTCCCTCTCTCATTTGTATAGACCAAGAGATATTGGTTCTGTTATCTGTTCCATCCTGAACATAACCAGTTTAAGGACAATGTTCTGTCCATTTAACTTTGTTCATGCTTGCATATCTAGATGTTCTGTCTAAGAAAATCATGTTTGATCTACCCATATGAACTCTGCCTTTGTTCAGACTTGATTTCCAGTGAAAGGGGATCTGTTCTGTCCTCCATAATGGAGTATCTATCTCGAACACATATACGTTCATCTTTCTATCCCTTTCAGCTAACATCCCATTAGTACAGGTGGCTTTGCAAATCTTGCATCTTGAGACCACGTTACCTACTATTGGTTTTGTCCCAACCACGTTACCTACTATTGGTTTTGTCCCAACTTTAGCTATGTTCAGTTCCTAGCTTAGTGTCCAGACCTAGTACATCAGTATTTAGTCACCTTCTATAGATGTTCAGACCCCTACATCTATATGATTCAGTTCCCTTGTCTACCTTGCATTTCTGTCCTACCTTAGCCTCAGTCACTAGAATGACATGTTTAGTCTTAGTCCACATTTCATTAACATCCATTATCCTATTCCAGTCACAACTAATTGTATTCTTTATTGTGTTGTCCCTCATTCAATTTATCTGTCTATATCTTCATGTCAGACCACTTCTTAAAAGTTCAAATCCAATGTTATATGTCCAGCCATATTACTGTATGTTCTTCCCATGATTAGTTTCCTGGTTGCATTCATAGCAAGTGTCCAGTTCTATATACTTTAGGATCAGTCATTCCAAAATGACTGTCTTCATATTAGTACAGACCAACCCTTGCCCAATGTTTTGTTCCAAGATATCCTTGTTCAGTCAAGCCATGGATTTTGGGTTGTATTCCCTTAACCCATATGGTTACTCTCTTTTGTGTATCAGACCATGTATCACTAATTGATATTGCAGACCATCATAACTCATAAATCCTTCTTTTCTACTATCCTATATGTATGGTCATTGGTTCAGTCATTATCATTGAAGCTAAGTCCCATCTCTGAAGTTCAAAAATTCAGAGCAAGGATAGACTTCTTGATCAGTAACTCATTAGGTTTTATACTGTCCTACATGATCTTTAGTGCCTCAACCACATAGCATACTGTCCTACTATCCCTATATCATGTTCCCTACATCTTATTGTTCAAAGGTTATTCATTCAGTCTTCATATTGTTCTGTCCATTTTGCATCTGCCCAATTGATCACTTGTTCTTGTTCATTTCATATTTTGTCAATCTTAGGATATCTTGTTCAGACCCCCTTTATTCTTACTGACATGTTGGATGTCCAGTTAGCCTATGTACCCTTGTTTGAACATTGGTTCAGTCATGTTCATGAACCTATGCTCTCTTTTGGCTTTGCAGTAGGAGTATCATATTGTCCAGGTTTGGTTTGCTGTCCCCATTCAAGTTATGGTATCATTCCAGGATTTACAAATATTTTATGGTTCAGCCTATGTCTAGTCTTGGACACCCATTGACCAATAACCTACCATAGCAGCGTTCACATCCTCTTGATGTCTCAGATTGGTTATGCCCTTTGAGTATCAGACCACCCTTGTTCAATATTCTGTTATATCCACATGTATCAATCCCATATGTTATTAGGATTCTCTCTCTCATATGTCAATTATACTCCTTTTGTTCATAGCATGCTCACTTTTAACATAAGTTCATGTCTTCTGTTAGGTTTAGAATGAGGACCATTTGTTCAGATCTCCATGTAATGGAGTGTTGTCCTGCATCCTTAGTGTATTTGAGTCCAGACAAATGTTTTGGTGTCCAATCTTTATATTTCCCTCCTGCAGTCATTCATTAATCATGTGTCCTGTATTGATGTTCTGGCCATAGGTTGTGCAGCCCTTTCACTTGGTTAAGTCCCCTACCATTCCTTAACTCAAATATTTGAGTATTAATGGTGTATCTGCCATGCATTTGGGTTAAATTCCTTAGGCTCATTGTGCAGTCACTTGGGTACATTGACTTGTCCACTGCATTACTGCGTTGTTCTGATGATTAGATGAGTAAAATTTAGGTGTTACATCATTTTAGTCCAGTTACCTCATAGATACAGCCTAGTCCCCACTTGGAACTTATCATCCCACTTATTCTCTGTTATTGAGTTAATCCATACCCTCTTAGTTCCTGCATTCCTCTTGCTGCTTGCATTTAGTTGATGTTCTGACTTGAACATCTTAAGTTCTATTTTGAACGTTTACATGATTCAGTCTATACTACTTTAGTTCTGTCCTGTGCAACTGCAGATCATTTGATCAATTTCCTGGACTTGTACCCATCTTTTACATCCCCATGTCTGTACACTGGTATAGGATCAATATAATTGGATGTATGATGTTCAGATACCCATATATATGTGTGGTCCTGCAATCATTCCTTGATCTGTCCCTGCATTAGTTCATTAGATGTCTAGTTCTTTAGTAGCTAACAGCCCACACTTTATCAAATTAATTTTTGACATTAAGTTCACCCTTTTTGCATGCCAAGATCAAGTATTATGATATGAGTTCAGTCCCAGGTCTTTAATATAGCCCATGCTTCCTTTTAACTTCAGGCCATCCCTTCTATATTTCACATATCCTCACATAAGCATATATATATATATATATATATATATATATATATACACACACACACACACCAGGCATACCTTATATTTATAAGTATATATGTTAGTAGTGGTAGAGGATTAGGATAGTAACCTCTAAGTATACTATTGGGTATGATATATACAGATTTGTTTGAATCTAGGATTAGGATGAGGTCCTCATACTAGTTTTAGCCTAAACACTAAATGGCCTAATTAGCCAAAAACCCTAGACATTGACCAAAACATACCAAGTTTGACCAATAGTGGACTTTTTGACTAGGATAGACTTAATTGACCTAGATATGGCCTAGCAGCATGTAAATATCATAATTAAATCAATTGTTTAATCTAGAACACTCTGTAACCCACAATTCTCATAATAGGTCTCTGTGACTCTAGTTCGGACACCGATACTCGTCTGTTGCTCAGGATATCAAGTGAGTACATTCTCTGTTAGTTTTTATTCATGATAATATCTATATTGCATGCTCTAGACTACTTTACTTGATGCTGGCACATTGTTAACACGGACCAGTACTATATGGATCTTGTCATGAGATGTTATCCTCTTAACGGGTGTATCGGGTATTTCATGTTCATGTACTTTACCATGTACATCGAGTACTTCTTGTATTCGTATTATTCATGTACTCTCATGTGCTCTCATGTACTCTCATGTTCACATGTGCTTCATGTTTAAACTAACAATCATGTACGTAACGTAACTTGATCGGATCCTTGTGTATTGATTGGGGTAGGGGAGAGTAGAAGTGGTTATGTGATTAAATCCCATTAGTGTAATCATGTACATATCGATTATGCCTTCACGTATAATCGAGTTACCGTAGAATAATCATGTATAACCTAAACCAATCACATAACCATCTTGTGCTCTAAATCACTTTGTTTACTACAGTTCACAGATTCTCTATCTTATTCATGTGCTCAGTTTCCTTATTCATATTTTCTGTATTCCTGTACTTTCTTTACAGTACGTCATGTACTTTATTCTATTGTTAGCTCTATATTTTCTACCATGTTTTGGAACTGCTTTCAGAGTTATGTATTCGCTCCAATCTTGACTGGATATGTTAATAAAATTTTACAAAGAACTTGGAGGATCCAGCTGGCCTAGAGGAAACACCAGTAGTGCTTGGAATAGATTGCTAGGATGTTGTCTGGTTTGTTTTCAGTTATCTTTCATGAGTTGTATATAAATAGTACTTCTACCTTGGGATATAATGATAACACTTAACTTATTTCTATTCTGGTTGTATCGTACTTGATATCCTTCTATCCAAAATCGTATTGTTATTCATCTTTAGCTTTGTGATTGAGTTGTATCTTTCTGAGATTATCCTTCGTTTGGAGAGTATATCTATATTGGACAGTTACAATATATTGTGTTTAGTTATTGTTGAGACCTAGGACAGTATTCTACCACCGACAATACGGCGTAGGCTGGACGTACCCACAGTTTCGTGCCCTTATAGCGGGTGCGGATCGTGACACCTCCTGTACCCGTCAGGGAACACTGGCCATCTTACCCAAGGAGTCGTTAGAGCTCCCTTTGCCCAGATTGCATCATGTGACAGCATCCTCTATCGAATTAGAGACTGCAGTAAACCTCTTCTCAACCACTTCCCCTTCTTCAAGCACCCGCAAGTCTTCGTGGCTCGAAACAACCCCGTTCATGTCAGCACTGCCATACGAATTTCTTCTAGTATACGCTTGCCCTGATGTAGGCTTGATCAAGGCCTTGTGTTCCTATTCGTTCCCCCTAGCAACAACGGGGTGTTGCCCCAGGGACGAGACCGATACAGGGATGCACAATGGCTCCAATGTCTGAGCCTGCTGTTGGCCCATTGCCTAATGGTCACACCTGATTTTGATAATCAACGACGACTTAAGTCGATACGCAAAATATACGAATTGTTACTAACGTTTCAGGTCAGTGAAACCAATATCAAAGAAGAACGTACTGCATCCACAACAAGCATTCAAGTCATCATCCAAAAGCCAATTGTAATGGAATCCAGATTGAGTCATTTTTACATTTTTTTTATATTTTATCCTTTGTTGAGTCCAGGAGAATAAATATAAAATCGATCAGGTATTACTGGTTTAGGTTAACTCCAGTCCTTTTCTCAAAAAGCCTATCTATTTCTCAAAGCTCTACATATCCAAATAGCCCACAAACCCTATACAAATTTGGACCCAAAATCTGTGTTCTGAAGTGACAGAACTCTGATCGAGTTCGGTCAACCCAAATTGAAATTTTAGTTGTCTCCAAATCTGCATACAACATATGTTTGCAAGATCTTCGCATCCGAACTCTGCCAGAACACTGTCCGAGTTCGATCAGAAAAAACACCTATAAATAAAAAAGAATTTTTATTTCTAATCACTCATTCACTCTTCTTTCTATCTATTTTTAAAGTATTTTTTAGTGATCTAAAGCTTTCACATTCCACCTATATATCTCTTAGCCAAAGCAGTAACATCTGTTCAATTTAGAGTCTTTGGTTTACAGAGTTGTAAAGAGTTTTTTCAAGTTCAAAAAATATCTCAGTTTTTTGAGCCAGTCGTGTCTCGTCACCAAGTACGGTGTTGTGAAGTCGGTCATGCACTTGTCACCAAGCACGGTGTTGTAAAAAGACGACAAGCTCTTATTTAGCTTGTAAATAGTGGATTAACAGCGAGCAAGAGTACCTACGACTGGACTAGTCCTCTCAGAGGAAAACCAGTATATATCGCAGTGTTCACTGAGTTTGAACTTCTATCTCTTGCTGGATTTATGTTACTGTCTCTTTATTCCTGCCATAGTTATAAACTGCTTAATTGGTAATTATTTTCGCTGCACTCTCACACACTCTATTCACCCCCTAGAGGTGATCAACGGTCCTATAATTGGTATCAGAGCAGGTTATATTCTAATATGACAACCCTAGAGAGTATATATGGCAGCCGAGAAATCAATATTCAACGGTGAAGGGCAATCCACAAATAGACCCTCACTATTTGATGGAACGAACTATACTTATTGGAAAACACGAATGACTTTCTTCTTAAAGTCTCTTAACTTTGATCTTTGGTCTATAGTTGTTAACGGTTATAAGAAACCGACACGTATAGTGATTAAGGGCGTACTTATAGACAAGCCACATGACAAATACACTGATAAAGAAAAGTCAAAGGCTAGTCTAGATGCACGTGTCATCAATGTACTATTCTGTGCAATTGACAAGATGGAGTTCAATCGAGTTTATACCTATACTACGTCTCATGATATTTAGAAACTTCTTGAGGTAACCCATGAAGGGACTTACCAAGTAAAAGAATCCAAAATCAGCAGACTAACACAGGAATATAAATCATTCAAGATGAAACCTGGCGAGTTAATTACACAGATGTTTACTCGTTTTCTAGATATTACTAATCCTTTACATTCTCTTGGTAAGGATTATAGTAATCATGAGAAGATCAGGAAGGTGCTACGGACTCTAACCAAGAATTGGAACCCAAAGGCAACAACAATCATTGAAGGAAACGATCTCACCACCATGACTCTAGAGACACTTATGGGCAAGCTGATGACCCATGAGCTGGACCTACAAGAGTTTGAAGAAGCGACCCCTAAAAAAAGTTGATTGCCTTCAAAGCGCAAGCCAAAACAGTTACATGCAATGAATCTGATGAAGAATCATCAAGTGGTGATCAACAAGCCCTACTATTGAAGAACTTCAGGAAATTTCTAAAGTTTGAGAGATCAAACAGAAGGAAGAAAGACGTCCATGAAAGAAACGAAGAAGAAACGATATGCTTTGGATGCAAAAAGTCAGGGCATATGAAAAAAGACTGTCCAATGTCAAAGAAAAGCAGTCCATATGATAGATCGAGATCAAGCAGAAAAGCTACAAATGGTTAAAAGTATGCAAATACAAGTATCTGGTACGAAAGTGATGCCGGTAAATCAGAGGAAGAGGACAGACCTTGCAGCACTACAAATGTCTGTCTCATGGCATTCGATAAGGTATCTACTAACCCTATGTACGATTATTTTACTTTTGATGAGTTAGAAAATGCCTTTAGCGAACTACTTGAAGAACATAGAAATATGCTAGACAAGTATAAGCAATCTCGAAAAGAGGTTAAGACATGCACAACCGAGGTAGCTAGATTGTCTAATCTTCTCGAAGATATCAAAGAGACATCTACTATCGGTAAAACGGATGAGATAGCCAAGCTCAAAGTAGACTATCATGAGGCTATCCTCACCATCGAAAATAAAGAAAGAGACTATGTCAAAGTACAAGAACTTTATGACATAGAGAAGAAGAGGCACTTAGTCACAGAGCAAAGACTCATTGATAAGACTGCTAGATATGAGAAGTCTTGTGCAGTCTCTAAAAAGTTAGAGATGAAGTTAGACAAGCAGGTCATCCCTGTGACACAGCCTAAGATTAGTCCTAATGTTAAGCATACATCTAAGAGAACTCAGCCACAGAAAGCACGTAAGAAACACGCTTATCTTCATTCTTTCACTTATAGGTTTTCAAAAAGAACACAATTACCTGTCAACACAAAAACAAAGAACACATTTTTAAAACTTACTTGTACGTACTGTCATACACACGGGCACATATCTAAGTATTGTCTAGCAAGAAAGCTTATTGAAAATCAAACACTTGTTTGGAGACCGAAAACTAATCAAAATGGACCCTCCAAAAAATATGTACCAAAGGATTCATCTACTCATTTTGTAGGTGGACCCTCAACCCTCTCATGTTAGAAGCAAGTGGATTATCGATAGCGGATGTTCGCGGCACATTACTGGTGATACATCTCTGTTCGCTACGCTATCGATGAAGAAAGAAGGATATGTCTCCTTCGAAAATAACTTGAAAGGTGATATAATTGGAAATGGTACTATTGGTATGTCTCCTTACCCAGTAATAAAATATGTTTGTCTAGTTACAGAAGTGAAACATAACCTACTGAGCATAAGTCATTTGGCAGATAATGGTTATAGCATCAACTTTGTAAAAGATAAATGTATTATATATGATATGCCATCTGGTAATCCTGTATATGAAGGGATTAGGGAAGATAATATTTATGTTTTTTTTTGGAGATTACTAACAATGCAGGAAGGTGCCTAGTAGCAAATCAAGATGAAAGCTGGCCATGGCACATGAGGCTAGGACATGCTAATATGCACACTATCTCACGACTAAGCACCAAGAAGTTGGTAAAAGGACTCCCTGAGATCACTTTCAAGAGAGACATGGTATGTGCTGACTGTGAAAAGAACAATACAACTAGGTCTACCTTTAAATCCATCAATGCTGTAAGTACTTCAAGACCCTTGCAGTTAATTCATATGGATTTGTTTGGCCCTAGTAGAGTCGCTAGTCTTGACGATAAGCTCTACGCTTTTGTTATTGTTGATGATTTCTCTCATTTTACTGGGTTTACTTTTTATCAAATAAAAGTGATGCTATTTTTGAATTTCAGATATTTTATAAAAAGGTACAAAATGAAAAAGGCTTCATGATTACTCGTATCCGAAGTGATCATGGTAGCGAATTCGTAAATTCTAATTTCAAAAAGTTTTGTGATGATAGTAGATATTATCACGAGTTTTCTTGTCCTAGAACTCCCCAACAGAATGGTATTGTGGAGCGAAAGAATCGTACTCTAAGCGAAATGGCTAGAGTCATGCTGAATCAGCATAATCTTCCTAAATATTTTTGGGCAGAAGCTGTTAGCACAGCTTGTCATATTTTGAATAGGGTGTTAATATGACCTATCTCGAAGAAAATACCATATGAGCTTTGGTTTGGAAGGATTCCAAATATTGCTTACTTCAAAGTCTTTGGATGTCGCTGTTTATCTTGAACACCAAGGACAACTTGAGAAAGTTCGACTCTAAAGCAGATGAAGGAATATTTCTCAAATATGCTGCTAAGAGTAAGGGATATAGAGTATTCAATAAAAGATATATGATTGTTGAAGAATCTATTAATGTTACTTTTGATGAGCTCAATAGTCACAGATCTAGCGACAATGATGATGGAGATGCATAGGTTAAATCTAAGTCATCCAAAGATACTGCTACCGGAGAGAGCCCTGTGGAAAATCTAACAGAGAGATTCAAAGCTTGGAGATTCCTGCCAGATCATCGAGAGACGCTCATTATAGGTGATGTATCTAAAGGTGTAAGTACACGTTCTTCAAATAAAATCATTGATATAGCAGCTAATATAGCTTTCATATCACAAATAGAACCTAAAACTGTAGCAGATGCTTTTGTTGATGAATTTTGGATTGATGCCATGCAAGAGAAACTTAATCAATTTGAGAAAAACCAAGTTTGGGAACTCGTTCCTAAACCTATTGGTCAATCGATAATTGGTACCAAATGGGTGTTCCGAAATAAACTGAGTGAGGATGGACAAGTTCTACGCAACAAAGCACGTCTAGTGGCACAATGTTATAATCAAGAAGAAGGTATTGATTATGACGCGACATATGCTCCTATTGCTAGACTAGAAGCAATTCGCATGTTTTGTGTATATGCATGCTTTCATGATTTCAAATTATTTCAAATGGACGTGATAAGTGCATTTTTAAATAGATACTTGAAAGAAGAAGTTTTCGTGAAACAACCCCCTGGTTTTGAAGATTTTCAAAAACTCGATCACGTCTTCAAACTTAGAAAAACACTCTATGGACTCAAACAAGCCCCTCACGCTTGGTATGAACGCCTAAGTACCATTCTACTTGAAAATAGTTTTTCAAAAGGAAGAGTTGATACTACTCTGTTTATCAAGTCTTTAGATGATGATATTCTTCTTGTGCAAATATATGTCGATGACATCATTTTCGGTTCCACTAACGAAAAACTCTGTCATGAATTTGCTAAGTGTATGCAAAGTGAGTTTGAGATGAGTATGATGGGAGAACTGAACTACTTCCTAGGACTTCAGATCAAACAACACTCACAGGAAACATTCATCAACCAAGCTAAGTATACGAAGGACTTACTGAAGAAGTATGACTTCGACAACATAAAGTCTATCGGAACTCCAATGGCTACATCTACTAAGCTTGACATTGATGAAAGTGGCAAACCAGTCGACCAGCATAAGTATTGTGGTATGATTGGTAGTTTATTATATTTAACTGCTAGTCGCCCTGATATCATGTTTAGCGTTTGCATCTGTGCTAGATATCAAGCTAATTCTAAGGAATCACACTTATGCACCGTTAAGCGTATCTTCCGATACCTTAAGGAAACTTCTACAGTCGGCTTATGGTATCCCAAAACCAAATCTTTTGACATAATCGGTTATTCAGATGCAAATTTTACAGGATGCAAAGTAGACCGTAAAAGTAGCAGCGGTACGTGTTATTTCCTAGGTAAAGTTTTAGTCTCTTGGTTTAACAAGAAGCAAAATTTTGTAGCGCTATCAACAACTGAGGCTGAGTATATCGTCGTAGGAAATTGTTGTGCTCAAATTTTGTGGATGAAGCAAACCCTAGAAGACTACAATCTACACTATACGAAGATTCCTATATATTGTGATAACACTAGCATAATTAACTTGACTAAGAACCCTGTTTGTCACTCACGCACAAAGTACATAAAAATTTGTCATCATTTTTTACGTGATCACCAACAACATGGAGATATTTTCTTAGAGTTTATTGACACAGATCATCAACTAGCAGATATTTTCACAAAACCACTAGCTGAAGACCGCTTTAACTATCTGCTTCGAGTGCTAGGTATACTTGAATTTTCGGATTCATGATGCATTATATTTAATAAAAATTCTTTTAACTTAAAACCTTGATATTTATAAATCGAAGTTATTTTTGGTACAAGTCGAAAGGGTTCTTCTATCATACGGGTATAAATAGCCAGAAGCGACACGGTGTACTAGCCTTCAGACTACCGCTAATTGGGATCCGGCCCCTACAGCTAACCCAAAGTAATGAACATTATTAAATGGATAAGTTTAAAAGTTATCAAGTGTATTTATGATTTATTTTGCATTTATGAACTAGAAAATACAAGTGGCCGAACTCTGACCGAACTCGGGCCGAGTTCGGTCGACGATGGTCCAATTTTCCAGAACTGCTGCAGCCGGCCCTAGTCCTATATAAACCCCACTTTCATCCATCTTCCTCTTCATACTGCCACCCGAAAATCTATCTAAAACCCTAGTTTCTTATTCCTAAGCTCTCATCCTTCTTCAATCCTTAGGTCTACGAAGCTCGGAAGGTGATCTCCTCCATCCTTATCTTCATTCCTTTCAGGTATCTCTTTCTCTTCTCTTTGTTATTTATCTATGGCTCCCATACTCCACAAGAGAAAGAAAGTAGCTTCTCAAGAAGTTCATCTTCAACTTTGGAGTATGAACCTGTTAGCATTTTCAGTCCCGCTCGTCCTACTGGCGAAGAGGATTATGATTATGCACCTTTTCCTTCTTTGGAATTCTCAGAATCTTGGTTCAATAATTTTTCTGGTAGAGATATTTGTCCAGGGCACTTCGTAAATTTTACTATATTTTCGGAATACGCTCCTACTTTTGAAAGACTTTGCCTCCGTGACTTCTTTGAAACTGCTGACAACATCTATGACAATGCTGTCCGTATGCTCTATTGCAATATGCAAGTTAGGGACGACAGAAGCATTTACTCTTGTGTTGCTGGCCATGAGATTGAATTCAATTCAACTGACGTTAGTGAGTACTTTCATATGCCAGATGTTAGCGAAACGTTGGTTGATACTAATCATATTCAATTCCCTGAAGGTGTAACCCTTGATTCGTTTAAGGTAGCAATGTGTCACCCTAGATCTGTTCCTCGAAATGGTAGGGTGTACTCAAAGCACCTTAATAAAAAAATTTATGAATTACATCGTTTTGTCTTCTTCACTTTTCTTCCCAAGACGGGATCTTCTGACGATATCACGTTTTATGAGATATCCGTGATGTATCATCTGCATTTTGGGGTTCCATTCTTTGTTCCCAAGACCTTTATGGCTTGGATGATCGGTTGTAGGAGAGTGGGGTGTAACCGTTTATATCCCATGCATCTAGGAGTTATCTTTAGAAGATTCAACATCAATCTTGAATTGTGTCCTTATTCTTCTACATCTTTTGAGCTGACTAGATCTAGGACATATCCTAACCCTCCTCCTCCACCCGGTGCTGAGCCTGCTCCTGTACCTGCTAATGATCATGATGCTCCTACTCCAGCTGCTCCTGCTCCAGGATTTGATCCACAGTTCTTTCAGCAGTTCGATGACTTTGTCGCTCTCTCTGAGCAATATCAGTGCTTTGATGAGTTTGTCACCCTCTCGGGACAACATCATCAAAGTTATGATGATGCAGAGTTTCGACACACCTCACAGGCTCAGGTGTTGAGGAACAGCATAGCTGATCTACACTGGAGTTTGGCGCATGACCTTGCACATCCAGTTCATATGACCCATCATCCCAATTTTGCTGGACCGAGGTTTGATGATCCGACCACCTTCAGATACTTTGATCCAACCACTGCTTACTTCGATCCACAGCCTCCTGCTCCTCCTGCTGATGATCATGCACAGATGTGATGTGGGCTTCCAATTTAGTGTTTTTGAGTTTTATCTGCTAGTGATGATGATCATTGTAGCTACATTTTGTACCAGTCTAAACTTTTATAGTTAGACTTTATCTAGTATTCTAGTAGTCATAAACTCTCCTAGTTATAACTTTTTATGCATATCTGATGTACTTTGGCTTCAGTTTAGTTTATGCTATTTCAATATTTTAGTTCACTGCTACTAGTTCTACTTATGCTGTGACTTGTATATTTGTTGGCTTGACACATTACGGGGGGGGGGGGGGGGGGGGGGGGGGGCTACACATTTTGTACAAGACAAAGGGGGAGAAGAGCAATACCAAAATTAAATTTCAAACGATGAAACAAAGAACAAGTCAGGTATATTATTTCAAAGTTATATATTAGCTATATTTTGGTATAGACTCAAGTTTGTCAATTATCAAAATAGGAGAGATTGTTGGCCCATTGCCAAATGGTCACACCTAATTTTGATAATCAATGACGACTTAAGTCGATATGCAAGATATATGAACTGTTACTAACATTTCAGGTCAGTGAAACCAATATCAAAGAACTAACGTTTCAAGTCAGTGAAACCAATGTCAAAGAAGAACGTACTGCATCCACAACAAGCATTCAAGTCATCATCTAAAAGCCAATTGTAATGGAATCCAGATCGAGTCATTTTTACATTTCTTCTGTATTTTATCCTTTGTTGAGTCTAGGAGAATAAATATAAAATCGATCGGGTATTACTGGCTTAGGTTAACTCTAGTCCTTTTCTCAAAAAGCCTACCTATTTCTCAAAGCTCTACATATCCAAATAACCTATAAACCCTATGCAAATTTGGACTCAAAATCTGTGTTCTGAAGTGACAGAACTCTGACCAAGTTCGGTCAACCCAAATTCAAATTTTATTTGCCTCTAAATTTGCATAAAACGTTCGTTTGTACGATCTTCGCATTTGAACTCTGTCAGAACTCTGTCCGAGTTCGGTCAGAAAAAACACCTATAAATAGAAGAGAATTTTTCATTTCTAATCACGCATTTACTCTTCTCTCTATCTATTTCTAAAGTGTCTTTCAGCGATATAAAGCTTTCACATTTCACCTATACATCTCTTAGCCATAGCCAGTAATATCTGTTCAATTTAGAGTCTTTGGTTTACAGAGTTGTAAAGATTTTTTTCAAGTTCAGAAAACATCTAAGTTTTCGGAGCCAGTCGTGCACTCGTCACCAAGTACGATGTTGTGAAGTCGGTCGTGCACTTGTCACCAAGTATGGTGCTGTAAAGAGACGACAAGCTCTCATTTAGCTTACATATAGTAGATTAACAGCGGGCAAGAGTACCTACGACTGGACTAGTCCTCTCAGAGGGAAACCAGTATATATCGCGGTATTCACTGAGTTTGATCTTCTATCTCTTGCTGCATTTATATTACTGTCTCTTTATTCCTGCCATAGTTATAAACTACTTAAAAAATTTAATTGGTGACTATTTTTGCTGTACTCTCCCACACTCTATTCACCCCCTTCTAGAGGTACTCAACGGTCCTACACCTGCCTTGCTAAATCCTCACCTCCAGATCTTTCTCTGCATTGCCTCCAATCACCAAGGTAGGCAAGAGACACCTCCCTCTCAATACGCTTGTTCCCTTGTCCATCACCGTCCTCCTTGTCCCTAGCCTCCAGCACCGTCTTGTCTCCCTTGCCAAGTGCCCTACAGGACTCCGCACAGTGGCCCCTATGTCTGCACTTGGAGCAGAACTGTGGAGGGTTCTCGTAGAACACCGGTTGCCAATAGTTTATGCTACCCTGGAGCTTTATTCGTACCTTGTGGATTAGCTTCACACTCAGGTCCACCTCGACAAGGTCCCTGGCGTAGCTCGGCCTAATACCCGAAGCCGTCGCTTGGTCAATAGCCAGCGACGAGCCAATGGGTACTCCACGAAGGGGGAGAAATACGAGGTCCAGCGAAGAGCCGCATTCGACAATTAGCCATATGCAAAATGTCCTTTGAGCACAGCCGCGAAAAGTCCTCCTCCAGGCAGGGCTTGATCAGTAGGTGACGTGAATCAAGTGATCCAATTGTGATTTCCTCTTGAATCCCAAAGTAGAGAAAGACTTTCGGATCTGGGAGATGGGCGCCCTCGCTTGGAAGAATTTCCCGACCAGCGCAAACCGACGCGGAGCTACTAGCGTGGCTTCATCAGAAAGGTCAAAGGAGAACGCCGGGAAACATGAGAAGAGTGGATATTTGTGTGGAATTGTCAAGGTAGTCGGCGGAGGAGCACCCGCGAGCGCCATCGCAAAAGTCCATTGCAGAGAACCGGGAGGCCCCAAGGCTTCCACCCCCGTGGGCGCCATACGGCGGCCACCCACGGGAGCGGGCACGGGAAGGAGAAGAAAATGGAGGCCGGCACCGCGCATTCTTCGCTAGGGGACGGCGTCGCGCACTCTCCGCTAGGGCACATTATTTTTTTGGCACACACACATATATATATATATATATATATATATATATATATATATATATATATATATATGTCCAAGCTCTCTAGCCCAAGTGGTTAGGGAGAGGGGCTCACTTGGGGGAGGTCCCAAGTTTGAGCCCTCCCGTGGGCATGGGATGGCTGGGTGGTCGCGGGGCGGCCACGGTCCCAAGCTGGCGGCCTCAATAAATGGACACCAAATATATATATATATATATATATATATATATATATATATATATATATATATATATATATATATATATATATATATATATATATATACACACGTTTGATCGAGCGCGCGTGCGGGCCCCACGGGGCCCGCTCGATCCAACGGTACACGACAGGGGCGGGGCTCCGGGGGCGGGTCTTTTGGTCCGCCCCTATGTATTATATATATATATATATATATATATATATATATATATATATATATATATATATATATATATATATATATATATAGAAATTAAAAAAAAAAAAAAAAAAAAAATATATATATATATATATATAGAAATTAACCAAAACTAATTTCAAAGAAATTTCGAAATACATACAAATATAATATTTTATACTACCAGGCTGATATACCTAGAAAATATATTTATTTGTATATATATATATATATATATATTATATATATATATATATATATATATATATATATATATATATATATATATATATATAGAAGCATAAAAATTTCATCAGACTTGACAACCATGCGCCCAAGCAGTCATATGCGCCCAAGTCACTAGTGAAGCCATATGCGCCCAAGTCACCAGTGAAGCCATATGCGCCCAAGTCACCAGAGCGAGCTATGCATCAATGCGCCCACTTTAGACTCCTCCAGAGGGGGGCGTATAGCCCTGTTTCAGGCTATGCGCCCAAGTCAGAACAGCCCCCGACCCTGTCAAACCCACGATCAATCGTGCATCGAAGTATACGGTCACGTCAGTCTCCACGAGCAGTCGTGCACCGAAGTATGCAGCCACGTCAACACCAGGATCAACCCACGATCACGCAGTCTGTATGCACCTACACCCTATGCGTCCAAAGCAGGACCATGCGTCCACATGAAAACCAGTATATTTTCTCATGTGGGCGCATAACATCATTCCAGCACAGAAATGACTATAAAAAGGGATCTCATACCTCTTCAAAGGACAGAACGGAGAGCATTTTCAAGAGCCAAATTGCTGCACTTCTTGCCAGTGAGCCGGAGAGTTAGCAATTTTCTTAGATTTTCTTCCAGTTTTGTAATCGGAGTGTCAACGGAGTAAAGGAGCAACTGCCGCTCGATCTCCATCGTCCCATTCCCCAGAATTCTTTTTGTACTCGGGGATCCTCAACGCAGGATCTTTCAGCGTACTCGATTTGTGGTGCCTTGCGCCAATAAGAAAAGACAGCGTTTCTTCTTCTTTTTTGTGTGTGTCCACAAAAATGGCGACTCTGCTGGAGACTACCTTTTTCTCTGACGAGAAGGTGGTGACGCAGTCCGATACTGACAAAGTAGGAAGCACTCAGAAGATGTTGATTGTAAAGTTCGATCAGCAGGCGTTCGAAGAGATGCTCTCGAAGGACGGCTCTACTCCCTCAAAATCAGCGAAGCCAAACAAGTCTCGTAAGACTTGGCTTCCGAAGGCTCACGGTATCCTGCCAGTGTCATAGAAGATATGCAACCGAAGGACTCTGTCATGTGGGCGCATGGCTCTGCTACAGAAGCTCTATAAATGATGAAGGCTCATACCGTTCCGGGCTCTACTAGCCCAGTGACTTCTCTCTTGAGCAACCAACAACAGAGTGTTCGACGCTCGAGACATGGCAAAGAAAAATACTATGATGCCAAGAATCGAAGTGTTCGACACTCTGGGCAAACTCAGCGAGGCTCACAAACGAAGGAGGCAAAGCTGGGAGAAAATAGTCATGCTTTACCAAGCATGCACCCAAAGCTATGCGCCCAAGAGGGTGTGTGGGCGCATAACTCTGGCTAGAAGACTTCTATTTTCGACAGATTATGCATCCAGGGTCATGCACCCAAGGCTATGCGCCCAAGCTCTACTGACCCATACTATGCGCCCACATCGAGGAAGCTTAGGCATGCTGCCAAGACCTCTGGGAAGTATGTACCCGAAGGCAGCCTCCAGGGTCTATGTGCCCACAGCAAAAAGGTAGGCCCCAACGCGTATAGCACGGGGCTGTCTTCAAGGTCATCACAGAACTTAGGTGTGGGGGTTGCCCCTGCACGCGAACTAAGTCCAGATGAACCAACTCTCCTTACAAACCCATATGCATAGCTCGGTGATGCATGCGACATGGGTTTTAAGGCAAAACTCCCTTCCGCTGACTTACGCGACATGATAAATCATAAGCGTAAAGCGAGGGATGATACAACAATTCATGGTGTACATCCGTGCACCAGTATTGTCATCAACTGTTGCTGTTCTAAAGCAACGAGAGTGCCTCAGAGGCAGTCCGTGTTTTGACGACTGCATTTCTCTGACGATGAAAAGCCACTGTGTGTTTCATCCAACATGGCTTCATGGGGTCCCCCTTACGGGAGCCCCAATCAAAGAAGGTGGACCACGAATCCACCTTTTTCTCTCAGTTCTGCGAACAGAAAAAGTCTGCCAATAGATAGCCAGCAGGCTGTCATATCTGAAGGAGTCTATATGGGTACTCGGTCGAGGACGAGATTTCGTATAGATGACGAGGACTTCCAAGCTGGAGGTGATGATCCTTTAGCTGGGGGTAGTATTCCCTCAGAGTCTGAAGCAGATGACCTTCACACCGGGGGTAGCCTTCCAGATGACGATGATCTCTCCGAGTCTGACGGCGACTATCTACCTTTTCTACCTGAAGACGAGGGACCTTTCAACTCAGAGGCAGACATTATTAGCACCAGTTGTACTGTTTCCTCTGTTCGTACTCGTATATTATCTACATATATGGCGGATGGAGAGAGACCCGAAGAAGCCAGTTATCAGACCAACAAATGGCTAGAGGGTCTTGCAACAGTATTTGTCAAGATCACTGATATACTTACCAGTATCATGGCGGTCCAAGCTGCTGGGGCTGTTCCTCCACCTCAACAAAATGTCTCGACACACGTTAGTCCGGCTCATAGCAACAACCCTCCTTCACTACAGAAGGAGTATCATTCTGTTGTGCCTCCTCCAAATCTTACAAATACTGGGGGTAGTCCTTCACCAACGACGCCTGACAACCGTACAACAGCCGTTTCTCAATACCTACTCAATCAACAGGATGCAATTGATTCTCTTATTGCCCGTCTCGATACCATCTCACACAAAGACGAGCTTCAGAAGATGGGGATATATCAACCCTATCCTCCTAAATAGAAGAATGCTACTTGCGCTCCTAACTACAAGCCACTGACGCTAAATTCATTTGACGGGATGACTTCTCCTCGTCAACACATGTCCTCCCACAGAAGTCCCAGATGGCGTAGTTCCAATCCCCAAGGCAATAATGGAAGTCGTCAACTTGCCGCCAGCTCGCAACTCAACCTTGGTGCCACTCACGACTGAACGTAGTGAGATCATGTAGGTCCATCCGGACCTTGTGCAAGAAATGACACGGGGGGTGGTATCTCCCAAAGTAAAGAGGGCAAGAAATACAAATCATGTCATATGGTGTCTTCTCCCATTTATGAAGTTCGATCTGGCGAGATGCGATCTGGGAAGGCTTACCTATGGACTTATGACCCTGCGCAAGAAGAAGCAGTACCTTCTCAAGCTCCTGCTGCCCCCACAAGTTTAGAAGCTGGTCCGTCTAAGCCTTCAACTACCGACAAAGCCAAGCAGAAGGAGACGCGATTTGACAAGTATCTGAAGGCGCCAACTCCCGAAGGCAAGGATCGGCCTTACAACTTTGACATACTGGCACAGCTGGCCAATACACCTGCCAGGTTATCTCTGTTCGATCTATTACGACTCTCCAAAGAAACGCGGAAGGCCTTAAGTGAGGTATTACTACATGCCGACTCTTATCTCGCTGAAGTCAAAGCCCCCGCTGAAGATCCTGTCTCATGTCCCTACTGCCAAAGTACTATGGAAGTGGTGCCCAACATCACCTTTTCACAAGAGGACATGCTACTCAAAAATAATCGTCATGATAGACCTCTGTACTATATAGGATATATCGGGGCGATTAAGGTGGATCAGATGCACATTGATCCAGGTTCCTCCCTCAGCATCATTCTAATAAGTTTACTCCAAATTTTAGGAATCCCTCTGCACAAGCTATCTGTAACCAATACAACTATCATGGCTTTCAATGCTGGAAGAAGCCACCCGCTGGACAAGATCCGTCTCAAGTGCCAGATTGGTGATCTCCGAACAAAGGTTTCTTGATATGTAATCGACGCCAATATATCCTACAACGTCTTGTTGGGACGTCCGTGGATACACGAGAACATGATCGTTCCTTCCACACTTCACTAGTGCTTCAAGTACGTCAACAGTGATGGCGTCGTGAAGACGGAGTTTGCCGATGTCGATCCTTTTAAGGGTATTGAAGCCTACTATGGAGATTCGATACTTTACCAATCTCAGCCCTCCAAGGATGACGGTAACGAAGCTGACGATGAAGCTAAAGTGAGTTCATCCTCCAGTGATGGTCCCCTGATTATCTGAGTCAAAGGACGTACTACTCCAAAAAGTACTCCAAAGCCTCTCACAATCTGGGTTAAAAAGAAAAACCCTGATAAGGTCAAACTATTGACCATCACTCTCCGCAAAACACCTCGGGTGGAACCTGCTGAAGTCCGTCCTCCCAATCCTGAAGAGTTATCCTATGTGGCAAACTTGCCCAAGTCTGTGACTCCTGTTCCAGACAATGATCCTCTCAATGAATATATTAATACTCATAATAATGTACCTTCAGTGGATGATGTTATCCTGAAGAAGAACTTACGTATTTTCTAAGTAAAGGTTTATCTTTGAATTACTCTAATGTCTACCAATCTATAAACCAGTATATAGATACGATATACGCTCTAGAGCACGACATAGGACCACACATCTGCATGTCGGTCACGATGCCTCATATGCGGGAAAAAATCTGGCTAGAAGATATCCACTACTTTATCGTTTCAGCTAGAAAGAAGGGTGAAGAACTAATCATCTTCGGTCGAATAATTGGTGAAAGAAAGTTCGTTCTGGACTCTACTTCTCCTAATCACAACACCGAAGCTGACTATAATTATGGAAAAATACAACTTTTTCGATATAGTTGGCAGGCCAAGAATATCATCCAAAACATGGGATATGATATAAAAAGCGACCAGGGTCTAAATACGTCACTTTGTTCCTCTCGACAAATCCGAGAAATATTATCAACAAAATGGTGTTGGTTTGGCTTATGTCACTCCTCCAACAACTCCTGAAAGATCAGACGTCGAAGCAGATCGTTGTTCTCATTCTTCTGATTCCTGCCTCTGGGATTCAGACTCCAGTATTGGAGACATGTTCAAAGCAACTTTGTCCGTCAACATGGTGTCAGTTGACCAAATTGCAGACGATGTCCAATCGATCGAGCTTGAACAATGGGCTCAAAAGATGGATACTAGGTTGGAGTTACATTTCGAATAACGTGAACCTCCTACTGAAGATGAAGTCGTCCAAGTTAATTTAGGAGATGAATCATCTCTTAAACCAATCTTCATCAGCAAAAGTCTGTCTAGCGATGAACGACAATCTTTTATACAACATATAATAGAATACATTGACGTTTTTGCATGGAGCTATGGAGACATGCCAGGCTTGGACCCTAAAGTTGCTATGCACCGCCTAAATATTTCGTCTAAAGCTAAGCCAGTGAAGCAGCAGCAACGACGATTTCGATCAGATATCATGGAGGCCATTGAGAGTGAAGTCAAGAAGCTTATTGCAAGTGGATTCATTTGCGAAGAATAACACCCTGACTAGGTCGCTAACATTGTTCCAGTCATAAAAAAGAATGGTAAAGTTCGAGTCTGTATCGATTACCGTGATTTGAACTCTGCATGCCCGAAAGATGAGTTCCCTCGACCGATCACCGACGTAATGATCGACAATACTTGGGGCTTCGAGCGGATGTCCTTCGTGGATGGGTTCTCAGGCTACAACCAGATCAAGATGTTCCCCGATAATGAGAAACACACATCTTTTTGAACACCATTGGGGGTATATTGCTATACGATGATGCCCTTCGGATTGAAAAATGCAGGGACGACATACCAACGAGCTATGAACATAATTTTTTGTGATCATTTGCACAAAACAGTTGAATGCTACGTAGACGATATCGTAGTTAAAAGTCGTCTCAAGGGCAACCACCGCCAAGACTTGAGAACGGTGTTCGAACTAATGCGTGCACACCAACTCAAGATGAATCCAACCAAGTCTTTTTTTGGGAGTCTCCAGCGGCAAGTTCCTTGGTTTTATTATCACTTCAAAGGGTATACATCTTGACCCGGAGAAAGTGAAAGCTATCCTCGATATGCATTCTCCAAAAAATCTCAAAGAGCTATGCAGACTTCAAGGAAGGCTAGCCTACATCAAACAATTCATTTCAAACCTTTCTGGAAGGTGTCAACCGTTTACTCAGCTCATGAAGAAAGGTGTATCTTTCGTCTGGACTGAACAATGTCAATGCGCATTTGACGACATCAAGAAGTTTCTCACAAGCCCCCCAGTATTGGTGGCTCCAATAATGGAGAAGCCCTTCTTACTATATGTCTGTATTATGGACCATTCCCTTGGTACCCTATTAGCTCAGAAGAATGAAGGTGGCCATGAATTGACAATCTACTATCTCATTCGCACGTTGGTGGGTGCCGAACACAGATACACACCTGTGGAAAAGGATTATCTTGTACTGATATTTGCTATCCAGAAGACACGCCACTATGTGTCCGGACAGACTATCCACATCATATCTAAAGTCAATTCTCTCAGAATACTCATGACTAAACCTGGTTCTCTTAATTCCCGTTTAGCTACATGGGCAATGTTGGTGACTCCATACGATATGTTATTCGTTCCTCAGAAGGCAGTAAAAGGCCAAGCGTTAGCTAATTTTCTAGCAGCACATCCAGTGCCAGAATCTTCCAAACTCTACGATAAAATTCCCGATGAAGTAGTGGAGTCTAACACCACAACTGAGGAAATCCCCATTTGGCGAATGTTCTTTGACGGTGCATCAAGAACAGGACCTAAAGGAAATATCGTGGCCGGAGTAGGCATCGTGCTTCTGTCACCCGACTATCTGGTTATAAATCATGCATATTCTCTCGTGGAACCCTGCGTAGCAATAACGTGGCCGAATATATTGCCCTATTGATCGGCCTACAACTGGCAAAACAACTGGGAGTTGACTATCTAGAAGCTTACGGCGATTCTAAGCTAATAGTTAGTCAGGTCCGAGGGGATTATGAAGTTCGTCACGAAGATCTCATCCCGTATCACAAAGCGACAATCGAATTGGCTTCTACTTTCGTTGGATTCTTCATCGAGCACGTGCCTCGACTACAGAATATAGAAGCAGATGCTTTAGCCGGTCTCGCTGCCTCTTTGACTGTTCCTACCAATACTCAGCAGTCGATCACAGTATCTAGTCGAGAACTATTCTGTGCGAAAGATGCCTTGCATATTCATCAAAGTTACACAACGGAAACAAACGTCAACGTTAAAGACTGGAGATTTTCTTTCATAGACTACGCTGTCTATGGAATCCTCCCTGAGGACCCAAAAGAAGCAGCATCTGTCCAAAGACGATCCCTCAGATTTTACTATGATACAGCTACCAAAATGCTGTACCGACGCTCTTACGACGGGCTACTGTTACGATTTTATCAGACACAGAAGCCAAACATGCACTCCAGGAGGCTCACGACGGAGTTTGTGGTGCACATCAACTAGGCCCCAAATTACAAGATCGCCTCAGACGAATGGATTATTTTTAGCCCACGATGCAGATGCTGTTGAATATGCAAAGAAGTGTAGGGCTTGTCAGTTCTACGCCGACTTCATTCATCAACCTTCGGAGTTTTTACACCCGACGGCAGCATCTTGGCCTTTTGAAGCCTGGGGTATGGACGTCATAGTCCCAATCAGCCCACCATCTTCCAGAGGACATCGGTTCATCCTAGGTATAACCTATTACTTCTCCAAATGGACGAAAGCTATACCGCCCACCGAAGTGAAGACGTCGAACATGATCAGTTTCATCAAACATCACGTTATCTATCGCTTCGGCCTACCTCACAGGATCATCCATGATAATGGTCCATAATTTGCGAGCCATGCATTCTATCAGTTCTGCAATAAGAATCGAATCCAGAATGTAGCCTCTACTGCATACAATCAAGCGGCTAATGGGTTAGCAGAAGCCTTCAATAAAACCATCATTAAACTTCTTAAAAAGTTCATGTCTACAAACAAGCACGATTGGAGTGAGAAGCTCGACGAATGTCTCTGGGCCTATCGTACAACGGTCCGGACTCCAACAGGCAGTACGCTATTCTCTCTGGTTGATGGGAGCGAAGCAGTTCTTCCCCTAGAAATTCATATTCCCTCTCTTCGAGTAGCCTTAGCCAGTGAGTTGACTACCGAAGAAAGTTATCGTCTGCGACTACAGGAGCTCGAAGCGCTAGACAAAAAATGCTTATTAGCTCAAGTTCCTGAAGAAATATTTTATTTAACAGTGTTCACATATACCCTGTTTTAATCATGTAAATATACAGTACAATGTTTATGTGATTCGAAAAATTATCTAACTATTATCCGTATTTCAAGAGTCTTGAATACGCCATGGATAATAGGTCCTCTAAAAAGATTCCCCAGTGGAATCATTTCTGTTTTTGACTCTGTCCAAACTCGGTTTGACAAAAACAAGTCACATTCCTATTACCTCTGAATTATTTTTCGATAATTATTTCCCCCGTGGGATGATTAAGAAATGTTTTACCACATCCATATAACCTCTGAGCAAAGCATTTATCAAGGATAATTACGTCCATATTACCTCTGAATTATCTACTCCTACCTAATGTTACATATCCTTTCACGTCCATATTACTTCTGGTCAGATATAGAATATCCTATGCTATTACGTCCATATTACCTCTATTTAGTAGCTTCTTTCAACTTATTATCTATATTCAAGAACCCTGAATATAAAACGGATAATAGTTCCACATTAAATTCTCCAGCGGAATACTCACCAAAAATATCCTTACTATGTCCACATTACCTCCAGTTCTGATATTTCACAAAACATCATTCATGAATTTTGAAAGCCAACAGATTCTTTATTAAAACGTCTATCAGAAGACGGAGAAAAAGATACAAGAGTCTCGACAGCTAAAAGAAACAGTTACAAACAAAAAAAAATTTAAAGGATATACAATCGATTGATACTATCCCTTAGAGCCGTATTTTTGGCTTCGAATTTTGGGTAACACGGCGGCGTGCCTCTTCTTGACGAGCAGCTTCATCCTGGAAGGGAAATAGATTCATGTGCTCTCCCTCCAACTTCACCAGCTATTCTTTTAAGTGGTCGAAAGTTGCGGCGGTCATGGCAGCCTGAGCCAAATAGTCCTCCTGTTCAGACGTCGTTGTCCTCAAGCTGGCCTCTAGTTGAGAAATCTCAATTTGGATCCGCGTAATGTGATTATATTTCTCAGTAATCTGCACAGCCAGCTTATTCTTTGAAGCAATACGTGCCTCACTCGCAGCGTTGAACTGCCCATACTGATCAGCCAATTCACTGATCTCTTGAGCGAGGGCATCCTTCCTTGCTTGGAAAGTAGCCTCCTCCTTCGCGAGAGTCGCGATCAAAGCCTCGTTTTCTGTACGGAACAACGACATCAAGCTCCATTATTTGGCATCCCGGAATCTGGCCACCTGACCCTCCAGATCATTCAGAACCTTCCTTAGAGCATTAGCCCACTTTTCATAGCCGGCGATGCTCTCAAGGGCCGCCACTTGGCATTCAGCCGCAGCCTTCACAGGGCCAAAGGCGGTGTTCCGATTTAGAACTCCAGGAAGCTTTACTTTCAGGACAGAATAGAAAGCTTTGACGACTTCCTGGGCCATTTCGTCATCTTCAGTAGAGGTCGTCGGGGAGGATGCTTGATGAGGTTCTTCTGCTCCAAGAAGAGATACCGGACAAGAAGTCGAACCTGACACGAAAATAATATATGCATCAGTAACCAAAAAAGGGGAGCACGAAAGAGTTGTAATTTTGTACCTTCGGCATGCTCAGCGCCAACTTGGGCTAAGTCATCGGTCTTGGCTTCAGGGAAACCGAGAGCAGGCCCAGGCTGTTCAAGAAGAAAAATATCAAGGCCTCGAGCAGCATCAGGCTGGGTATCTTCCACGACCCCAGCTGGACCGGGAGCAGATTCAGCAACAACCCCCTCAGTAGGCTGTTCAACCTCTCCTTCTACAGTCGATACCGGCTCACTAACAGCTCCCTCCGTACCAGCAAATTCGGAGGAGTCGAGGATAACCTCTGTTCTCTTCCAATGCCTTGGGTTATCTTTACGAGTGATTCCTTCTCCTTGTCTACAAGGGAATATACAATCGCGATCAGCCTCACGAGGAGCACGGAAAATCAAAGTCAAAAAATCTCATCTGAAGAGAGGTGCAAAGATAACATACCCAGAGGAGGGTGAGCAGATTGGACTTGATTTTCATCCAAGTCTTTCATCATAGCTCCTATCACAGACATATCCCCTAAAAAAATGTCATAGGAGGGACTGGTTTTTTTATCGTCGTCATGGTCTGGGCCTTCGCCCTGATCATCCCATCACTCAAGCCTTACAACTGAAGAAGACCCGCCCTCATCATCGGTTGAGGACGAGCAGGGGACACTGTTGTTATGTCCACCTCTTCAGACAAAGAAGCACCTGCCACGGTCGTGACTTTAGGGTCCTGTGCAAAGGACAAACGCAAGGGTAAGAAAGCTTCTAATGGCTTGACCAAAACGGCTATGGAGTCTAGGAAGGGATCAATCTCCCGAATGGTAACGGCCCGCAACGCCGTTCTACTTCTTCCAGTTTATCGGAAAGACCTTCTCAAGGGAGGTGAGCCAGCACCCACTTCCTTGGCTCTTCTTAGGGCAACAATCTTCTTCTTCATCTTAAAAGTTGGCTCTTGGGCCAATTCAGTTGAAGCTTTTCTCTTCTGAGAAGGATTGGGAAAAGCAGAACCATCTGTTGTCTCCTCCTTTGGAGGCACTGCCGGCTCCCTAAGGATAGCCCTCGGTCACGGTGCTACGGCTGGCTTCACAGCTGGAGCAGCGCCCTCCTTCTTACGGTCCTTCGACACCTTCTGGGCACGTTTCGCAGAAAAAGGGCCAAACCGAGTCCCCAATATCAAGCTCTGTTCATGATCTTACCGGAGATGAAAAGTATTGATCTGAACATAAAACTTGGCCGCAGTATAGCACATGTGGGTCTTGGGCTTATCCGAGGGCAGAGTGAAGACTGCCCCCGTGCATCCGGCATTGTAATATATCCAGGCACGCGCCCCGTCAACTAAGCTGCCTATTGACTCCAAGTGTGGGCTAGCATTTCCCAAAAGAAGATGGCTGTTGCCAAACTACCGTACGAAATGACTCGACAGGTATGGCTCCAGATAGACATGGTTCCTGTTTCTGAGCACCAGATGCGACGGTCTATTATACTGAAGCCAGTGAAACGCCCCAACAGTCAAGCTAGTGACATGAACTCCATCATCCACTAAGGTATCTCCTAGACTACCGCTGCCGGACGGAGGGGATACCCTAAAGAACTCGTAGTTCTGCAAGAAGCTTAAAGCCCTTCTGCAAGCGGGTACACCAATGACGGCCTAATCTGCGTCACAAAATCTGCGAAGAAAGGCATCTCCCGCCAAAGAGTCCGCCGCCAGCCCAGCGTTCATCAGGGTAGGACAATGCAGTAGCAGCCACCCCATCAAAAAATGGTATGAAAGTTCGGTCCGGGCGAAGTTGGCTCTGCCGTCAGGAGTCACCGCATTTCTAACAAAGTCCCGTAGACCCCGTTCAGTGGCGCAGACCATCGCAGAAAGCAAGGCAAGACGGTATCCGAACGCCAGCTTCACAGCCAGAAGTATGCTCTGGCTCATCCTCTCAATAGTCCCTGAACCCCCAGGGACTATACAGTCACGAAGCCAGATCATCAAGAAAGCTGCCAGTATGGCTTTCTCTGACAACGAATATTCAGCTTGACGGAAGTAGTGGACGATCGGGGACTTCCCCTCATGATCATCACTGTCCTCAATATCTGCCGTATCATAATCTGCCATCTGGACTTCTATTTCAGACTTGGTCATAGGTTTTAAAATAAAAAAGGAGGCTGGATCCTCTCCTTCTTCTTGAATGAAGACGTAGCCCGTCCAAGCTCTTGTGTGGAGATTGGCCCCCTCGGTCCTTTCTTTCTTGTTGATCCTATGGCAGATGAGGAGGTGGCACAATAACTCCTTGTATACATCCATCATCTCAGAGTTCTCATTCTCCAGGTCTCGGAGCTCCTCCTCACAAGGTACGTACTCTTCATACGGCTCTGTGCCCCAAGGAAGCTTCGATACTTCCTGTATCTCGTAGAGAGCCAATCCTATCTTTCCGCCCGGTATAAAGAAAGTACAAGTGTGAAGGTTGTATAACTCCACCAAAGAGACAAACATTGGCCAGTTGACCTTTACGCCATATTGGGTGGCCCTAATAGCATAAAAAAGGCCAGCAGTCTTCAGGGTGGCTTCATACGTGAAAAGTATCCAGTCAGTGAGGTTGCTCCAGAATAAAACTGGACACCTCCAGCCTTCCATCCGCATCTTCCCTACGGAATATGACACGTCTCCAGATATCATCAGATTGCAATGCGTGTTGATAGCATAAGGGTGGAGGTCAGTCTGGATGTTGTTTATTACGGCACCAGGTTATAGCCCCCTCGTGGAGTAAGATGTAGAGCCCCTGACACACTTGAAAGTGTCCTTCTTCCGATCTCCCGATTCGAACTGTATTCTTCCGGAGACAATCCCGGGGAGCTGAGAGGTTAGCTCCCATTTCAACTGTCGCCGTGCGGCTAAGACAGTGAACGCAGACAAAGGATACTGACGCTCCATCGACGGTAACCATATCCTCTGATTGTTCAGCCTGACCACCAGTAGGTTTCTCAAGCGTATCATCTCTCCATCTTCGAACCCCACACTGTCACCAAATAGGAAGTACGACTTCTTAAAACGACGTGCCCCTCCGAGCAGGAGCTTCTCATCGTTAATCATCTGCTTTAAGAAAGTCTTGTCCTGTTTAAGTATGGCGAGCGTCCGTTTCGTAGGCTGGTTATGACTGATCTTAGCCTGAACCTTGCTGACCATGTTGGTTATGAGACTTGTGCCGAGGACTTGACAAGCAGAGCCGAAAGGGATTCGATCATGTTTCGGGACAAACATGTTAACTACAAGGATGGAACAGAAAGTCAGACTCAGAATCTGCAGAAAAAACTAAGTACTGGAGGAATCCTATGCGTCTACCGCATACTATGCGCCCTCTACGACTTATGTGCTCACATGAAGACCCAGTCTCTTGTACATTATGCGACTGCCAGTTGCTGACATGGACAACGCATGAAGGATGGACCTCTTCAAATTTCACTCCGATGAATCTGTCAGTTCAAATTTTTGAGGAAGATCTCAACAGCCATCTCTCTGACAGTCTGGCCAAACTCTATGCGCCCAAAGGGAGAGCTACGCTATGCGCCCACTGCATCACGAGAAGACGGTCCATGCTTCTTTCAAAGTATTTCGAACTCGTTCAAGTATCGAAAACTTTGAAGGGGGTCACGTAGAAGCATGAAAATTTCAGCAGTCTTGACAACCATGTGCCCAAGCCAGAGAAGTCATATGCGTCCAAGCCAGAGAAGTCATATGTGCCCAAGTCACCAGAGCGAGCTATGCGCCCAAGTCACCAAAGCAAGCTATGCGCCCATGTGCCCACTCTAGGCTCCTCCAGAAGAGGGCACATAGTCCTATTTTAGGCTATGTGCCCAAGTCAGAATAGCCCCCGACTCGGTCAAACCCACGATCAATCGTGCACCGAAGCATACGGCCACGTCAGTCTCCACGAGCAGTCGTGCACCGAAGCATGCGGCCACGTCAACCCCACGATCAACCCACGATCACGCAGTCTGTATGCGCCTACACTTTATGTGCCCAAAGCAGGACCATGCGCCCACATGAAAATCAGTGTGTTTTCTCATGTGGGCACATAACATCATTCCAACACAGAAACGACTATAAAAAGGGGTCTCATACCTCTTCAAAGGACAGAACAGAGAGCATTTTTAAGAGCCAAATTGTTGTACTTCGTGCCAGTGAGCCGAGAGTTAGCAATTTTTTTAGGTTTTCTCCTACTTTTGTAATCAGAGTGTCAACAGAGTAAAGGAGCAACTGCCGCTCGATCTCCATCGTTCCATTTTCTAGAATTCTTTTTGTACTCGGGGATCCTCAGCGCAGGATCTCTCAGGCGTACTCGATTTGTGGTGCCTTGAGCCAATAAGAAAAGATAACGTTTCTTCTTCTTTTTTGTGTGTGTCCACAAGAATCCGTGACTACGGTCAGAAGTTTCCAATATTCTCATGCCTCTTCCTAGAAATTATCCTTCTCAAAAGTCTAGTAACGACGACTTCCACGGTTGGCCAACTTCTATAAGTTGGGTAGGGTCTTGAATAAAGAATAGCCCATCTTATAGAATATGATGATAATCTGGATTCCTTTTATTAACTACCTCCACCATCTTTTTGGAAACCAAGTTACGATTTGACAAACCTGCTCTCCCTAGGCGTTTAATCCTGTTGTTCTTTGATATTAAGGTTATTGTAATTTTGAGGATGAAATTTTTATAAGTTGGGTAGGATGTAAGCCCCCTAAATTTCTAATTATTTTATTAAATACAAATTTGGTATTTCTCCTCAAATATTTAGAGTGGTTATTATTTAGTAAATGAGTTACAATTTTTGAAAGATAATAAATATTTTATATTGAAAGATATGATGGGCATTTTATTTTATTTTTAAAATAATAATGATTGTTCAATTATTTTCATTTAAAGCTAGTTAGAGATTTTTAGAAATTATTAGAATTATATTAGAACTTTTGAGATTATTTATTAAATATTTACAAGTAGCAAATGGGTTTTTTTTCATATTATATAAATAATTTTCATTAAATAATAGTAATAATAATAAATTTTAGATTTTTAGAAATTATTTGAGAATTGTTTGGTATTTTAAATCATTCCTAGGAGTTTCAGGATTTATTAGTCTATAATATATATATATATATATATATATATATATATATATATATATATATATATATATATATATATATATATATATATATATATATATATATATAAAGAAAAAAAAAACAAGATGGGCCACTGTTCCCCTCAGGGGAACAGTACCCAGTACTAGCCGAGCCCGCAAAAGGGATCCCCTCCAGTTCACACACACACACACACACACACACACACACACACACACACACACACACACACACACACACACATATATATATATATATATAATAAAAGAAAGAAAAGAAGCAAGAAACTACAAAACCCTAAACCCCGATTGATCGTGCCACCCTAAACCCGCTGCCGGGGCGGCCGCGCGCGTCTAATGCACGGCCAGCGTCGCGCGCGGTGCCTGCAACCGCTGGCAACAACAACAAACGCCAGTAGCAGGGACAGCGGGACACCAACGTTTGTACCACGATTGTTATGTCATCTCTCGCTTGTTTCACGAGCCGTTTGCTCTGGTATGTGAACAACCTAACCATCTAGGATTCCCTTCAAGTAGTTTATTTAATTTCGCATCAAGCACGATAAAAAGCGAGTTTCAAAATCGAGAAAAACTCAATTTTTTTGAACGTTGGAAACTGTCCCAACCACCCATGTTTGCGATCGATTTGCGACCAGGCTACCATGAATTTTAGAAATCTAATTGAACAAAGTTTTAGACCACCTGACTAGGATCAGAACCAACTAATTACTTTATTTTATTTCGTATTATTTTCTGTTTAAAATTTGGTTGAAGTTTACGAAAAATCTATATTAAAAATATTGAAAACCCCTGATACGGAGTCCGTCCCAAAAATCCGAGCGACTTGGTCGCAAAGCACTTACATCAAAAGGTGCGTGTGGACTTTGTGCACGTGTGGGATTTGACAGAACTCGAATTGGTTGCATGTGCGTAACGAATTCGAAGCATATTCGTCAAAAACCTTCGTATTTGTGATTTTGCAAACTTTCTAATTCTTCGTGCACGTTCGTCGTCTCGAGATAAAACTTATGCCATCAGGACCGTATCATTTTTTTGGTCCTGTATGCCAAGTTTGGTCCGATTTTGAGAAGGTCGACCGGAACGCTATTTTGGTGGTCCTACGACCTGATCCAACGGGCAAATTTGTGCACCACCAAAATCCAACTTTGGACATACGGTTGGGTTCGTCTCAAACTGAACCTGTAGACATGTAGTTTGAAGATTTTAGAGACCATATACATTGGCACGCATTTCGGTACAAAACGGGTCCAATGGCGGACATCGTTTTGATCCAAAATTATGATTTTACCCTTGTTCTAAAATTTGACTTTTGGACAGGCATTTCATAGATATTTCTTTTACACCGGGAACGTTTTTAATATTTGTTTCAGTATCCGGAGCCGTTCGTGGATTTTGAGATTTATTGCTGACGTGATTGATTGCTTGGAGTTGCTATTTTTGCACTGCCAGGCAAGATACCTTGCCACCATACTCTGTGATTACTTTACATTATTTTTCAGTTATTTATATTTAATTCCATATATATGCTGTATGTTTTATATCACTGTGCGCTCAAGTCACACTTGGGTGCAAGCGACTATATTGGTCGTTTTAAATTATTTCATTCTATTCTTACATTGACTTAGTCCTAGTAACCACCCATTGATGATGAGGTATTAATTTATCTCATATGGCCTTGACACATGATTACCACATGTTGTGAGTCACATATAGGACATGTACTCGTGTAATCGGCTGGCCACCGATACGTATGAGGCGTACGACGGTTAGGAGTAACTGCTAATAGAATTGCATGCTAGTGGACTTGGCATTTACTAGAGGTTCCTATGAGTCATGGTTATGACCCTACTAGGCATTGGGTGGAGGAGAACAGTTCCTTAACGTATGGGCCACGTATGTACTTTCCTATTCATGATCCTGTTGGTCTCTGACATTCACGGAATGTTATGCTTTGAGGTCCTTGGTATCCTGGTGTGACCATACTGAGTTTTCTGTAGCCAGAGTGCCCATGCGTTGAAGGTTTTTTCTTAACTGCATTATCACTGTAGAACTAGTAGGCACCCTATTGCATGCACCTTTCCTTTTATTTATTTTATATCACAGATTATATGGCATGTTCTTTATGTATCTTGTTACGTCCCTCTGAGGACCTGGTAATCTCTCCAGGTGTGTGCTTTCATGTCTTTTCGCAGGTGCTCTAGCCAAGATCGTGGTCTTCCCTTTTTATCAAGGAGGCTTGCTCTTGGATCGTCCATTGCTATTTTTTATCTATCCTTTCCTTGTATTGTTTTTCTCATTTAAATGGTTGGTAGCGGATCTGTCTCCGTCCAACTATTGTACAAAATAATAATTCATGAGTTAATTTAAAACATTATTCTTTTGAATTTGCGGATGAGGTTTAGTACTATGGTTTACTGCATTTTACAGCTTATCTATACATACGGGAGTTCCATACATTGGAGTATACTTCGTATGTATACAGCTGACATGTCTACATACTTAGTCCTAGTATTTTGGGACTGGTGCGTTACACCAGGGGGAGGTCGGTCATGCTGTCTAAAGCTCTGGGCCTCCACCGGTGAGTATTGCGGATGCATGACTACAGCTAGAGGAGGGGGGGGAGGAGGGGCGTCGTAGAGGGAACGCCTGGGGTGGTGGTGGGGGTGGGGGGGCTATATATATATATATTTATATATATATATATATATATATATATGTGTGTGTGTGTGTGTGTGTGTGTGTGTGTGTGTGTAGAAAGCTTTCCCCTCCAGAGCTCCCCACCTACGCCTATGGTTGCATGATCTTCCCCCCCCCCCCCGCTCATCCTCGTCGTCGGGGCTGCACAGCCCCGGCGGCCCACCGCCATCCCCACCCATACTTTCTCCGACGCCCCCTTTCCAGCTCGTTCGGGGCTCACCCCACTAGGATGGTCTCGAGAGGAAACAGGTCGGAGGCCCCGTGCCCGACTCTCGCGTGGACCTCGGAGCAGCAGGCCTTGATCGGTTGCCCCCCTGCCGAGTGGCCCCCAAGCTTCGGTGGCCGCCCCCGGCTCCCTCTCCGATTCCTACCGCAGCAACTCCCCCCCTCCGCCTTACAGCGGCGACCGTCGGCCAAGAAGGTGTGCTGCCCCTCCCCGGACTAGCTCTCCCCCTTTCGTCGACCTCCGAAGACTATCGGCCGTGACGGTGTGCTACCCCTCCCTCCCGGTCTTGCCACCCCCCTCAGGTGGCCGTCGGCAACGGCGGAGCTCCGCGACGCCCCCTCCTGTCCAGATCAGGGGGCCCTGCTGCTTCCTCGCTGGCAGCCTCGGGGCCAGAACCTTCCCGTCCATCCTCCTTGAATTTGACTTTTTCGAATTTGAATCCCTTTGCATCGTCCTCATCCCGAGGCAGCCATGCGCCATCCTCTAGGAGGGGCGGGTATGCGCCCTCTCGTCTGCTGGGTGATGCCTATGCGCCCACCTCGTGCATTTCCGGCCAGGCGCCCTCGACTCTGGGCTGTCGAGCGCCTTATGCGCCTCCCTCCGCTCCCCTCAGCAGCAGATCTGTGCCCACTCCCTCATGGGGAGGCTATGCGCCCACTCCAGCCCAGCAGTGTAGCGGTCATGCACCCTCCTCCATAGGCGACCTGCAGCCCTCCGGGTGTTATGCGCCCCCGCTACCGGGCGCATGCGCCTCCATCTCTACAGTTCAACATGAGCCTGCTATCGGAGGCCATGCGCCTACCCCTCCGCAGGTCTCCGATCTCGGAGGAGGCGATGCTCATAGTCCTCTTTCCGGAGGACCCTCCCTCGTTGCGTTGTGCCCCCTTACCTCCCGGCCAGCCTCCCCCCGGAAGCTCTTTGTCCCCCTCCTACGTCGAAATGGTTTGACTGCTCAGCACAATTCCTCCCTTGTCTGAGAACCCCGAGCTGCCGGAGATCGAGCTCCCCTGCACCACCGATGGATAACCTGTCCGCGTGCCGTTCTCCCCCTCTGAGATTTCATCTCTTTCCGCTAGCTTCGCGAAGACTTTTGTGCTAAAATTTCCATCCGGGTGCCCAAAACTCTCTAATGCACAAGAAGCAATCGCGGGCTGGGGCGTCACATCCGCCTACATGGTCGCCCCGCTGGACCCCAAACACCTGCTCCTCCACCTCTCCTCCAACCTCGACTACTCGTTAGTTTGGGCCAAATGCACCTCCAGCATTGGATCCCTTAGCACCACGATCGCCAAATGGTCCCCCAACTTTAACCCCAAACTTGACTCGACGATCGTCTCGACGTGGATCACCCTCCCGAACCTCCCTCTCGTCTGTTTTGCCCCTGCAGCACTGAAGAGAATTGCCGGGTCCTTCGAGACCCTGGTGGCCATCGCTGAAGAAACTCGCAAGCTCTCCAAAACCAACTACGCGAAGATCTGCGTAGAGCTCGACATTTCTTCCGACCCGCCCTCGACGATACAGATCGAGCTTGGGGGACTGACACACATTCAGAAGCTTGAATATGACAACAACATTATTTTTTGCAATCACTGCCAGATCAGAGGCCACCCTACTAAGTTCTGTTCCAAGGCCCACCCGAAGCTCAAGAAAAAAGTCCCGCTGAAGTCGCAACCCTGGAAGGCGACCCAACCTATTCCCTCTGCACCGCTTCTCCTCCTACCCAACTCCCACTCCCACTTCGCTGACAGCGATGGATCTTCCAGTCCTCGATCTTCCCCTCCGTCGAAATTAGATACCGCCGTTGGCGAGCCAACGGACATCACCCTCAACAACCGATTCGAAATCCTCACCTCCACCCCTTAGGACGCTGACGAGCCATCGGACACCTACCTCAATTACCAGTCCGATATCCTCACCTCCCCCCTCAGGATGCCGTCCAAGCGAACCATCACCAAGACCAGAGCGAAGAGATTACTGTCGACCAACCGATTTGCATCATCTCCTCAAGCAATAAGGGAGAGAACCTGGATGCGTCGAGCCCCCACCCTTCCACACCTGTTATTGTGTTATCCACCACACCCTCCAGAAGTGACCCCGAACTCGTCCTGACCTCCTTCGGCCTCGTCCCCGCGGCCAGACTCCAGCTCACAAAGGCAGCAGGATTACTGGACCCCAGCAACCCCCTCTCCGTGCTGGCTGAGATAGAGCCTTAGCTAGCATCCCCCCGGAGAAAAACTCAGGCAGCACCACCCAGGGCACCCCCGGAGAAGCGGATCCCTCCGCCGCGTCCCCGAGAGCTCCCAAAATCCCCCACACCAAGAAGAAGAAGAAAAAAATCTCTAGAGCCAACGACTATGACCACACGGTCAGCCACAAAGTTAAACCCAACCCCCCTCCACATCCTTCCCAATGCTTAACATCCTCTCGTGGAATATTAGAGGATTAGCCAATAAACCCACCTTGAGGAGAATAATTAGCCTCAAAAAAATCTACCTGATCTATATCTTAGTCATCATCGAACGTAAAATCCTCCGGAGGAAACTCAAATCCATCCAACTCCAACTCGGATTCCCGCACGCCATCGTCGGGTGCCACGACATCTAGATCCTTTTCGCCGCCGATTGCTCCTTTGGAACCGTCCTGACTCCAACCAGACCCTCTCCTGTTGGGTGGAGCACCCCACTCTCACTTCCCGCTCCCTCCTCTCCGCAGTCCACGGCAGTTGTGATGTCGCCTAGTGCAAGCAGCCCACTCTCACTTCTTTATTTTTCTGTTATTTTCCTTCATTGTATTGTTCATGCTCATGTTACTTACTTTCTTTCTGTCACTACCATATTTCTAGACAATGATATTTTTGTCATTTTACATTATTTATACAGTGTATATTATTTATATTAAATGTGATGGTTGTATTTATTAGTAGACTAGCCTATTTATTGGACCCTTGGTAAGTAAACCTAATTAGACTTGACATGACACTTGGACTTACATTTTAAGTTGGACACAATTAGACTCATATAAGTCATAATATGTCATGAATAGGGTTAGAACTAATCAACCACTAAAGCTAAAAGCTTTCATAGGTTAACCAAACCTACATGACAACTCAAAGGGGTATTATAGACATTTCAAATAGGGAATTAGGGCTTTATGACCAGCCACTATTGAGAGAGAGGTTTCATTCATTCCTTTCTCTATTTTGAGCTCAAAACCCTAGTTTTGGTGCTCCTCCCAAAACCCATCCATTCCCCCACCAAAATTCCTCCAAACTCTCTCAAATCTTCATCCATTCATCCTAGAAGGCTTGGAGCTTGGAGACTAAGGAGCATAAGAAAAGAAGGCCAAAAGCTTGGAAGATTGTGTCCTACTTGACACTTGAGTCCTCTTTGAGAGTTTCGTTGGGAATTCATCTCCCAATAGGTAAACAACTTATCATTTCTCCTAGTTTAGACATATTTTCATGCATGACACTATTAGAAACTCACCCATGAACTAGGGGTATCCATAGGGGAAGAACTAGACTCTAACCATCATTTTAGTAGAAGTTCCATAGGCTTTTTGTACCATTTCTGGAAAAATCCGAGAATGGTACACCAAGTGTTTGTCTTGATAGGCTAAATAGGCATGGGTATGATGTGTGTGGCTAGATATGTGTCCACAAATGGATACTAATAGATTGTCTCATGTTACACTAGGACACGGAGTCAATTTAGGGGTTTTGGGCCTCCTACACTTGTGGTGCACATGTCCTATTGTACATTACACTTGAAACTAGCTTAGAATTATACTAATTATGTTTATAGGTATATGTTAGACTTGCATATGTGTTTTGATAGGATTCGGACAAGGTTTGGTAGAGTATCTTGAACGTATCGTAAGCTTATGCACAAAGTGTATGATACGTGTCCTCATAGGAATTTTTGTGTCTTATTTAAGTCAAGATTTGGGATACGTATCCTAAATAGGATACATGGTGTTGTGTCATGGTATCTCATGAAACGCACGTGTAGATTTGAGTATGCATGTATATCTACCTATATGTGTATATGGATTCATAGTAGGGTATAGGTGTAGGTGTATATATTTATATATATGTGTGTGTGTCTTATGATTCACACTTGAGTGTGCATATGTAGTTGTGATAGGGGTGTATGTGTATTAGTGTAGGCTTGTATAGTTGAAAGTGTAATAAAGGGAGTGAACATGTGTGTCTATGTGCCTATGTGTGAACTTGTGTAGAGTGCATATAAACTTGTGTGTGTGAGGTGTTGAGAGAGTACTGCCTTGTGCATAGCAGTAGTGCACATGTGTGCCTATAGGTGTGTAGATGAGTATCAATCTTATGCAAGTGTACCTATACATATAGTTACATAGGAGAGTGTATGTACCCCTATTGGTGGATATAGGTGTTGTATATAGATAGGAAGGCCTGTGTGAATAACATGTGTCTGTGTGTGAGTGTCAGCGGAGGGGAACAAGGAGTTCCTATGTAGATCAGCAACTGTACAGGGAAGGAAAAAACATGTGACAGAGTGATGTGCATAAGTGAGAGGGATATGTGTTTGTGTAGTGTGGCAGTATGTACACATGTAATAGAAGGAATAGAGGGCAGCAGGTAATGTAGTGTATTTATGTGAATGGGTAGGAAAGGTGGGACAACAATATGAAGTTGTATGTGTAGTGTGTGTTAGTGACCATGTGACAATAGGGCATACGTAAGAGATGGTGTGTGAGGGTATCCACATATTAATATAGGTCCATGTGAAGGTAAATTAGGATGGAGGAATGTGACAGTAGTGTAGTTTGATAGGAGTGTGTGTGTGTGTTTGACATGTGTGTGTGTGAGTGGGGAGAGAGGGAGGCCATAGGCACCTATACAGGAGCCAAGCAGGGAGGCTTTCCCTCTTTGGATTCCTGTGTACCTAGGAAGGGGCTGGGTCAGGGCCTGCATTGGCCTATAGGCCAGTTGGACAGGGACTTGGAAGTCCCTGTAGGAGCACACATTAGAGTTTAGGTGGGAGATGGACTTCTGTCTGTGCTATCTTAGAGTGGTGTGTAGAAATCTGTGTACAAGTGACCACTCAGATCATGTATAAAAGATATAGTATAGTCAGGGACCTTTGTAACAGAGGGCTCAGGTGCTAGCATAGGCAGAGATAGGGAGAAGATAGGGAGTTTACTCCCTGTACAGACATGTGTGTGGTGTGTCAAGAGAGAGAGGGGTTATGGTGTATGTGTATATGGTGTGTAGCAGTTGGAGGAGAGTGTCATGTGTTAGAGAGTGTGAGTGATAGGCAGTGAGGGGATTTAGGTAATAGGTTCTTGTATGAGTGTGTTGGTCAGAAAACACACTTGTATGTTTGAGAGTATATGTGTTTGAGTGTGTGTAGGAGAAGCAGACAAGAGGGCTTGTGTGTGTCAATAGAGTGCATAGACGGTGAGAGTGGCAGCAGCAGCAACCATGTTGCTTGTTGTTTACAGAAGGAGCATAAAATAATCCCCATTTACAGTGCATATGTACCTCGCACATGGTGGTGCACAGGGCTTGGTTGTGCCCAGGTTACAACAAACAAGAGGGGGTGCCGCACACAGGACAGCAATATCCATGCCTGTGTATGTGTGAGAGTCTAGTGAATGTGTGTAGAGTAGAGAGTGTGTGTGAAGATTATGAGTGCATTGTGTGTGTGTGTGTGTGCTTGTATTGAGTGACAGTGAGCATGTGTGAGGCAATGAGTAGTAGATTTTGTGGCAGTAGTGGTTGGATTGCTTGGTGGACATCAAGGGTAGGTAATAGGGAAGGGGGTTCACCTCCAGTACAGGCAAGTAGATGAGTGAGTGCCAGTGTCCCACAGTCGTATTTGAGTGAGGGGTGTGACAGTATAGTGACTTGTGTGTGTGTTGAGTAGTGTTTGGGGGTAGTAGGTGAGATAGGGGTAATATAATGGGGTATTACCTAAAGGTAGGTAATATATGTTATGGTATTGATATAAGGGAAAGTTATGTAAGGGTAGGGTATAGGATATAGGAACCTACCTATGTGTTAGGATATAGGAACCTACCTATGTGTTAGGATGTAGGAATTTACCTATATATTGGGGTATAGGAATTTACCTATGAGGTAAGGGTAGGTAATCAGGTATTACCCATGTGTAGTATGTGTCATAGGTAATGTAATGCATAATAGGTAATAGGATATCATCTATAGGTAGGTAATGTAAGATATAAGGATTACCTATGTAGGAAATGTATAGTATAGGGCTTTACCTATGAATGTTAACATAGGTAAAGGAAATGGGGTAAATGCTAAATGTGTAGGGTATCTCAAGTACCCTATGCTAGGTAAATTACCAAGGTAGAGACTAGGATAGCCTAGTATAGATTGGTTTACCTTGGTATGACAAGGTAACGGCCTAGAAACCTAGTGTAACACCCAGTTTTCCAGATGAGGGTAATTTTGAAATTTTGTAATTATAATTATTATTTATTGATTGTTATTTTATATTATGATTTTTGGTGATTTTTAATCATTTTTAAACTATTTAAAATTATGACTTGTGATTTTGACATTTTACTATTGTTTGGTTTTAATTTCGAGGAATTTGTCACCCCAGTTTTCAGGAACAGAGGTATTTTTGTCATTTTGTATTTTTGAAATATTTTTGAAATTTATTTTATTATTTATGATATTGTTTTGGGATTATTTGAGTCGGGTTCGAATTTCAGCTCAATCCGACTTGAAAAGGGGACCCGGGGGTAGTGTTGACTTTAGTGGACCCACACACTAGTTAGGCATGGCCCACATGATATTAATTTTAGTCCACATGATATTAATTTTAGTTAGTAGTTAGACTAATTATTATGGATAAGGTTAGTGTGATTAGAGACTTTAGAATGACTAATTTAGCCCCAACCAATTAGCCCTTTCCTAATACTAATAGAATAGGTTAGTGGAGGCATTTTGGACCTTACCATAATAGGACAAATAGCCCCATATGGCCAGCCACTTTGGAAGAGGATAGCCTCAAGTTCATTTCATTATTCTCATCCACAGTCTCTCTCTTGTTCTTCCCCAAATTTTTAGAGAGCAATCCCCAGCAATTTCTCCACCAAACCCTTCCATTTCTTCACCAAATCCTTCCATTTTGCCACCAAATCTTCTTCTTTCCTTCTCCATTCTAGCCAAGGAGGAAGCTACCCAAGTTTGGGATGATTCGGAGCTCGTTCGTGTCCTTTTGGAATCTCTACGTGTCGGTGTCGCTCCGGGAAGGCTTTTCTTCGATTCGATCTACCGGGAGGTATAAATCCCTTCTCTTTTTTATTTCCTCATGCATATAGGTCTATTTTGAACCCATAGGAATGACCCCCATGGTTGTATCTCCATTTGTGTCCATTTCGTGTCCATTTGGAGGTCATAGGAGTGTCCTTTGTGTTGTGGTTGTGTCCATGTGGGAAAACCCCAAATTTGGACACACTATGTGTTGTTGTTATGTATGAATGAATTATTACATATTTAATCTCATATTTTTGTATTGGAGATGTGTTCTATAGTGTCTCATATATATATATTAGTGTAGAGAGTGACTTCTTGATATATTATGTTATATACTTGTGTTTCTTTTGTCTCAAACTACCTAAATTCGTCATAATTTTTATCCACGTTTTTAGTAGCTAGAGCAACTTAGAAATACCATAACTTTTAGCTCATAACTCCAATTAACCTCCTTTTTTTTTAAAAAATAAGCTTATCGAAGTTATCTTTCCAAATATATATTTTAATAAGCCAAATTCTTTCTGTAACTTTCTGTAGAATTATTTGAGTGTCAGCTGTATGAAAGACGAACGTGTTTCGGTATTTTTGCGATTCCGGGAGCTTCCGGACACAAAAATACGATCCGTTTAAAGTTTCGGAAAGCTAACACGAAGAGCTACAACATACTTTAATCCTAGAATTTAATGAATGCCCAATTGGTACAGTATTGGTTTTAAGTAGAAGAGTGACTATACGATATATGCATTTTGTGTAACCTATGAGCCTATGTAGTATGGATATTAAATGAATATAGAGTATGTAATGCATGACATGTTAGATAAATAAAATGATATATATATATGATATATATTCTCTTTACATTATGTATATATATGGTTGAATGCAAGCACGTAGGAATGCTATTAATATAATGCATATAAGCAATGCATGAATGAAAGAATGATATACAATGTATGCATGGAAGTATATAATGAATGCTAGATATGAATGCAAGATATATATATGTAATGATAGATATGAATGCATAATGTATAAATATTGTAATACAATATATATAATGATAACATGTATGGTAATGTAGAGTATATGATGCAAGCATGAATGAATGGAGGAAATACATGTATATAGGTAATATAGAATGTAATATATGAAAGGAATGAATGATAATATATAACATGATATGTAAGGTAATACAAGGTATGAAATATATGATGTGTGTATGTTTGTATGTCTCTATGTTAATGTATGAATAGATATGCATATACAATATATGCATATGTATAAAATATGTAGGTAATGCATAGATGCATGAATGAAATGAATGTTTGCAATATGTTAATATAAATACAAGTATCTAATATGCATGAATGTAAGTATAATATAATACAAATATACATGTATGTATCATGTAAATGTAATATACATGATATGTATGTATGCATGTATACAAGGTAAGTATGTATGTATGTATTTCTATAAACTGAGTTAACCTATAACCTTTTACACACATGCATTCATACACCCTTTGACATCATGTATCCTATGTCACATACACCTACCTATCACTAAATTTTAGAACATTAACACATATCCTTTCACACACATGCCAAACACACACATACTCACTTACTCTTTTACCTCTCCTTCTCTATATATATATGCATTTTTTTTTCTATATATATATATATATATATATATATATATATATATATATATATATATATATATATATGTGCCTATATATATAGCTTTCCTATATATATCTATGTATATGAATATGTGAATGTGAATAATATATATACACTATATGACTAAGTTTGTGTGCCTTGTTAGCTTATGGTTTAGTTTTGTGCTTGGTTTAGCAAGTGACTTAGGCTATGAGTTAGTAGCTATCTTGGATACTTGATTTGCATATACTTAGTTTGTTTAGACCTAGAATAACTTATTGACCTAATTTAGACTTGTTAGACCTAGTTTGACCATAGTTGACCTAGGTTTGACTTTCAGGGTTGACCAAGTTGACCAAGAGTTGACTTTGGTCTAGATTGACCTAGAATCATGTAGAATGCATAGTAGAACTTCATGTTGTCATTTTGGACTTGTTGTGACTTGTGCTATTCTGATTAGGAGCCAGACACCTCTCATTGGACAGTATATTTACTTTGGATATTCAGACATCAGGCGAGTATATTCTCTGATAGTTCTTTCATTTATTTGATGATTACTGTGATTCAGTCCTAGTATAGTTCTATTTGATTCTCTGTCACAACATGTATTAATATTTTAGATTTATTTACTCGCAATACATGTACTTGATTTGTCTAACCCTATTACTCGAATCACTTACAAGACTCATCTACTCAAAACACCTACAAGTATTAAATGTACAAATCATACAAGAATCATCATTACAAGAACGATAGCCATCGCTGCTGGGCCCGGTATACGATGTGCCGTATTCAACAAGAATCACCAAACAAGAATGATAGCCATCGCCGCTTGGCCGAGCGTGCGATGTGCCGTATTACAAGAATGATAGCCATCACCGCTTAGCCGAGCGTGCGATGTGCCGTACTCATTACAAGAATCACCTACAAGGATTAGTGTACAAGAATCTTACAAGAATCACTTCTCTCAAATTATTGAGAAGAATCATCTACTAGAATCATCATGTACAAGAATCATTTACTAGGCTCAAATTGTATTAGACTCACATTGGGATTACACTCAACTTACATTGTACAAACTGGACTATAACATGTTACCCTAGTTCAGCTAGATCTTATTTTACAGTCTTCCTTGCCATCATTCTTCTTTTATTTTATTACCTTACTTTTCTTGTACCTTTGCTATTTTTCTACATCATTACCTGTATAAAACTGCCATATTCATCAATAAAATTGTCTATAACTGCTTTATAGTTCTCTGTCATTTAATTGGGATTTCTTGATGAGTTGTACTCGTTCCTGTCCTGACTGGACCTGTTGATAAATTTTACAGATAGCCTGGAGGTTGCCTGCTAGCCTAGAGGAGACACAGTAGAGGTTGTATAGTTAGTTATTTCAGTTGTATTGAGTTATATTTATCCTATGGATTACTGTATTGAGCTTTGAGATATTTTCTGGATTTGTGTATCTAGACACTTAGACTTCTATCTGCTGTATCTCTTTTGGATTTCATGTTTTACCTATCTTTTATCTTGCTCTACCTTAGTTGTGATTGAGACTGTATCTGCTATGTCACCTCCATTCGGAGAGTATATACTGTACAGGTACCTTTATATTGTTAGATGTTTGACCTAGGACAGCGTTCTACCGCCGACACTGCGGCGTAGGCTGGACGTACCCACGTCTCGTGCCCTTACTCTAGGGTGCGGGTCGTGACACATTTTTAGTGGTGGCCCATGCAGGCCGAGTTTATGTAGTGGTATTCGAACTAGAGTATCACTACAGCCTGCAGTAGGATTAGGATATTTTTGGAGGTACTCAATCACATTAGAAAAAACTCTTAATCCGATTCCTTTTGTCTAAAATTGTTGCTTATTGACTTCCCTTGAATATAAACTGTTCTCCTTGAATTTTTGCTTCATTTTCAGAAATTGCTTCTTGTTTTGATCTGTCTTCATGATGGTTATGAAGACACGATCTCATCGCTTCGGTTCGTGGGATACTATCGAGAGGCTGGCCACCTCTCGTCCTGTTCATCAGGGCCTCGAGACCGCAGCTTTTGTTGTGCCAACTCAGGTTGGCATTTCTGCTACATTGGATGTGCACCTCCGTCTGTACAGAGACTTTTTCCTTCATTTTCGGTTTCTCTCAGCAGCAGCGATTCATGCAGCATCAGCAGCAGAGATTTGTACAGTATCAACATCAGGCTAGAGGAAACCAGCAGGGTGAGCTATCGTCAGGACAGTCGAGGATGCACAGACCGTTGGAGATCTTACTGCAAGTTTCGTTCTTCTCAATTCCATTCCCGCAATTGTCTTTTATAATTACCTTGAAATCCGATTCCATCTGTTCCTTGTTGATTGATTAATTTTGCCATGTTACTCTTTTGTTGTGTTTGTTTTTCTTCTGAGAAAATCATATGGGCTAGGTCGCCTAAATCATGGGATCTAGAATCCTCGATAGTCGTGTTAGTTGGCATAGTGAGGACATGTAGTCAGATTTTGGATGTATTCTCGGGTATGGGAATTTAAGGTTTTCGCCGTCGCATGCGGCAGTACAAAAATTTTAAATACCATGAACCTAGAGGTACGTACCGTAGTCAAGGACTCTGTGATTATCGTAGCCTTGCTCACTAGCATGATGAAGACTCTGGACAACATGATTTTGGACAGACGCATATGATTAAAAGATTATATCTTGAGAAGGTTTAAACATCATACACTTTTGATTGTTATAAATGACTTAGGAGTAGGGATATTTAGTTTTGTAGAGCTTATTCATAGGTAGTTCCTTCATAGTATAATGGTATGATGACTTGTAGAGTGTTTGTACCCTAGAGGTGATAGTTAACATTGGTGTTAGAATAGTAACCCATTGCAGATGATTCTCCTGTTATCTATAATACCAACCAGTTACACATAGGATGTTAGTATGCCTTACAGCCTTGATGATTATTACTACTTTCCCTTACCTTTTCCAGTGAGGCACCCATGACCAGAGCCTGCCTTTGAGTATAGTTGTAGTTTCACCTAAGACCGAGATGTCTATTTGCATAGATAGATTGCAGATGATATTGGCATATGGGATATAGGTTAGTTGGTATCTATAGGCCATTGTTGTATAGGGTTATAAACATGTTGTTTAGCCTATACTTGGTTCAGTTTTCCATTTTAGTTAAGTTCTCTTCGTGTTGAGTTCCTTTGTGTTGATCACCTTTATAGGCAGTGTGCAAACCCTTCACTAGATATCATGTCCCCTTGATTTAGACCATTCATCCTTAGCCTAGTTCTAAGCATTGTTTCAGACCCTTATAAGTTTAGTCTGCCTTAACCCTTGGTTGATCAGTCATGTATATATATATAAATGATATACTTAGGATATATGTGATGGGTTGTTGTTCTTGAGCATATATATATATATATATGTGGTATTTGGTATTCATGTGCTTAGCTTGTAAGTATTTAGTTATAGGTGACTTGATAGGATTGGGAAGTTAAGAGCTAGTCTATTATAGAGTTTCTCTTTTGCTAAATTCTAGTTGCCAACACCTAGATAGCTAGCATAGGTAAAACCCTAAGGAGTTGACCAGTTGATGACCAAGTACTTGGATGTTGAGAAATTGACTAGTGATTGACCCTTGATTATGTTTGACATAGAAGGGGGTGCGATCATCTTAATTTCGAGGACGAAATTTTTATAAAGTGGGTAGGATTGTAACACCCAGTTTTCCAGATGAGGGTAATTTTGAAATTTTGTAATTATAATTATTATTTATTGATTATTATTTCATATTATGATTTTTGGTGATTTTTAATCATTTTTAAACTATTTAAAATTATGACTTGTGATTTTGATATTTTACTATTGTTTGGTTTTAATTTCGAGGAATTTGTCACCCCAGTTTTCAGAAACAGGGGTATTTTTGTCATTTTGTATTTTTGAAATATTTTTGAAATTTATTTTATTATTTATGATATTGGTTTGGGATTATTTGAGTCGGGTTCGAATTTCAGCTCAATCCGACTTGAAACGGGGACCCGGGGGTAGTGTTGACTTTAGTGGACCCACACACTAGTTAGGCATGGCCCACATGATATTAATTTTAGTCCACATGATATTAATTTTAGTTAGTTGTTAGACTAATTATTATGGATAAGGTTAGTGTGATTAGAGACTTTAGAATGACTAATTTAGCCCCAACCAATTAGCCCTTTCCTAATACTAATAGAATAGGTTAGTGGGGGCATTTTGGACCTTACCATAATAGGACAAATAGTCCCATATAGCCAGCCACTTTGGGAGAGGATAGGCTCAAGTTCATTTCATTATTCTCATCCACACTCTCTCTCTTGTTCTTCCCCAAATTTCTAGAGAGCAATCCCTAGCAATTTCTCCACCAAACCCTTCCATTTCTCTACCAAATCCTTCCATTTTGTCACCAAATCTTCTTCTTTCCTTCTCCATTCTAGCCAAGGAGGAAGCTACCCAAGTTTGGGAGGATTCGGAGCTCGTTCGTGTCCTTTTGGAATCTCTACGTGTCGGTGTCACTCCGGGAAGGCTTTTCTTCGATTCGATCTACCGGGAGGTATAAATCCCTTCTCCTTTTCATTTCCTCATGCATATAGGTCTATCTTGAACCCATAGGAATGACCACCATGGTTGTATCTCCATTTGTGTCCATTTCGTGTCCATTTGGAGGTCATAGGAGTGTCCTTTGTGTTGTGGTTGTGTCCATGTGGGAAAATCCCAAATTTGGACACACTATGTGTTGTTGTTATGTATGAATGAATTATTACATGTTTAATCTCATATTTTTGTATTGGAGATGTGTTCTATAGTGTCTCATATATATATATTAGTGTAGAGAGTGACTTCTTGATATATTATGTTATATACTTGTGTTTCTTTTGTCTCAAACTACCTAAATTCGTCATAATTTTTATCCACGTTTTTAGTAGCTAGAGCAATTTAGAAATACCATAACTTTTAGCTCATAACTCAAATTAACCTCCCATTTTTTTAAAATAAGCGTATCGAAGTTAGATTTCCAAATATATATTTTAATAAGCCAAATTCTTTCTATAACTTTTTGTAGAATTATTTGAGTGTCAGCTGTACGAAAGACGAACGTGTTTCGGTATTTTTGCGATTTTGGGAGCTTTCGGACACGAAAATACGATCCGTTTAAAGTTTCGAAAAGCTAACACGAAGAGCTACAACATACTTTAATCCTATAATTTAATGAATGCCCAATTGGTACAGTATTGATTTTAAGTAGAAGAGTGACTATACGATATATGCATTTTGTGTAACCTATAAACCTATGTAGTATGGATATTAAATGAATATAGAGTATATAATGCATGACATGTTAGATAAATAAAATGATATATATATATGATATATATTCTCTTTACATTAATGTATATATATGGTTGAATGCAAGCACGTAGGAATGCTATTAATATAATGCATATAAGCAATGCATGAATGAAAGAATGATATACAATGTATGCATGGAAGTATATAATGAATGCTAGATATGAATACAAGATATATATATGTAATGATAGATATGAATGCATAATGTATAAATATTGTAATGCAATATATATAATGATAACATGTATGGTAATGTAGAGTATATGATGCAAGCATGAATGAATGAAGGAAATACATGTATATAGGTAATATAGAATGTAATATATGAAAGGAATGAATGATAATATATAACATGATATGTAAGATAATGCAAGGTATGAAATATATGATGTGTGTATGTTTGTATGTCTCTATGTTAATGTATGAATAGATATGAATATACAATATATGCATATGTATAAAACATGTAGGTAATGCATAAATGCATGAATGAAATGAATGTTTGCAATATGCTAATATAAATACAAGTATCTAATATGTATGAATGTAAGTATAATATAATACAAGTATACATGTATGTATCATGTAAATATAATATACATGATATGTATGTATGCATGTATACAAGGTAAGTATGTATGTATGTATTTCTATAAACTGAGTTAACCTATAACCTTTTACACACATGCATTCATACACCCTTTGACATCATGTATCCTATGTCACATACACCTACCTATCACTAAATTTTAGAACATTAACACATATCCTTTCACACACATGCCAAACACACACATACTCACTTACTCTTTTACCTCTCCTTCTCTATATATATATTAATATATATATATATATATATATATATATATATATATATATATATATATATATATATATATATATGTATGTATGTATGTGCCTATATATATAGCTTTCCTATATATATCTATGTATATGAATATGTGAATGTGAATAATATATATATACATTATATGACTAAGTTTGTGTGCCTTGTTAGCTTATGGTTTAGTTTTGTGCTTGGTTTAGCAAGTGACTTAGGCTATGAGTTAGTAGCTATCTTGGATACTTGATTTGCATATACTTAGTTTGTTTAGACCTAGAATAACTTGTTGACCTAATTTAGACTTGTTAGACCTAGTTTGACCATAGTTGACCTAGGTTTGACTTTCAGGGTTGACCAAGAGTTGACTTTGGTCTAGATTGACCTAGAATCATGTAGAACGCATAGTAGAACTTCATATTGTCATTTTGGACTTGTGACTTGTGCTGTTCTGATTAGGAGCCAGACACCTCTCATTGGACAGTATATTTACTTTGGACATTCAGACATCAGGCGAGTACGTTCTCTGATAGTTCTTTCATTTATTTGATGATTTCTGTGATTCAGTCCTTGTATAGTTCTATTTGATTCTCTGTCACAACATGTATTAATATTTTAGATTCATTTACTCGCAATACATATACTTGATTTGTCTAACCCTATTACTCGAATCACTCACAAGACTCATCTACTCGAAACACCTACAAGTATTAAATGTACAAATCATACAAGAATCATCATTACAAGAACGATAGCCATCGCTGCTGGGCCCGGTATACGATGTGCCGTATTCAACAAGAATCACCAAACAAGAATGATAGCCATCGCCGCTTGGCCGAGCGTGCGATGTGCCGTATTACAAGAATGATAGCCATCTCCGCTTGGCCGAGCGTACGATGTGCCATACTCATTACAAGAATCACCTACAAGGATTAGTGTACAAGAATCTTACAAGAATCACTTCACTCAAATCATTGAGAAGAATCATCTACTAGAATCATCATGTACAAGAATCATTTACTAGGCTCAAATTGTATTAGACTCACATTGGGATTACACTCAACTTACATTGTACAAACTGGACTATAACATGTTACCCTAGTTCAGCTAGATCTTATTTTACAATCTTCATTGCCATCATTCTTCTTTTATTTTATTACCTTACTTTCCTTGTACCTTTGCTATTTCTCTACATCGTTACCTGTATAAAACTGCCATATTCATCAATAAAACTGTCTATAACTGCTTTATAGTTCTCTGTCATTTAATTGGGATTTCTTGATGAGTTGTACTCGTTCCTGTCCTGACTGAACCTGTTGATAAATTTTACAGATAGCCTGGAGGTTGCCTGCTAGCCTAGAGGAGACACAGTAGAGGTTGTATAGTTAGTTATTTCAGTTGTATTGAGTTGTATTTATCCTATGGATTACTGTATTGAGCTTTGAGATGTTTTCTGGGTTTGTGTATCTAGACACTTAGACTTCTATCTGCTGTATCTCTTTTGGATTTCATGTTTTACCTATCTTTTGTCTTGCTCTACCTTAGTTGTGATTGAGACTGTATCTGCTATGTCACCTCCATTTGGAGAGTATATACTGTACAGGTACCTTTATATTGTTAGATGTTTGACCTAGGACAGCGTTCTACCGTCGACACTGCGGCGTATGCTGGACGTACCCACGTCTCGTGCCCTTACTCTAGGGTGCGGGTCGTGACACCTAGGTTTGACCCAATTTGACCAAGGTTGACTAGTTTGACCCTAAAAGTCAATATTTAAGTCAAATTGACCTAGTTTGACCACGAAGGTCTAGTGTTGACCTAGAATGCATATTTTATCTTAGATATCCATGTTTAACACACCAGAACACAAATTAACATGTCTATCTCATATATAGGTCTTTGTGACTCCACTTTGAGCCTCGATTTAATTTACTACTCAGGACCGCAGGCGAGTACATTCTCTGATAGTTTTTGTTATTTGCTGATTATTATAATTCTGGTTCTAGTATTGTAATACTTGATTCCTTGACACGATGGAAACACGGATTGGTATTTCTGGATTCATTTACTTGCGACATATGCATCTTACTTGTTTGGCCTCTATTTCTGGAATCATCTATTGGCATGACCTACTTTATCTGGCTGGCCTCGTACTTGATTTGCATTTCGAGACTTGGGTTCATTGTACTATACTACACCAAATCAAGGCTTTTACGGCCTCTCATTTACGGCATACATTGGATGTAGGCCGTAAATAATACAATATTACAACGCACCGTAAATGCGAGCCGTAAATTCCCCATTTTTGCATTTTATTACGACACGCATTTTTAGGGTCGTTAAATGTCATCAATTACGACATGCTTTTATGTGAGCCGTATTCATTATAGGGAACTCATAGCATACATGACCTGCACTAGCAGGCCGTAAAATGAATACGCTTTCACAGCCTACCAAACTCTCGCCATAAAGCATATCCTGCCAAATTATTTGCTCCCAAAAAATTTTGCCATCAATTTTCACGTAAAACCGGGAAGAGAGAAAAATTCCCTCCCTAATTTTAGATTCACCTGAAAGAGAGGATAGCAGGTAATATAGTGTATATGTATGTGTGTGGGTAGGAAATGTAGGACAACAATATGAAGTTGTGTGTGTAGTGTGTGTTGGTAACCATGACAATAGGACATATGTGAGAGATGGTGTGTGAGGGTATCCACATATTGATATAGGTCTGTGTGAAGGTTAATTAGGTTGGGGAAATGTGACAGTAGTGTAGTTTGATGGGAGCGTGTGTGTGTTTGACATGTGTGTGTGAGTGAGGAGAGGGGGACACCATAGATACTTGCACAGGAGGCAGGCAGGGAGGCTTTCCCTCTTTGGATGCCTATGTACCTAGGCAGGGGTTGGGTCAAGGCGTGCATTGGCCTACATGCCAGTTGGACAGGGACTTGGAATTCCCTGTAGGAGCAGACATTAGAGTTTAGGTGGGAGATGGACTTTTGTCTTTGCATTCCTAGAGTGGTGTGTAGAAATATGTGTACAAGTGACCACTAGTATACAGGAGAATATGTGTGTCTCAGATCGTGTGTAGGGGATATAGTATAGTCAGGGACCTGTGTAATAAAGGGCTTGGGTGCTAGCATAGGCAGAGATAGGGAGAGGACAGGGAGTTTACTCCCTGTACATACATGTGTGCGGTGTGTCAAGAGAGGGAGGGGTCATGATGTGTGTATGTGTGTAGTAGTAGGAGGAGAGTGTCATGTGTTAGAGATTGTGAGTGATAGGCAGTGAGGGGATTTATGTAACAGGTTCTTGTGTGAGTGTGATGGTCAGTAAACACACTTGTGTGTTTGATATTATATGTGTTTGAGTGTGTGTAGGAGAAGCGGGCAAGAGGGCTTGTTTGTGTCAGTAGAGTGCATAAAGGGTGAGAGTGGCAGCAGCAGCAACCATGTTGCTTGTTGTTTGCACAGGAAGCGGGGAATGAACTCCCTGGGTAGTGCACCTATGCCTTGCACAGGATGGTGCAGAGGGCTTGGTTGTGCCCAAGTTGAAACAAACAAGAGGGGGGTGCTGCACCCAGGGTAGCAGTATCCATGCTTGTGTGTGTGTGAGTGTAGTAAATGTGTGTGAGGATCATGAGTGCATTATGTGTGTGCTTGTGTGCTTGTGTTGAGTGACAGTGAACATATGTGAGAGAATGAGTAGCAGATTTTGTGTAGCAGTAGTGGTTGGACTACTTGGTGGACAGCATTGGTAGGTAATATGGAGGAGAGTTCACCTCCTGTACAGGCAAGTAGGTGAGTGAGTGCTAGTGTCCCACACTCATATTTAAGTGATGGGGTGTGACAGTATAGTGTCTTGTGTGTATTGAGTAGTGTGTGAGGGTAATAGGTGAGATAGGGGTAATGTAATGGGGTATTACCTAAAGGTAGGAAATATATGTTATGGTATTGATATAAAGGAAAGTTGTGTAAGGGTAGGGTATAGGATATAGGAACCTACCTATGTGTTAGGATATAGGAACCTACCTATGTGTTAGGATATGGAAATTTACCTATATATTGGGGTATAAGAATTTACCTATGAGGTAAGGGTAGGTAATAGGGTATTACCCATGTGTGGTATGTGTCATAGGTAACATAATGCATAATAGATAATAGGATATCACCTATAGGTAGGTAATGTAAGATATAAGGATTACCTATGTAGGAAATGTATAGTATAGGGCTTTACCTATGGGTATTAACATAGGTAAAGGAAATGGGGTAAATGCTAAATGGGTAGGGTATCTCAAGATACCCTATGCTAGGTAAATTTCTAAGGTAGAGACTAGGATTGCCTAGTATAGATTGGTTTACCTTGGTATGACAAGGTAACGGCCTAGAAATCTAGGTTTGACCCAATTTGACCAAGGTTGACTAGTTTGACCCTAGAAGTCAACATCTAAGTCAAATTGACCTAGTTTGACCACGAAGGCCTAGTGTTGACCTAGAATTGACCTAGAATGTATATTTTATCTTAGATGTCCATGTTTAACACACCAGAACACAAATTAACATGTCTATCTCATATATAGGTCTTTGTGACTCCACTTTGAGCCTCGATTCAATTTTGTAAACCTCCTAAATTTTTAATATAATTTTTTTATTTTATTTTAAATTTGGTATTGAATTCTGTTTTTTTGTATTTGCTCGTCGAGTGAGAATATGTGCGAGTTACATATTTTTTTGAAAACAGTTTTATTAATATAGAGAAGATATAGTTATTTCGATATGATATAGTTAAATATTTTACTTGCTCGGAAGTATAAAAATTTCGTCGTACTAGTGACAAAATTTTGTTTATTTATTTATACATACTTCGAAGTAAATATATTTTGTACTAATCGCATGCGAAGTACATGAAATTTGATTCGTGTAGATAATTTAAATTCTCAAATTTTATTTTAGTATTACCTATCTTAATTTTCCTACAAAGGTATTTTTGAAGTATTATTCATAATTCGAAATTAATATTGTAGCATATTTTTCAAGTTATAAAAAGTTAATTTTAAATTAGTTTATTACGAATAAATTGGATGATAATTTTATTAAATAAATTATATAGATTTTTGAATAAGATTTGAGTCATTATTTGATATTATCTAGATTTATATTTAAATATAAATTTGAATGAATCCAAATTTAGATAAGTAATTATCTACTTGAGTTTACAAGTCCCAATCCTTATCTAATAAGGATTTCCTCAACCCTATATATAGGGGAGCTTCCCATTGAGTTCTCCACAATTTCTATTCCATAAAATTCTCTTCCAGCCACGAGTGTCGTGCATCGTGTCGATGTCCGCAATCTTATTCCATATTTTACAATATACAATATTTTTCCGTGTCGGACAAACCCCGACACAATCAAATCCCTAACCCCCTGATCCCGAACCCGACCCCGACAAGCCAACCATCCGTCTCCTCGCTGCCGCCTTTTTTCGACTCCTACTGAACCCCCACTTTCCTCTACGCCACCACTAATACTTCTCTGACCTCCGCCACCTTCACCAACCTCACCACCGCCACACCAGTCATCACCACCACCACAGCCTCGTCAAACCCTCACCGACCGACCAACCCCCTCTGGCCGAACCACCAGCACCCTCCCAGGTCGAACTACCACCCTCGACAACCACCACCATTAATGGCAGCACACCACCACCGTCGCTGTCATCACCACCACACCCATGGACAACTGCCACCTTCACCAACCTATCACAACACCACCGCGTCTACCGCCACGACAGCCACATCCGTCACCTCCATCCAAACCAAAAAATCCTAAAACCCCCAAAACTGAGAGAAAAATATAGCCACCGCCACTAAGTAAATAAAACCACCACCATACTCACCTCGTCCGGACGATTGCCATCGTGTGCTCATACAGACGGGCCTTCGCGCACGTCCGTCCCATCCCGTCGGCCAATCCATAGCACTCCGGTGCCGACCGGAGCCCCCTCGCCCAGCGGCCAAATCCTACCTCCTCTCCCGTTTTGTGCCGTTTGAGCGACGAGCTCCGCTGGCAGCCTCCTCCGCTGCCCAGGCGCAAGCCTCGCCCTGCCATCAGAAGCGCCACCTTGAACGTGCTACCGCCGAGTGCCGCCAACATGCCTCCCTGCGCTTCCACCTCCGCGAGCGAGACCCCCTCGCATCGGAGCGGTAGCCCCCACCGACCGAATGGTGACCCTCTTCTGCTTCGTTCCGACCTCTCCCTCACTCTTATCGCTCTTTCTCCCACTCTCTCCTTCTGTTCTTTCCCCTTTTAAACCTTTTCCCTCTCTTTCCTGGGAAACGAAAAGCATAGCACAGTTGTGCATTCACATGTTGCTGTTTTCTATTTTATTTTTATTACTTATTAGTGTAACCTTTTCATATAGTATTATACTATACAATCATTATTTTATATTCTATCATAAAATTTGTAGATGATAACAGTACGAATGTACATTAGTAGATATTTTACATACGACTAGTCAATAATAATAATATTATTATTTTTATTACTAGTATTGGCATGAATATTTCTAAACTATTTAGTAACAAAATAAATTAATGGGCTTGACCCTATATAATTTCAAACTAAATTTCAAAAGCCTAAAATATATTTATTGTCATATTTTAAATAAAGTTTTTGAGCTAAAGTATTATAGTAGTTTTTTTTCTGATTATTTTCTAGAACTTTCGAGTATGCAATACCTAAAAGTATTTTTTGATTAATAAAATATAGATTTCAAACTTATAATATTATTTTGATAAAACTTGGAGTTTTGCCCAAAAAGATTTCTGGATTTTTCAAGTAATTAATTAAATTATTTTAACTAAATAAACACTATTTTTTAAGTATTAAGAATAAGTTTTCTAAGAATTTGTATATATTATTTATCCATTTCTTTGATATTTCTCCTGTCCATGACTAAGCCCATTACTTCTATTCCCTCGCCAATTCTGGACTTCTTTATGTCGACCCTAGCTAACTTGACTATTTTGGTCCTGATGTAACAGTCCATGCCACCATCAGAAATCGTCTTACGCAGTTGTATCACCGAAGCCATATGTTGTGTCACCATGAGCATCGCACCATGCCATGAGTCACTACAAGGCAAGATACATTTCCATTAGCTATTTATTTTACTTTAGCTCATATTCATGCCTTATTCATTATTTTTCTGCAAAATAAACTGTGCTACACTGTTATAATTAGATAGATTTTACCGTATAGTTCTATTTCCTGTACTTATTATTTTTATGCATATTAACCTTAGATTTAAGGGACCACCCTTGTTTGTGTTGCATACTTTGGCCTTAACACGTTTGTGCCACGAAGTCGTGTGTCGCATATAGAACTCGGACATGCGTGACTAGCTGGCCACCAGTACGTATAAGCCGTGCGATAGGGCTAACCGCTAATAGTATTGCATGATAGTTTGACTTAGCGGTTATAGAGGTTATGTGTTGTTAAGGCAACATATAGGAATTGGGTTGGGAGGACATATCCTTAGTGTATGGGCTACTATACATATTTCCCTTATGATCGTATGCTCCGTCGGAGATGTGGGTTGATGACCATTTATTTCATTGCTTGCACATTCGAGGAACGGTTATACTTGAGGCCCCTGATGCCCCAAGTAGGGACTATGCCGATCTATTTTTAGCCAGAGAGCCTATGCGTGGAAATTTGTTCTTAAAACTGCATTCACATAGAACGGTTAGGCTCCCTTATCCGTTAGGTATGAGTACTTTTGGTTTTGGTACTCGTATCTGATCGCGGCTTGGAACAGTAACTTATCGCGGACTAGTTTGCCACATCTTGTCCTTGTTTGGTTGTAGGTGTGGCTCACTACTCCGATGAGAACGTACTGAACCTTGTCGGGGTCCGGATACCATATTAGATTTATAGCATGGAAAGATACGTCATCGTGAATTAGGGTGCCATCTCCTGTCCTTGTTTGGTTGGGGGGATGGTACGCTAATTCAATGGTGTGTATTGGACCATGTTATAATTCAATTCACTTATTTATTGAGCAGTTATACTCAGCTTTTATGGCATGATATTATGTATCTTGTTACATCCCTCTGAGGACCTGGTGATCTCTTCCGGTGTGTGTTCTTGTCTTCCCGCAGGTATTCTAACCGAGGTCGTGATCTTCTTCATTCCTTTGAAGATGACTTATCTTGGATCTTTCTTGCTACTTTCGCCAAATCATTTCATATAATATTTACTTCTTTTTTAAATTGGTTGGTAGTGGATGTGTCTCCGTCCAACATATTGTACCAAGACAAATCATGGTTATTATATGATATATTTTGTTCTTTCATTGTTGTGGATGAGATTAGTTAGATGTGGTTTACTGCATTTTTATAGCTTATGTATACATATGAAAATTCCAAATATTTCGTATGTATGCAGCTAGCATATCTACGTACTTAGTCCTAAGTATTTTGGGACTGGGGTGTTACAAATTAACTACTCAGGACCGCAGGTGAGTACATTCTCTGATAGTTTTCGTTATTTGCTGATTATTATAATTTTGGTTCTAGTATTATAATACTTGATTCCTTGATAGGATGGAAACACGGATTGGTATTTTTGGATTCATTTACTTATGACACATGCATCTTACTTGTCTGACCTCTATTTTTGGAATCACCTACTAGCATCACCTACTTTATCTTGCTGGCCTCGAACTTGATTTGCGTATCGAGACTTGGGTTCATTGTACTAGTCGACGGAGAAATACTTGAGTAGACAAGTAAACATTTCTAAACATGTTGGAATCATCCCTTACTGGTCTAATCTGGAACGATAGCAGTCGCACACCTCACGTATGATGAGGCATATTACCCCTAGCTATTTCAAGTCGAAAAAGGTATTTCAAAACACTAGTATAGTTATAGTCTTGCTGACCTCTTGACTAGACTCACTATATATATTCCTGCTGGACTATCTTATATTTTCTTATTGGACACACTATGTATCTCAGTTAGTTTTCTTGTACTATAAAATCTTTATAACCATATTTCTTGATGCACTATGCTCATCTTGTTATTATTCTCGAGTTGGTAGATGCTCTTTATATTCCTTGTCCTTATTTCATTTCTTGCTCATCATGTACTACTTGCTACAACTGCTTTATAGTTTTCTTTATTTAATTGGAATTACTGTTAGAGGTATGTTTCACTCCAATCCTGACTGGATATATTTTTCAGTTGACAAGCTCGACGATATATGCCCTACCTATTACGGTGCTCTGGAGACGTAAGGAGTGGATCCTCCGGCAGATTAGCTTAGACTTCCTAGATGGGTGCTAGTTAGATAGTATCACTATTGCTGGATTTGTCTCCAGTCTTGATATATTTGTGACTTGTTATATTTATTCGGGATATGTACTTTTTAATAGACTTCTTTATACTGTTGTATATGGCTTATGATATTAAACTCTATTTCATCATTCTATCTTCTGTCTACTCGTGGTATCATCTTCCTTAGATATCTGTGATTAAGTATATGTTCTAGATGATATATTATTCCTCCATGCAGAGATGAGATATACTGTTGACAGGTTATATTCCATATATGTTAGATGTTAGATGTTACTGTTTGCCTATACAGCGTTCTACTACCGATACTGCGGCGTAGGATGGATGTACCCACATGCTCGTGCCCCTAAATCGGGTGTGGGTCATGACACATTTTTATGGTAGCCCATGCAGGTCCAGCTTCACAATAGAGCGAAGTCGTAGTAGTGCAACGGGTTAGTTGTACTACTGCGAGCCTGCGATAGGATATAGAAGATAGGATATTAGGATAAATGAATATACCATCACAATTAGGACTTCTTGAGAGATTCCTATGACGACCCCTGAGAATCTCACTATAAACCCTATCTCAAAATCTGTCACGCCCCAGAACCGGAATACTAAGACAGACTAGGCCAGCTACTCCATATGAGGTATATAAACATCATACGGCGATCGTGGCTGTCAAGAGACAAGGGGGTACATGCTACAATCAAGTCTCCTATGGTCTCACAGAGCATCTATGTCTCAATCAATCAAAACAAGAAGCAGTAAATAATGATCATATAAGACAAAGCAGTAAGGCGTCTCAGACGCTTCATCAAAATGATTCATGAGCCTAGCTATACAAAATGATAAGCTAGTACCGAAAGTCACTAGTACATAACCGTAGTCAGCTGCAGTTTGATTTAATTACAATTATGTAAGGAACTGAATGTCCAGAACTGCCGGCTAAACAAGTGCCAGTGGCTAAACGCCAAGCACAAAATAGAAGATATCAAAGCGGTAAAGAAGAAATCCACTCATGGTCCCTGGCGCCCATACTCCTGGTGTGCACCATTATTCGGGTAGAATGCTGGATCCTCTGGCGCTGTTACGAGATCTGGCCAAACAAAACCAGTGGGGTCAGGCCCCGAATAGCAAGTACCACAAGGGGGCACAAAAGTGTGAGATAAAACCCAAGCCTAATAATAAGACCTGATTCACGAGTTATAGGCTTATACCATATCATCGAGACAATACGACACCCTTACAACCAAACAAGGACAAACGGTGCCAATATCATGCCGAGATAAGATATATCCTATAACTATGGGCAGGAGAAGGGCTTCTGATCGCGACTTCGATCCATAGCCTATTGTAGCACAATAGTCCAACCCAACAACCAAACAAGGACATGGGTTGGACCACGCACCACGATAGTCCATGTTCCTCAGTTGCTAACAGAAGAAAATATATCACAAATAAGTCGGATTACAAGCGGCCAATCAATCCTACGGCTTTCTATGATTTGCCTAGGTTATCCCAGTAATGTAATATAGGAATCCTCAGATCGTGTCAACCCAGCAGGGCTACCCAATCTATTATAAATATACATATACGCGTAGCACTTTGAATATGCACCGGTCCCCCGTAAGGCCACCGTGCTAAAACATATAACACAGCACGTAGGAGTCAGATATAGTCATCCGCTATAGGCGGATGAAACCATATCCGTGGCGGCCAACCCGACACGTCAGGACGGGACCTGGGGTGGCTAGTATGGCACGATCTCGAGATTCTGTTCCCTTCCAATGCTTCTACCGATTTAAGTTGCTTAGGTTAACCCTATCTTGATATTGGAATTACATGTCGTGGTCACATGGTCATCCTCCTATATGTCATACCATAGTATGTGTACCCTAAGTATGAATCCACATCGGCTCAAGGAGTCCCAAATCTAGATCCATACTTAGTGTAATGCATCAAACAACAATCAATATACCAAGACGCTATTACTGACCAATTACCATGACTGTGCTGGAAGGTACACATGTATTGACATATAACATGAACGATCACTTAGCACGTAGAGTCACACCTCAGTGCACTCATTAAATAGTACCGCAGTGCATACTAATATTGTATCTCAATACACGCTTAGAACAAGTACCAGCACGTATACAGGTAATCAGGTCAGGAACATGGTCAAGTCGAGAAGTCACACGGACCCCTCGTGACATAAAAGTCACATATGAATTCTGGTTAAAGTGAGACATGAAGATCCTTGAAGCCAAGACAAAGATCTACAACTTTCATGTTGGGAGTTGAGAAAAATTCTGGCCACAAATCAGCCAAATAGGACATAAAACAGCCAAAAACAGCCAAAATAGGCACTATGTGGCACTATGCAAGCCATCGTCCCTGCCAGAACCAGGACAGATGAACATAGAAGATGTCTAAATATTGTTTTGGCCATAACTTCCTGAAAATAAGTCGAAATCTAACTTTTCAAATGTCAAAATTAGGTAGAATCAAATTTCCTACAACATAGGACCATTAGTTTTCGAAAACAACCAAGTTTGATAGACCAAAACCATGGAAATCCATAGAACCCTAGTTTTAGAAACTTAGATCTACACAAAACTAGCCATTAAAATCAAAAGCTCCAAGAACTAAACTTGTAGAGGATGATGAGAAGAACAATATAGATAAATCATATCAAAGAAAAATCAAGAAATAAAAAATACAAGGATCTCTCCATTTGGTACAAGGTGTACTTGCCTAAATAATGGTTGGAGGAAATGAAATGAAAAGTAAATGAGGAGAGAGAGAGGGGAAGAGAATATATATAGGAGTTGGGTTGACTCAAAGAAATTCTAACCTTAAGCATGCTCTTAACCATATGACTAATGATATGTTAAATGCTTCATGAAACAATTAAACAATTAATCAAATTAATTAAATAAAATTCTAACCACAATACGGTTCAGAAATCCTATCATCGAAATAGTGAACCATGCCTACAACCAAACAAGGATAAAGGGTGGCACACTATTCCGCGACGAGATACTGTTCCATGCCATGGCCAGGTGCAAATACAGGATACATGCAATAAAGATACAGGTGCCAGATACTATATACAGAAAAATCAAAAATTTACATATTCCGGGAACGGGGAGTGACATCTTTACCCTCCTTAGAAAAATTTCATCCTCAGAATTTTGATAAGGTTAGTCGAGCGCGCTCTCATATCACGAAATACACTCATGACATATAGCAAGCACAATTATCAAACAACACATGGCACATGAACAAATTACGAAAGAAAGAACAATTAAGTAAAAGCACATACAATAATCATACCCTAGAAGGAAAGTGATCGGAGACATACGAATAAAATATGCCTTCCGAGTCAGTTGGGTAGAAATTCGTCCTCGAGGTCCTACACTGACTCCCAAAGTGGACAAGGGTCAACGCTTGAGATAAGTCGGTACCAATGACTTAAACAAGAATGAGACTCTGCCCAGGACGTACTCTCGTAATCAAGACACATGATGAATATCACGTATCATATGATACGAGAGCAGATGAGTGAGACAAGAAAGTCGCCTTCACTCTTCGAATATAGAACCCAAGAAATTATAATGAATAATACTCAAACATACCCACAATCTGACCGCCTTCGGCCAACCTCTGCTCTAATACTCCAAATTCTATTTGCCTCTGCCCCTACTGGACTCTATGCTGCTACCTTCCCTGGCCCTGCTGTTGTGGCCTCTGCTGTCCAACCTGATGCGGTTCTACCTGATGTTGTGCTTGTCGTTACATCTGAGCTTGTGTCAGTAATGGACGCTGGGCTAGTGGCCTCACTGCTAGTGCTGGCCCTTGATACGGTGCTACCTCTGGAGCTGGCAATGCCGAAAACTGTTGAGCTGGCCCTCCTGGCCTCTGTATCTGTGGGCACGTAGCTATACGATGGTCCGAACCTCCACACCTCAAGCACTTCCCATTCGCTGACCGACACACTTCCCGAGTGTGCCCTCCCTTACCACAATTAGTGCAACCTATTGGTGTCTCCTGACGTTGCTGGTGCCCCGGTTGCTGCTGTCGAACTGGTGTCGTCACAACTATTATGACCGGAACTGCATCACGAATACGGATGCCATGCGCTGGTGCTGATGTCAGAGGTACTGCTCCTCCTTCTTCCGTACTCTGTGTATGAGACCTCTTCTGGCCTCTAGTCCTTGCTGATAACCTCTGAATAGTAAGTTCGTGCCTCCGAGTCGCCATCAATACTGCATCGAATGTCTGGTAGTCGTACCCCTCGACCAGCTGCATAATCTCTAAGTGAAGTCCCTGCTGGAACCTCATTGCTCTCTCTAGCTCTGTCGCTACCATCGTCTGAGCAAACCTACTTAACCTACAGAACTCTGCTGCATAACCATCCACCGTCCTACCAGCCTACTTGAGGCTGATAAATCTCTGCTGAAGCTCATACCGAGCTACCACGCCAAAGTACTTGGCCTTGAACCTGGTACTGAAGCTATCCCAAGGAACAGGACGCCTCATTCCAACCTCTTCTGATGCCCACCAGTCGCGGGCGAGGTCCTGAAATAACAGTCTGACTTGGTCAACCTTCTCTCCGACTGGAACCTTTGATGCGGTCAATATGGCCTCAATAGCTTGAAGCCAAGCATCCGCCGTGATGGCATCCTCCGTACCATCAAAGTATCTCGGGTTAAGTCGATAAAACATCCCCGACGCTCCCGAGTCATTCCTGACACTTCTCTCAAGGGCTAATTGTAAACCCTGATTCAGTAGCATATTTTATTCGTGTTGCTGGGTCTGTTGTTTCTATTGGGCTACCGTCTGGTATTGCTGGGTCTCCAATAAACCTCTGATAATCTGCAACAGTGTTGGTGCATCTAATGCTACTGGTATTACCGGCATCACTGGAGGTACGAAACCTCTGGCCTCTGTAGCTCAACTGGCTCATGCTCGATAACGTTCTCGATGTGAATCTGTCCAGGTAGAGGGGATACCCCTTGCTGATCTCCAACTGGTCCCTGCTCTACTGGATTTTCTCCCATGCTGGCTCCTCCAATAGCCGAGAATGATGTGCCCCTAAAGAAAATGATACATGGTATCAAAAGACAGGACGGGAAAGAATCGAGGATGATAGTCAAGTTAGCAATCAAGGTGGGAGAAAGAGAAAACGAATCAGGAGATCAAGGGGAAAATATTTTGATTGAGACTCCTATAATCGCAACACCCCACAAGTCTGAAAAATAGACCTGCATGGACCACCAATAAAACCTTGTCATGCCCCAGAACCGGAATACTGAGACGGACTAAGCCAGCTACTCTATATGAGGTATATAAACGTCATACGGCGATCATGGCTGTCAAGAGACAAGGGGGTGCATGCTACAATCAAGTCTCCTATGGTCTCACAGAGCATCTATGTCTCACTCAATCAAAACAAGAAGCAGTAAATAATGATCGTATAAGACAAAGCAGTAATGCGTTCCCGACGCTTCATCAAAATGATTCATGAGCCTAGCTATACAAAATGATAAGCTAGTACCGAGAGTCAACAGTACATAATCGTAGTCAGCTACAGTCTGATTTAATTACAATTATGTAAAGAACTGAATGTCCAGAACTGCCGGCTAAACAGGTGCCGGTGGCTAAACGCCAAGCACAAAATAGAAGATATCAGATCGATGGAGAAGAAACCCACTCATGGTCCCTAGCGTCCATACTCCTGGTGTACACCATTGTTCGGGTAGAAGGCTGGATCCTCTGGCGCTGCTACGAGATCTGGCCAAACAAAACCAGCAGGGTCAGGCCCCGAATAGCAAGTACCACAAGGAAGGATAAAAGAGTGAGATAAAATCCAACCATAATAATAAGACCTGATTCACGAGTTATAGGCTTATACCATATCATCGAGACAATATGACACCCTTACAACCAAACAAGGACAAACGGTGCCAATATCAGGCTGAGATAAGATATATCCTATAACCATGGGCAGGTGAAGGGCTTCTGATCGCGACTTCGGTCCATAGCCTATCGCAGCACAATAGCCCAACCCAACAACCAAATAAGGACATGGGTTGGACCACGCACCACGATAGTCCATGTTCCTCAATTTCTAACAGAAGAAAACATATCACAAACAAGTCGGATTACAAGCGGCCAATCAATCCTATAGCTTTCTATGATTTGCCTGGGTTATCCCAGTAATACAATATAGGAATCCTCATATCATGTCAACCCAGCAGGGCTAGCCAATCCATTATAAATATATATATACGCGTAGCACTTTGAATATGCACTGGTCCTCCGTAAGGCTACCGTACTAAAACATATAACACATAGCAAGTAGGAGTCGGATATAGTCATCCGCTATAGGCGAGTGAAACCATATCCATGGCAGCCAATCCGATACGCCAGGACTGGACCTGGGGTGGCTAGTATGGCACGATCTCGAGATTCTGTTCCCTCCCAATGCTTCTACCGATTTAAGTTGCTTAGGTTAACCCTATCTTGATATTGGAATTACATATCGTGGTCACATAGTCATCCTCCTATATGTCATACCATAGTACGTGTACCCTAAGTATGAATCCACATCGGCTCAAGGAGTCCCAAATCTAGATCCATGCTTAGTGTAATACAACAAACAATAATCAATATACCACGACGCTATTACTGACCAATTACCATGACTGTGCTAGAAGGTACATATGTATTGACATATAAAACGAACGATCACTTAGTACGTAGAGTCACACCTCAGTGGACTCATTAAATAGCACCACAGTGCATACTAATATTGTATCTCAATACACACTTAGAACAAGTACCAGCACGTATACAGTTAATCAGGTCAGGAACATGGTCAAGTTAGGAAGTCACACGGACCCCTCATAACATAAATGTCATATATGAATTCTGGTTAAAGTGAGATATGAAGATCCTTGAAGCCAAGACAAAGATCTACAAATTTTATGTTGAGAGTTGGGAGAAATTCTGGCCACAAATCAGCCAAATAGGGCATAAAACAGCCAAAAATAGCCAAAATAGGCACTATACGGCACTATGCAAGCCATACGACATTATGCAAGCCTGCGACACTATGCAAGCCATGCAACACTATTTATTCTGTGGTACTATTCATCTATGCGGCACTATGCAAGCCTGCGATACTATGCAAGCCATGCGGTACTATTCGTCCTGCGGCACTATTCATCCTTACGGCACTATGCAAGCCTGTGGCACTATGTAAGCCATGCGGCACTATTCATCCTGTGGCACTATTCATCCATGTGGTACTATGCAAACCATACAGCACTATTCATCCTGTGGCACTATTCATCCATACGGTACTATGTAAGCCTGCAGCACTATGCAAGCCATACAGTACTATTCATCTTGCGGCACTATTCATCCATATGGCACTATGCAAGCCTGCAATACTATACAAGCCATACGGCATTATTTATCGTCCCTGCCAGAACCATGACAGATGAACATAGACGATGTCCAAATATTATTTTGGCCATAACTTCCTCAAAATAAGTCGAAATCTAACTTTTCAAAGGTCAAAATTGGATAGAATCAAATTTTCTACAAAATAGGACCATTAGTTTTTGAAAACAAACATGTTTGTTAGATCAAAACCATAGAAATCCATAGAACCCTAGTTTTAGAAACTTAGATCTACACAAAACTAGCCATTAAAATCTAAAGCTCCAAGAACTAAACTTGTAGAGGATGATGAGAAGAACAATATAGACAAATCATATCAAAGAAAAAAAATCAAGAAATGAAAAATGCAAGGATCTCTCCATTTGGTGTAAGGTGTACTTGCCTAAATGTTGGTTGGAGGAAATGAAATAAAAAGTGAATGAGGAGAGAGAGAGGGGAAGAGAATATATATAGGGGTTGGGTTGACTCAAAGAAACCCTAACCTTAAGCATGCTCTTAACCATATGACTAATGACATGTTAAATGCTTCATGCAACAATTAAACAATTAATCAAATTAATTAATTAAAATCCTAACCACAACACGGTCCAGAAATCCTATCATCGAAATAGTGAACCACGCCTACAACCAAACAAGGACAAGGGATGGCACACTATTCTGCGACGAGATACTGTTCCATGCCATAGCCCGGTGCAAATACATGATACATGCAATAAAGATACATGTGCCAGATGCTATATACAGAAAAATAAAAAATTTACGTATTCCGAGAACGGAGAGTGACAAAATCTGTTTCCACTTATTTCTGTCAACCCTAGTTCATCATTGAACTTGACTCTTGATGTTCGATTGTTGACTTTAATGGTATATTCTGGTAGTACATACTAGGCAGGACAGTGAGGATGGCAGACGTCCATCTTGGTTATGGAGTCTAGAGTTAACCGTAGCCATATTAGCTGGCATGGCGAAGACCTAGGGCCTCATTTTGGATATATTTCTCTTGGTTATGAAATTTAGAGTTTTTGCAGCCAAGCATGCGGTAGGATGAAAATTCTAGATACCATAATTCCAGAGGTATGTACCTTAGTTATGGACCCTATAGTTTATCGCAGCCATACTTAGTGGCGTGGCAAGGATTCTAGGTAACATGATTCTAGATAGACGTGTATAGTTATCAGATTGGATCTTAAATTAGTTTTTAACGTATCCTCTCTATCATTCCATCTTGTTCGTATTGAGTTTTGTTCCATCACCCAACTAGCTCAGGGTAGAGATATTTTTAGTTCTTCTAGTTCAGTTCCTCATTGGGCTTCACCTTCATTAGTTTTGAGGCAACTTCTTTGGACAATGTAGTAGCTTAGTAACTTGTAGCTAGGTTATGTCAGGTTAGGTATCAGTATTGATTGTGGAAAGTATCATGAGAGTGGGAATACAGGTGTCTAAGGAAGTAAGAGAGGGGTCCAGCTAGGCAACCTGTAGCACCGTATCATGCCCCGCACCAGCAGTATAAGACACCCCATCAGGATAGGGCATTTGCGATGACGGTGGAGGGGACCAATACTGCATGTGATAAGCTAGAAGGTTAGGTTCTGTTCTTTCCTTCTTCATGTTCCTTTCCATCTCTTGATTGTTTGTTTGATTCCTTACTACCTTTAGCTTGCATCTGTGATTTTCATGCTAGAGTAGTAGTGAACCCTAGTAAGGACTGCAATAACATGACACTGTAGAGGCTATAACCATGTATGTTTGTCTACATTCCATATAATTGCATGATGCATAACCTTAGATAAGATTTTTCTAGACTTTGATTATTGCGGGCTTAACCTAGAGAAGAGTACAACCAACTCAAATTGAGGAAAAAATTATCTAGGGGGTAGGATTGTCACTACCATATTTCTAGACAAGCATATTTTTATTATTTTACATTATTTATACAGTGTGTATTTTTTATTAAATGTGATAGTTGCATTTATTAGTAGACTAGCCTATTTATTGGACTCTTGGTTAGTGAACCTAATTGGACTTGACATGACACTTGGACCTATAATTTAAGTTGGACACAATTAGACTCATTTAAGTCATAATATGTCTTCAATAGGGTTAGAACTAATCAACCACTTAGGCTAAAAGCTTTCATAGGTTAACCAAACCTTCATGACAACTCAAAGGGGTAATTTAGACATTTCAAATAGAGGAATTAGGGCTTTATGACCAGCCACTATTGAGAAAGAGGTTTCATTCATTCCCTTCTCTATTTTGAGTTCAAAACCCTAGTTTTGGTGCTCCTCCCAAAACCCATCCATTCTTCCACCAAAATTTCTTCTAACTCTCTCAAAACTTCACCCATTCTTCATCCTAGAAGGCTTGGAGCTTGGAGACTAAGGAGCATAAGAAAAGGAGACCAAAAGCTTGAAGGATTGTGTCCTACTTGACACTTAATTCCTCTTTGAGAGTTTCATTGGGAATCCATCTTCCAATAGGTAAACAACTTGTCATTTCTACAGTTTAGACACTATTTTCATGCATGACACTATTAAAAACTCACCCATAGACTAGGGGTACCCATAGGGGGAAGAACTAGACTCTAACCATCATTTTGGTAGAAGTTATATAAGCTTTTTGTACCATTTTTGGAAAAATCCAAGAATGGTATACCAAATATTTGTCATATGGTTTGATAGAATAAATAGGCATGTGTATGATGTGTGTGGCTAGATATGTGTCACAAATGGATACTAATAGATTGTGTCATATTACACTAGGACATAGAGTCAATTTGGGGGATTTGGACCTCCTACACTTGTGGTGCACATGTCCTATTGCACATGACACTTGACACTAGCTTAGAATTGCACTAATTATGTTTATAGGTATATTTTAGACTTGCATATGTGTTTTTGTAGGATTCGGACAAGGTTTGGTAGTGTATCTTGTGCGTATCGTAAGCTTGTGCACCAAATGTTCGATTCGTGTCATCATAGGGATTTTTGTGTCCTATTTGAGTCAAGATTTGGGGTACGTGTCCTAAATAGGATACATGGTGTTATGTCATGGTATCTCATAAAATGCACGGGCAGATTTGAGTATGCATGTATATCTACCTATATGTGTATATGGATTCATAGTAGGGTATGAGGGGGGGTGTATGTCTTATGATTCACACTTGAGTGTGCATATGTAGTTGTGATAGGGGTATATGTGTATTAGTATAGGCTTGTGTAGTTGAGAGTGGAATAGAGGGAGTGAGCATGTGTGCCTATAGGTGTGCACTTGTTAGAGTGCATATATACTTGTGTGTGTAAGGTGTCGAGAGAGTATTATCCTGTGCATAGCAGTAATACACATGTGTGCCTATAGGTGTGTAGATGAGTGACAGTCTTGTGTAAGTGTACCTATACATATAGTTACATAGGAGAGTGTGTGTACCCCGATTGATGGATATAAGTATTGTATATAGATAGGAAGGCATGTGTGAATAGCATGTGTCTGTGTGTGAGTGTCAGGGGAGGGTAAACAAGGAGTTCATGTGTAGAATAGCAACTATACAGGAAAGAAAAAACCTGGGACAGAGTGTTGTGCATAAGTGAGAGGGATATGTGTTTGTGTAGTGTGGCAGTGTGTAAACAGGTAATAGAAGGAAAAGAGAGAAGCAGGTAATGTAGTATATTTATATGTGTATTGGTAGGAAAGGTAGGACAGCAATATGAAGTTGTATGTGTAGTGTGTGTTAGTGACCATGTGATAATAGGGCATACGTGAAAGATGGTGTGTGAGGGTATCCACATATTGATATAGGTCTGTGTGAAGGTAAATTAGGATGGAGGAATGTGACAGTAGTGTAGTTTGATAGGAGTGTATGTATTTGACATGTGTGTATGTGAGTGAGGAGAGGGGGAGGCCATAGGCACATCTACAGAAGGCAGGCAAGGAGGCTTTCCCTCTTTGGATGCCTGTATACCCAGGCAGGGGCTGGGTCAGGGCCTGCATTGGCCTATAGTTCTGTTGGACAGGGACTTAGAAGTCCCTGTAGGAGAAGACATTAGAGTTTAGGTGGGAGATAGAGTTGTGTCTGTACAGTCCAAGAGTGGTGTGTAGAAATCTGTGTACAAGTGACACCTCAGATCGTGTATAAAAGATATGGTATAGTCAGGGACCTGTGTAACAGAGGGCCCGGGTGCTAGCATAGGCAGAGATAGGGAAAAGATAGGGAGTTTACTCCCTGTACAGACATGTATGTGGTGTATAAAGAGAGGGAGGGGTTATGGTGTGTGTGTATATGGTATGCAGCAGTTGGAGGAGAGTGACATGTGTTAGAGAGTGTGAGTGATAGGCAGTGAAGGGATTTAGGTGGAAGGTTCTTGTGTGAGTGTGTTGGTCAGTAAACACACTTGTGTGTTTGAGAGTATATGTGTTTGAGTGTGTGTAGGAGAAGCAGGAAAGTGGGCTTGTGTGTGTCAGTAGAGTGCATAGACGGTAAGAGTGGCAGTAGCAACAACCATGTTGCTTGTTGTTTGTACAGGAAGCAGGAAATAAGCCCTATTTGTAGTGCACCTGTGCCTTGCACAGGGTGGTGCTCAGGGCTTGGTTGTGCCCAGGTTGCAACAAATAAGAGGGTGCTGCTGCACATAGGGAAGCAGTATCCATGCGTGTGTGTCTGTGTGAGTCTAGTGAATGTGTGTAGAGTAGAGAGTGTGTGTGAGGATCATGAGTGCATTGTGTGTGTGTGTGTGCTTGTATGCTTGTGTTGAGTGACCGTAAGCATGCGTGAGGCAATGAGTAGTAGATTTTGTGTGTCAGTAGTGGTTGGACTGCTTGGAGGACAGCAGTGGTAGGTAATAGGGAAGGGGGTTCACCTCCTATACAGGCAAGTAGGTGAGTGAGTGCTAGTGTTCCACACTCGTGTTTGAGTGAGGGGTGTGACAGTATAGTGTCTTGTGTGTGTTAAGTAGTGTGTGAGGGTAGTAGGTGAGATAAGGGTAATGTAATGGGGTATTACCTAAAGGTATGTAATATATGTTATGGTATTGATATAAGGGAAAGTTGTGTAAGGGTAGGGTATAGGATATAGGAACCTACCTATGTGTTAGGATATAGGAATCTACCTATGTGTTAGGATATGGGAATTTACCTATATATTGGGGTATAGGAATTTACCTATGAGGTAAAGGTAGGTAATAGGGTATTACCCATGTGTGGTATGTGTCATAGGTAATGTAATGCATAATAGGTAATAGGATATCATCTATAGGTAGGTAAAGATATGAGGATGACCTATGTAGGAAATGTGTAGTATAGGGCTTTACCTATGGGTATTAACATAGGTAAAGGAAATAGGGCAAATGCTAAATGGGTAGGGTATCTCAAGATACCCTATGCTTGGTAAATTATCAAGGTAGAGACTAGGATAGCCTAGTATAGATTTGTTTACCTTGGTATGACAAGGTAACGGCCTGGAAACCTAGGTTTGACCAAGGTTGACTAGTTTGACTCTAAAAGTCAACCTTTAAGTGAAAATGACCTAGTTTGACCACGAAGGCCTAGTATTGACCTAGAATTAACCTAGAATGCATATTTTTATCTTAGATATCCATGTTTAACACACCAAAACACAAATTAACATGTCTATCTCATATATAGGTCTTTGTGACTCCACTTTGAGGCTCGATTTAATTTACTACTTAGGACCGCAGGCGAGTAAATTCTCTGATAGTTTTTGTTATTTGCTGATTATTACAATTCTTGTTCTAGTATTGTAATACTTGATTCCCTAATACGATGGAAACACGGATGGTATTTCTGGTTTCATTTACTTACGACACATGCATCTTACTTGTTTGGTCTCTATTTTTGGAATCACCTATTGGCATCACCTACTATATCTTGCTGGCCTCGTACTTTATTTGCATGTCGAGACTTGGGTTCATTGTACTATACTACACCAAATCAAAGCTTTTACAGCCTCTTATTTATAGCGTACGTTGGATGCAGGCTGTAAATAATACAATATTATGGCGTACCGTAAATGCGAGCCGTAAATTCCCAATTTTCATATTTTATTACGACACGTATTTTTAGGACCATTAAATGTCATCAATTATGACATGCTTTTATGCAAGCCGTATTCATTATAGGGAAGTCATAACATTCATGACCTGCACTAGTAGGCCATAAAATGAATACGCTTTCACAGCCTACCAAACTCTCGCCATAAAGCATATCCCGCCAAATTATTTGCTCACAAATATTTTTGCCATCAGTTTTCACATAAAACCGGGAAGAGAGAAAAATTCCCTCCCTAATTTCAGATTCACCAAACCCAAGAAAAAATCATAACTCCAAAAAACCTAGCCGACCGCGGGGAGAAACAGAGGTCCTCCTCCTCCTCCTCCCGAAGCCGCGTCCAAGATCCTCTCCAGCCCGCATCCAAGATTCTCCTCCTCCTGAAGCCGAAATCGAAATCGAGGTTCTTCAGGTGAGTTTTATCTTTGATTAATTTCACGAAGCTAGGGTTTTGGTGGATTTTTAATTCTACTACATTTTTTTGGTAGGTTTAGGGTTTTTACTATGGCTGTAAATCAAGGGTTTCGATTGATTTCTCTATGAATTTTTGAGATTTTGGGCTTGTACGCATTCAAAGAGCTTTATATTTGACGAGTTTTATGGATCTAGGGTGTCGATTACGTCGCTGTCAAGGTCAACAGGGTGGTCCACAAGGGGATGTCGTACAAGTTCTACCATGGCCACACCTGAAACGTCTGGAACGTCACCATGTGCGCCATCGGCATCGTGATCAACAAGCAGGTACCAAAAATATCCCCTCCCTCTTTTTTTTTCTCTCCTAATTTTTTGCCTAATTTTTCCTGAATTTTTCTGACACATCTTTGATCAGCGATTAGAGTTGATTGTATTATGCTTGATTTGTTATGTTATACTAGTATGTTTAGGTTTTGTTTAATGTTCATATTGTTATATCATGTAGAGATGTTCAAGTAGTTAAAGTTTGTACTTTTCTACTTATTTTTGCGAGTTTATTTTTGCAGAAATTTTAATGACATATAGTTCGGTGTTTTGGTAGTTGTTGGCAGTGTAAAATTGGCTGATCTATGTACTTATATCAGAAATTTTGGACACAATCTCATGGAGTGTTTATTTTGGAAGACGACTGCTAACATTGCTTAGCTTTGAGTTGATGCCACTGAATGTAGATCGTTAGAAAACAAGCCCACCGAAAGTACCTTGGGCTTGGGATATCACTGAATCGATCTACAACAAAATTAATAGTAATGGTGTGAGCTACAATACAAGAGCTAAAACAAGAAAAGGAAAAGAGAGAGGAGATGTTTGCTTTATGTTTTGATTCCTGCGGTTGATATATCTGATACATATGTAACAACAATAATATATAAAGGCTTATTACAAACTTTTGCAGCAGAGACAAGAATCCTCTTTTTAGTTCTCTGAGATATTAGAATTGATTTCACTGGGCTAGAAAGCAGTCTAAGGTGAATGGGATAATTTATAACCCTTCTTTCACTAAATTTGATCCCTAAAAATATCTCATTTAATTGAACATTGACAGAATGTCCAGTAAGAATAACAGCAAATGCATCATAGCCTGTAAATAAGAAAAATGTAATACTAGGAAGACTTGCACACCCCTCTTGCAGCACAAAGATTAGTAGTTAATGAACCATTTCAAAGAAAACACTTTACCTATACTAGTGATCCAGCATTCAATCGGCTCCTAGAATAAGATGATACTATGGAAGTGTTAGTACTAGGGATGTCATCTTCAAAAAACTGTAATGATCTGTAGCGATGTCATATGCAAAAAACTGCAGGTTATTTACACCACTAGGGAAACATGTAAACATGACATGGCTACCTAAAGGAACCAACTAACAGGCATTTAGGCTTTGTTTGGTTTGGTGGAAAGTGAAAGAAGGGAAAAGAAAATGAATATGTTCCATGGATAAATGGAAAGTCGTTGGAAGTAATACTTTTGCTATTGGAAATCTAGTTTAAACACTTTTGCTTTGTGTTAAGATTCTATCATGTTGTGTCATATTATTAATGTTTGTGGATTTAGTCCAACTTGTTGGAAGTAAATACTCTCAAATTATGGGCAATTAGTTCGATTTCTGTTAGAATACTGTGAGAACCATATTAAAGTCATATTTGATTTTGGTTGATTAATTTATATTTGTAGCTATTCAAATGTGGATATTATATAAAAAAAACCATAATCATGGCACACCTTGCGAGCCAAAAAAATGGAACTCATCAACCCTTTAACAACCCTCACTTTGAGTCATAAACACATAGCATTTATAGCCTCCATTTTTGGGCCATTAATATGAGAGTATGTTTTTATTTTAAGTATTCACGGCTTACTCTGTGTGCCATAAATTGAAGAAATTGAATACTTTAACGGCCATCACTTCGAGTCGTAAATGATTAGTACTTACGGCCTGCAATATAGGCCGTAAATAACATCCAAAGTTTCCTAGCAGCTTCATTTATGACGTGCATTTACCAAAGTTACGGCCTATTTTTGCACGCCATAAATACTCGTACTCTTTTACGGCTGGAGCTTTTACGGCACGGCCCTGTGAGCCGTAAAATTAGTTTTACGACGCACATAGCGAGCCGTAAAAGACCATATTTGGTGTAGTACTAGTTGGACGAAAAAATACTTGAGTAGACATGTAAACATTCCTAAACATGCTGGAATCACCACTTATTGGTCTAATCTAGAACGATAGCAGTCGCACACCTCACGTGCGATGAGCCCTATTACCCCTAATCGTTTCATGTCGAAAAAGGTATTTCAAAACACTAGTATAGTTACAGTCTTGCTGGACTCACTTTATAACTCTTGACTGGACTCACTATATATATTCCTGCTGTACTCTCTTATATTTTCTTATTGGACACACTATGTATCTCAGTTAGTTCTCTTATACTTTAAAACCTTTATTACCATATTTTTTGATTTAATATGCTCATCTTATTATTATTCTCTAGTTGGTAGCTGCTTTTTATATTCTTTGTCCTTATTTCATTTTGTGCTCATCGTGTACTACTTGCTACAACTGCTTTATAGCTTTCATCATTTAATTGGAACTGCTATTAGAGGTGTGTTTCGCTTCAATCCTGGATGGATATACTTTTTAGTTGACGAGCTCGAGGATACATGCCTACCTATTACGGTGCTCCGGAGACCTAAGGAGTAGATCCTCCGGCAGAGTAGCTTAGCCTTCCTAGATGGGTGCTAGTTAGATAGTATCACTATTGCTGGATTTGTCTCCAGTCTTGATATAAATTGAGACTTGTTATATTTATTCGAGATATGTACTTATTAATGGACTTCTAGACATTGTTGTATTTGGCTTATGATATTTGTAGCTTCCCTTCCCGAATTTTTTTTTGAAATATTTTTATTATTTATTTGATTTAAATGGTAATTTTTAGGATTTTATAAATAATTATTAGTTAATTATTACGGTAGATGATTTTAATCATGGTTGAGAATTGGAGTACAAGACAGCTAGAAATCATGGCACGGATAGTGCAGTGGCGTGCTTTGACTAGTGTTTAGCCATGGTAGAGAAAGGCCGAGCCATAGCGATGTCCTAACTAGAAAAACCAGGCCAAGTTGTGACATGACCATTATAAATAGTTTAATTATTTATTATTAAATTTATTGACTTTGCAGGAACCCGGTTGTACCGAACTAGTCCGGACCGGACCCGGACCAAGTCCAAGCCCTCATAGTCGGGTAGTACGTGTAGAGACGACCATATAGAGGTATGTTGTATTGGCATTTTACTTTAGTGATTTAGGAAGAAATTTGGAATCGGTGGATATATATATATATATATATATATTTATATATATATATATATATATTTATATATATATATATATATATATATTTATATATATATATATATATATATATATATATATAAATATATAATATATATATATATAATATATTTTTATATATATATATATATATATATATATATATATATATATTTATATATATAAAAAATATATATATATATATATATATATATATATATATATATATATATATATATATATATATATATATATATATATACATATTATTGTGCTTGCTATTAAAATAGTATTTTAATTGATAATAGAGTAAATAAGTTCTTTAATAAATATTTTGGATATTATGGGAATTAACTAGGTTATATATATACTTGTATATATGTATATGTATAGAAGAGTATTTATAATATATGAAAATTAGGCTTTATATATATATATAATGTCACTGTATTGTATTTATGTGAATTTTTGGTATATAAAAATTAAGAATTAGATTTCACTATTGATATTACTTAATATTTATTTCTCGTATTTGTATTTATAATATTTATGGTATGTACGTATATATCATTATATATATATATATATATATATATATATATATATATATATATATATATATATATATATATATAATATATATATATATATATATATATATATATATATATATATATATATATAATATAGGATTTATAGAATAAATAGAAAAAGAAGAAGAAAAAGAAAACCCAACCCAGCAGCCAGTCCCAAGCCAGGCTAGCCCAGCCCAAGCCAGGCCAGGCCAGCACCCTTAGGCCGAGCCTTAGTTTTCCCAAAGCAGCCCGATCATTTCATCACAGCCGAATCGAGAGGGGAGAGAACTCGCGTATACGAGTACATATATACGCTCAAAAACTAAACCCTAACATGACAGCCCTCTCGTGACCTTTCCTGTCCTCTGGCACTCTGCCACGACGTCGGACGACCGCCGACGGCGGCCCAGAAACGTGCGTGCAGCGTTGAAAGCACCAACCGACAGCAGCAACAGCAGTTGGCACACCCCACTTCGCGTGCGAATATCTCCGTCGTCGTGCAACGATTTCACAAACTACTTGAACAGGTTTGAACTCAACCTATACCCTATCTAATCCCAGTAAATAGTTTCGCGAATCATAGGACAACTTGTCCGAGATTTTGACGCAAAGTCGACAAGAAACAGCTTCAAAAATAGTCACGAACCAGTCCCAAGTAGCTCTGTTTGGAGATCGATTCCTGTCAACCCATCAGTATTTTCAAAAAACAATTTGAACAGTATTTTAGATCACTTATAACCCTTCAAATCTCTTTTTGAAGTCCCTGGTTTCATTGTGTATGTACAAAGAAAATTGATTTCCAAAATCATGAAAAACCTATTTTCCGAAAACACGAAAACCTTCGATACGACGTGCGTCCCGCCCATCCGGGCGACGTGGTCGTGAACCGAAAGCATCAAAAGGTGTGTAACGGCTTCGTGGACGTGTGGGCTTTGACGGAATTCAAATTGGTCGCGTGTGCGCGACGAATTTGATGCGTATCCGTCGAAATTCACCGTATCGGCCTCTGTGCAAATTTCCTAATTACTTCGTACACGCTCGTCAGATCGAGACGAAACTTGAGCCAATAGGACAGTATCATTTTTCTGGTCATATATGCCAAGTTTGGTCCAATTCTGAGACAGTTGAATCGGACCGCCGTTTTGCGGGCCCCACGGTTCGATTCAACGGGCAATTTTGAGCACGGCTCACCGGAATCCAAAATTGGACATACCATTGGGTTCGTATAATCAAAACGAATCTGTAGACATGTAGTTTGATGACTTTAGAGACCATAGTTTTTGGCACGTTTTTCGGTACAAAGTTGGTCCAACGGTGGACATCGTTTTGGTCCGAAATTATCATTTTTCTCCTGTGTCTAGAATTGGACTTAAGGACAGGCAATTCTAGCAGATTTGACTATTCTGAGAATGTTGGTAACATCTATTATAGCCTCTGGAGGCAGTGGTGAGTCTTGGACGTTCTGACTTGTTGATTGGCGATATATTTTTGGTTCTCCGTACAACCCTCAGGCAAGTATACCTTGTCGAACATATGCAGTATTTACATTATTTTCTTTCTATTGTACTTCTTTCATATGGTTACCTGTTTCCCATATTGTGATTGGTTTGTCATCGACTGTTTCACCTGTTTCTAGATTTACGTGCACGTATAGGATATTCGACATTGCTTGATTATTGGTCTTTTCGTGTTACCATGTCTCGTGATTGAGTTGTCAGTTTCTATATCTTATTCTTGAATTGACTATTCTTGACTGGGAGTATCTTGCATTATACTACAGTTGAGATATACTATAGATTGGGAGTATCTTACATTGTACTACAACCTATAGCCGATTCTTTCATCTTGATATTGTTTGATTGACTTGATTTGAGATATACTATAGATTGGGAGTATCTTACATTGTACTATGACCTATAGCATATATTGATTGATTGATTGACTTGATTTGTGATACTATGAATTGGAAGTATCTTGCATTGTACTACGATTTATAGGAGTCTGCTTGACCTTGTATCCTTTAGGAGAGGAGATCGATACTAGAATTGGCTAATCTCGACTGAGAGTATCCTGCTTTATCCGTCAATTGAAATACTATAGATTGGGAGTATCTTGCATTGTACTACAATCTATAGGAGTTCTGATTGATAGTTAGCCAAGTCTAGTATTACATTTCCACACGACTCGTCGTCCTTAGATGTTCTTCTTGCAGTATTCTTATCCTTCTTACATATTATTTATTGTTATATTTGTAGGCATATTTTATGTATCTTGCTAATCCTCTGAGGACCTGATGATCTCTTCAGGTAGCTGATTGCACGGAGTTAGTTAGCTGAGCATGTGGTAGTTGACTTCATCTGCATGATTCAGATATTTTGTTAGTGTTATTGATTTACTATCATCATCGTGCTTTTATGATATATCCTGCTTATCAGCTTAGCTTTATAGACTCATATTATTCTGGGAGTCTAATCGGACATATATGCTAGTGGGCTGCAGACCACGACCCATACTCGATCATTCTTGTTTTATATGATTCCTGTGGATTGAGATATAGTTTAGATTAGACATGATACCCTATTCTGGACAGCTTATACGTATTCGAGTCGAGCTGAAGTCTGCTCGATAAGTAGCTGGCTTGCTCACGAGCTCGCGTCCGAAAATCGGATGCGGGTCGTGACAATATTAAACTCTATTTCATCACCTCATCTTCCATTTATTCGTTCTACAATCTTTCTTAGATATTTGTGATTGAGTATATGTTCTAGATGATATATTATTCCTCCTTGCGGAGATGAGATATATTGTTGACATGTTATATTCTATATCTGTTAGATGTTACTATTTACCTATACAGTGTTCAACCGCCGACACTGTGGCATAGGCTGGACGTACCCACGTGCTCGTGCCCCTAAACCGGGTGCAGGTCATGACATTTTTCTAGTTTTATGTGCACATAGATTATTTTTATTTTATATCATTACTCGCCATATTTACTTTCTTGTTTATGTGAGCGCCTCGTGATAGAGTAGTTTAATCTTAGGCCATGTTCCTTGACATTGAATTAACTATGTTCCATGTATCATTTGGACTTGACTTGACCTGAGATGACTTGATTGACTTGACTCGTAGTTTTAGGCGAAGACCTTGTTATAGACGTTGACTAAACTTGACCACTCTCAATCGTTAGCAACCACCGGGCTGCGATAGAGACTTACTATAGGTTATTAGCAACCACAGGGCTGCAATCTATAGGGCCATTAGCAATTACCGGGTTGCGGTTTACCTCGATTTACTTTTAGTCGCATTTATTAGCACAATTTTCGAAAACATGCCATTCTTCCATGTTTCGATCTTGTACTGTATTTTGTCTAATCTTAATTTCTTGCATTATTCCTATCTTTCCATGCATATTATTTACTGTCATAGTAGGCATGTGTATGTGTATCTTGTTACATTCCTCTAAGGACTTGGTGATCTCTCCACATGTGTGTGTGTTTTCTTGAATTTTCGTAAGAGTTTCAGCCAGGATCATGATCTTCTCCTTATCTAAGATGATAGGCTCTTGGATCATACTAACTATCTGTATTCTTTATTTTTTCTATGTTGGTAATAGATTTGTCTCCACCCAAAAACTTGTACAATGATAATTCATATTTGATTTTATAATATCTTTATTTTTTTATTTTATGGATGAGGTTAGTATGCCATAATTGTACTACATTTATAGCTTATGTATATTGTTATACGGATGGCAAGTTTATGTACCTAGTCCTACGTATTTTAGGACTAGGGTGTTACATGTTTTTGTGGTAGCCCATATAGGTCAACGAATAAATTATTTGGATACATGACTGTACCAAGCATGCCTGTATATAGGATTAGAGTCTAGGATCTCATCCACATACTTGATCTCCTTCCTTGATTCCATTTTCGAACTCTCGTTTAACAGCCTTGAATTAATCATGCTTGATTCATTTTCTATCGCGAGTCTTATTTCCTGTGCTTATATAGAGGTTAGGAAGATGACTCATACTCGATATATATGCTCTATTGTTTGATTACAATATTAGTTGAACTCTTGTAAGTTGAGCAGCATGCCTCGCAACCTAGCATCCCCTTTGTCCTTATGAACCATTAATAAGGTATAATTGAATGACACTAATAGGTTTACCTAAACTATACAGTTTAGAGATCCCTAACCTATTTGGTCGACAAAAGCCTTCGAAAATAAGATAGTAGGACAACTTTAGAGGCACAAACACCGGATGAATCTTAGATTTTTGAGAAACTTGAACTATTTATACTTTCTTTCACCATCTCATGTACTTTTGGACTATCTTGACTAATGATGCTATCATATCCTAGTTTTGCAAGCTTATTCTTTTATCGGCTTGTTCAGGACGTATGTTATACTGAGAACGTCCACTAACATATTGTCGAATAGAGTAGGTGTATTAAGGTCTGATCAACCTTAGTGCACCTGGTTCGCTCTTCATATAACTATTCTACGTGGATTGAGATATAGTTGACTTAGCTTATTAGACCTATACTTGCCTTCTAGACAAGTCCGAGCATATCGTATTGATTAACATAATTATACTGATATGAGCCTGTAAATAGGAATCTATCAAAATAGGATCTCATCTGCAACTACCTTGACAACTCTCTTTCAAACTATTCAATCGTTTTTGAAACCCCCCCATTGTATTCGATCACGTCCTCCTTGAACTCTTCATTGTCTTACGCCTTCACCTATTTTAGAAAGGCAAACCCTCGTACTTGAAGGAAGATAGATATATGGGTAGTACTACGTATGAATCCCATAAGCCAATTACATTATTAGGTGGTTATTTTTTGTGATTAAGAGGTATCATATGTAACCTATGTTAAAACCTTCGAGGACTAGTGAGCACTATTGAAAGATCTAGAAAGTTATTACCTATTTAGAAGTTACACATTTTGATGATAGTGGTTATTGAATTTAGACACTGATTGGGATGTCATGTATGCAATCGTCTTCTGGACTATTCTATTTTTCTAGTTATTCAAAATTACCTGTTTTCGTTAAACATTGTTACATCTCCATCGTGTTATCGTAATAAGAAAATTCATCTACCTTCTCAATCCTGCCTACGCTAGTTATTTTTTAATTTCGAGAATGAAATTCCTAAAAGTTGGATAGATTGTAAACCCCCTAAATTTCATAATAGATTTTTTATTTATATTTTGGTATTTGTACGACGAGTACGAATACGTATATACGAAGTATTTAATTATGTTTACAAAAACTTTATTATTAGATTTTTTATAAATATAGAAATAACTATTTTGTTTCGATATAATATAAGGTAAATATTTTCTATATTTGTTCGAGTATAAATATGTCATCCCGAATTTTCGAAACTTATTTTTATTATTATAGAAATGCCTTTTATTTGATATATAAGTATATGTACTAATTTTGAAAGTAATATTTATGTAAATAATTTGTACTATTTGCGTGTGATGTACATGAAAATAAATTTCTGTATATTTTGTAAAACTTTGGTTTTAGAAAAAAATATTTAGAATTACTTTAAGTATTTTAAATTGATTGGAATTATTTTTTATTTTATAAAAATAAATTTTAAATTTATTTGATGTAATCTAAATTTGGAGTAGATTTTATTGAATTAGATTTTAAATAGTTTTAAATTAAAGATGAGATTTATCTAGTTTTAAATTTGGATTAGATTTTATTGAAATGGTTTTAAATAGATTTAAGTTATGTGAGATTTATCAAGTGGGATTTAAATTATTTCTTATCCTTATCTAATTAGGATTCCTCCACCCTATTTATAAGGGAGCCTTTACATTATTTCTCTCCAAAAATTTTTCCACCACCATTGTGTATGCACCGTGTTGGTGTCCACCCTCTTCATGTCAGCCTATGTTGGCCTCGGGTCTGACCCCGGGTGTCTTTCCACTATCACAATTTCTCTCTTTTTTATCCAAAGTACCTAAAATTCGTCATAAAAATCAGCCTCAGCTCTAGCAACTTTGAAGAGCCATAACTCTCAATCTGGACTCCGTTTTACCTCTATTTTTTTGTTTGAACTGTATTGAGGTTAGCTTCGATAATCTATAATTTATTTTAGTAAATTCATAATATACATAAAATATGTCTATCTAACAGTTTATCATGCATGAAAAAAATCCAGGATATAAGCATGAAAAGACTAAGCAATACCAATACATGAATAAGTGAACAACTACGCATAAATGAACTGCTGAAAGAAAGCAAGTGAACACATGTAAAGAGATTAACGGATAACCAAACCCTCGTCCCTAGTGTAGACTCGCAGGTTTGAACAAATCACCAACCCTCTCCCCTAGTGTGGACTCGCAGGTGATTTCAAACAGTCAACCCTCGTCCCTAAGGTGGACTCGCAGGTTGAGAATAAATGAAATGGGAATAGCACTTCAGTTATGACGCACTCATCCTACGACATGATAGGACTCAGTCAAGGTACATGTGAGAACAAATCCGGTATGAACTACAATATCAAACCATGAATAATGACGATATGAATGAGACAATTAAACTAATATGCATAATATGAAGGAATATATCACCAATCAACGAAAGAAACTAGTAATGACATGTAACAAGGAAGAAGAATATAAACATGTCAATAGACTGTAAAGAAAGGCAAGGTTTACTTGCATACTTTTGTCCGGTGTTGTGCTGAAATTGTGGGTACAACAATCTTGGTCAATAGCCTAAATAAATCTAAATAAAGCCCAATATATTAATATAAATTTATATTATAACCTAACTAATCTATTGGTTATTTATTTATATAGGTAATACCTGTTTCATGACGGTTAAAGCGAAAGTTTTACCCCTTTACTATTAAACAGTAGTTTACCGTATATTCTATATTTTATTAGTATTTCTTAATGACAACTTCTTTTATATTATATTATAATTAAAATTAATATTACTTACATAACATCCTAATATAAAATTATATATATATATATATATATATATATATATATATATATATATATATATCAGAAATAAAAGTATAAGGATTAGTTATAAATTATCTAAACTTTTAGGGGCCTATGTCAAATTTGTCATATTCTTTCATTCTATTTCCACGTTTAACCTACTGTAGTCATGGGGGAGGGACCCACTTGGACTCATGTATTATATATGATTATTTGTTTTGTGGTTACTTTTGTAACTAAAGAATTATGGAGGAGTTTAGAAAAGTATTACCATTATATTTTATAAAGAGGAAGGAGTTCCCTCTTTCTATTCTCACACTTGTCCCTTTCTTCGTACAGTTCGAATCCCTATGGTTATATATTAAACAACTAGAAATTGTTGAAATATCAACTTTTGGGATGGGTGTTTATGAAAAATCTACCCGTAGGGTGGATTTTATAAAATACCCAAAATTATGTATTTTCACGTTAAATATTCCAAGATTCTCTTTAAATGCTCTGTATTTACAAAATTACCATTTTGATAATACCATAACTACCCCTTCGCGCAAATTTGGTCATATATATGTATTTGAATTCACAAACTCATATTTGGATTGCGATTTTCATCTTCTTCTTCATGAGAGATCTGAATTCTATTGCTCCCATCTTCAGCAGAGATCGTAAAGATCATTCGTAGTTCACTGTACTTTTCTTCAGTCGAACTCCGATCATCGCTTATCATCATCTTCGTGGAGAGATTTAAAAAATTTCAGCGATTAGGTCAATTGTGGAGGGAAGATCTTCTTCTTCTCTTTCTGTAGATATTAAAACAAGGTGAGAGTTCATATATGTAGAAATTCGTTCATCATCTTCGTAGATCTTAAAATTTTTGCTGAATTTGAATTTGTTATAAAGATTTTTAATTGAGAAACGATTAGAGAGATCTTTAATCTGGTTCTTTTGTGTTGATTTGAGCTTGAATAACTCCAATGAACTTCTATTTTGGTTTTTTCCTGAAAATCTGATTTCAGAAGTGATGCAACCTTTTTTATGATATTCTCCGTACGAATATGACAGCGAATGATATTCACCGTGCTAATATGACGGGGAATGGCCATCCTCCGCCATTTTAACACGGAGAATGGTAATTCTCCGTGATTTTAACACAGAGAATGGCAATTCTCCATGATTTTAACACGGAGAATGAGCGTTCTCCTATATTTTAACACGGGGTTTGGCCATTCTCCGTCATTTTAACACGGATAATGGCAATTCTCTGTAATTTTAACATGAAGAATACTATTCTCCTGCATTTTAACACAGGGAATGGCCATTCTCCGTTATATTAGAACGACAAATGATCAAAAATGTGTTGTTCTGATTTGTGATCTCTTCTGTTTTTATGTTTTCAGGGGGATGGATTCAAGATATTTAGTTAATCTTTATTTCAAGGGAGACCTACTTTCCTGCCGTGTCACTTATGAAAGTACCGTAGAATTTTTAAAACATCAAGTGTGTGATCGATGGACTTCTTTGGATCCACTTTCCTTTCGTTTCAAGTTTTTGTATTATGATAGGACTGAATTGTACGTTGACAGTGATATTTGGTTTCGGTCATTGGTTGGTGGTTTCCACGGTACCTATCACGTGAGCTTTGATCTATATGTGGAGCAAGTATATCCTCCATGGTATTTATCGACATATTTTTCTTGTCAAAATATTCCCATGGAACCTTCGTCTTCCTCTTCTAGATCTTTGAGTAGATGTTCTCCTACTGAAAAGGATAAACGAGTAGTAGATATTTATGAAGGCTCGCTTGAGACAGTAAAGAAGAGAAAATCGAATATGTGGCCTGGATCAATTATCGGCGTTGGTCAGATTTTTCTAAATGGTGTTGAAGAAGTTAAGCATGCTGTTAGAATGGTTTGTTTTGAATCTCGTCATCCATTCCATATTTTAAAATTTGAGCCGGAGAGGTACACTATTTGTTGCATGAATTACAAGACCCATGCTTGTTTATGGAGCTTCCGTGCTATATCTATTTCGGAAGATAATCAAATTTTTGAGGTAAAGAGGTATGTAGAAGCACCATTGTGGAGATGGCTATATAGATAAAGGTCATCTAGTTGTTCCAGCAAAGTTTGTGAAAAGTTTGGTTAGTGACATTGTTCGAATGGATCCTAAAAAGTCGACAAAATCAGTTGTCGACGAATTCAAGGTTGAATACGGTTTATCTCTTACCTACGGGCAAGTATACCACGACATTAGGCTGGTGCACCAAGAAATATACGGAGATGATGTTAGAGCTTTCAATGACTTGTGTTGGTTTGTCGACAAGGTAAATGAAACCAATCCTAGTTTCGTTATCGACTTTCAGAAAGATGATACAACAATGAGGTTTCAGCGGCTTTTTCTTTCATATGGGGCTTGCGTCGAAGGCTTTCAATATTGTCGCCCGTTACTATATTTGGATGCGACTTTCCTTATAGGAAGATTTAGAGGCTGTTTGATGGATGCTACAGCGAAGAACGGTAACCAACAATTTTACCCTCTTGCATATGGTATAGTCTCGGGCGAAGATGGCGACAATTGGGAATGGTTGTCACGACCCGCACCCGCTTTTCAGATACGAGACGTGTCCAAGCACAGCCTACGCCGTACTGTTAGTGGGGTACGCTGTCTAGACCGCAATAAACAAAATGCTCATAAATACTAACTGCTCATTCACAACAACTAAATCAACTTTACAAAATTTAGAAGTTTTACATTTGAAAAAGAATATAAGCTTTTACAATTATAAAAACTACTACACATCTAACTAGTCTTCTTTAGTTTGGCCTTTGAGTCTCTATCTCCCCCTCGTATGGTCCATAGTACAAAAGTAGACACGTCATCCTCACCTATAACAATGATCCAGTCAGGAAAGGAGCAGAGTACAACCATATTGCAATTAATGTTGTTAGTCCAAAATAAGTTAGAACAACGAGAAACCATGATGGCAAAGAGTATATAAAGAACTAGCAATGACATGAACTAATAGGATATGAACTAGCACTAGCAAGATATGAACTAGCAGAATGTAACTAGCAAGGTATGTACTAACAAGATATGAACTAACAAGATATGAACTAGAACTAGAAAATAAAAAAATAGGAACAACTATATGTGTGTAAAATACCTTTTAATACGTGAACGGCTGGGCTAATACGGCACATCATATGATGGCTATCCACAATAATAGGGTACGGCTAACTCATACGTGGGGTGTATGACTTAGCTATCCACAATCAAAATATTTGGGTTTGTTCACGTACTTACCGAGTATTTCCCCTCCCGACTCTCTAATAATCAATAACGATCAATGTTACCTTAAGAAGGATACAATAACTACGGTGTCACAATCGTGTGTCCATGGAATATCAAGCAATGTCTCAGTGGAATATCAAACAAGGAAACGATAGAGAAGATGTTATAATGAACTAAAACATAAATGCAATACTGTACTTGCCTGAATCCTTGCACAAACCATAATCACAAGTAAATGATGAGGGGAATGCCAATCTAGAAGTTGTCAACCTATAACACATATCGCACCACGAATCGTGCACGAAAATCACAAGTCAATTCTAATGTTTTAATTCTAAATTCATAGAATAAGTGGCTAATGGGTTAACTAATCTAATAATAGTTAATTCGGAAATAAATTACTTAAAAACCTAATTCAACCTAATAATAAAATAACATGCAAGTTTGGACATAAAATATCATGTTTCCAATTTTGGAAACCATGGCACGCAAATCGAGGCGTGCCGTTGACTATATAGTCAAACGTCGTGAACTCTATATTTTAAAAGTGCAACTTGGTATATTTCAGCACCACAAGTGCTCTGGAGTCAACCATGCCACAAAATCATGCATTGGTCAAAAGATGTCGCCGTTATGGCTAATCGTGACAAAAACGGTGATCAACCGATCAATTCTGAGTTCAACAGAATAACTAAAATACTAGATGAACGAAATAATTTCTGGGAAAAATATATGCCGTAGGTCTATGTGTTAGCTTTTCGAAACTTCAAACGGTTCGTGATTTCAATTTCTAGTTCTCCCGGAATCTCGAAAACACCGAAACGTGTCAAGTTTCGGACAACCGACACTCTACAAATTTTAAAGAAATTAATGTTCAGAAATAATAAAAACAAATTTGATATTAGGAAAGTATACCTCAATACGAATCCAAGAAAAAAAATGGCACGCAAAAAGGAGGTCGGAGTTGACGGCAATCGCCTCGAGAAGTCGGGGAATCACCGGGATCAAATATTCCCAAAATAAATAAAGAAAAGGGAGCCCGTTATCCAGGGAGCCCGTTCGAGCCACAAAAAGTTGCAGTAGTTCTTCTCTTCTTCTGGGTTGGCTGCAAGTTCTTCACTCGCTGTCAAGGCGAGAAAAAGTTGGATTCTGAGTACTATGCGCCTTCGCGGGCTAGTACGAAGAACTCCAAGGCGGCACGAGCTATGCTCCATCAACGTGCTATGCTAGCAGCGAAACCAGAAATGTGCGTTGAAAGTCATACGCACAGTTGATGGTAAGCTGTACAGAGTTGACTCGGGTGCTTTGGCGCCCGGAATGGGTCAACTCTCAAAGTCCCCCTTCCACTTGGGTGCATTTCATGCGCTGGAACCAAGTCAGGGGACAAATCTTGCAGTATCAAACCCATGCGCCCACATGGGCTGTACGTATAAAGTGGGTTCCACTCGCAATACGTGCTGCTCTCCTACTTATGATCTGGGTTCATTTAATGCGCTGGAAATGGATCATGGGGCACATCACTCATACACTCACCCTGACGCTTAGCTTTGCCATGCGCCTGATTAGGGTACGAGTGTCACTCATACACTCACCCTGACGCTTGGCTTTACCATACGCCTGAAGAGGGTACGAGTGTCAACATCTCCTCACATGATTTATGTAATGTGATCACTCACAGACGTAGATCGGAAGAGACGACCATCATGCACAACTCGCCCCTCACGGGACATACTTGTGCTACGGTCGCCATCAACTGCTGCTGCCGCAAGACAGTGGCTCCACCAACAAGGCAGTCTGTCTTCCAGCAGTTGCAACATGCTGTGCATGTTCAACATCATCTCAGAAACATGATGCCAATTGAAGACTTTGTAACAGCCTACTCTCAACTAGGCTCATCACTCAGATGTCTCAGCTAGCCGTGTCGTCTCAGCTAGCCGCGTCATCTCAGCCCGGCGTATTACTCTCCCAGCGTATCACTCCGCCCTGTCAGAGTGGATCACTTCCTCGTCAACGCACAGACGCATCTGCCAGCCTGGGGCTCTTCCATCATAATGAGGCTTAGGTACATCAAACCCAAACCATGCATTCAACTTGGCACTCGATGTCGTCTTGTAGAAGAATACTACCAACAAGCGGCTCGAACATAAACTGCTATGTCCATTCCAACTCGGCGAATCTCAGTCTTCTGAAGGAGTTCACCGTCAAAGCTTCTTCGAACAAGGAGAACCATCACCCACAGTACAACGTCTTGCCAAGGAGGAGGATCAATCGAATCCATCTTCGTCGAGTAGTTAAGGAAGAGACAACAAAACTCTCTCAAATTGTTGCTATTTATAGGCCAGGGCAAATCAAACCCATGCGCCACGTGGCAACCTAAAAGTAAATCATAATAAATAAAAGTTTGAAGCCTGATTTTGAGAAGATTTGTTCATGGCTTGAGTCGGTTTGAAGCCGTGGCTGGTGCCATGTGTCAGCATCCTGGCCCCGCTCTTAAGCGGACGGCCAGATGGCCAGGATGCTTGGCTTAAGCCGACTCCGAGTCTGTTTAGGAGTCGACTCCCAACCGAAAGCACAGTCAGCATTAGCTGACTGACGGGTGGGCATGCCACCACGCCGCTGACGGGTGGGCCCCCCACTGCTGACTGGCTATTACTGGGTTTTTATTTTCAGAAAATGATTTAAAAATTATTCTAAGGCCAAATAAACTCAAATAAAATCCAAAAAATTCCAAAAAAATTCTAGAAAATTACAGAAAATATTTCTAACCTCCTAGAGTCAAAATAAAAAATACTTTGCCTCAAAGTAGCCTCAAATGGCCTCATAATAAATCATGAAAGTAATTCATACATATAAATCTTCACAGAATAAATATTTAAAAGTATATAAAAATGTCTAAAAATCATAATAAAATATAATTTAGCTATATGATGCTTACTAAGATCCAAACGACCATAATATGATTATAGCTCCCTTATGAGCTTAGGTACGACTCCTAATGACCATAAAAGTAAATCATAATAAATAAATAAAATCAAAAAGTGGGCTTACAAATCTACCCACCTTAGAAAAATTTTGTCCTCGAAATTTCAAAGGATACGATTAGGCACGACTAAAAATATTATCTACAAATTATTGTAAAAGGGTTAGTCAAAATCTAGGCTTGGTTAAGGATAGAATCGAAATATGATAGAGAGAGAGAGAAGTACCAATTGTTGAGAAGGTGGTAACAAGAAGTAAGACATCAAATTAATTTAGAAAAATTAATAGTCGTATGCCAATAAAAGATATAGCCTCTAGGATATTCAAAAATCATAAGTATATTCGAATTCATTTAACCAAAAATCCATGCCTCGCCAGTGTACATCTGGCTGCCGTGAACCATTAATTTCATGACTCAAGTATAATATGTTATCGAATACTCTATCAACTCTACCCAATATTAACATATAAATCAAAAGATCAATAATACAACTAGGATATAGTTTTAGTAATATTTGACAACCAACGCATACTTGAAATTATTTCAATTTAGGGTTCATGCCACGCTAGTACGCTGCTGACTACAGTAAACCCGCGGTCTCCATAATTCAAATAAATGGGGACAGTATACGTCTGCCTTACCATTGTAAGTCATCGAAAATTATTTCAACTATATCCATAAGAATTTCAAGGAGATTCTATAAATTCAAACAAGTCGATCATGATAAGAAAATGTAAGTATATGTCCTTGAATAAAAGTGTCAGTTTTGAAAACAAAATGATCGCAAAATAGTTTTGAAAATAAAATGAGGTTTAGAGAAGGCAGAAGATAAAATGGCACAAATGATCAAAATTATGAATTGAATTCTATGAAGGTCTAACTTACCAAGCGAATAGTCTACCCACCTTTGATCCTAACATCGTATCAAATATCTAATAGGGTTTAGAATTCAATAAATTATTTGCTAAATCACATGGCCTAATTAGCAACCTTAACTACCCAAGGGTCAAATTGAATAAGGGACTCCTAGTCTTCTAAAATTAAATCAATCCAATTTATGAATGAGTAATTTTCTAGTCGCAGGCATGTATTAGTACGACTAACTTAAGTACTATTACAAATTCGTAATCTTTTGCGAAAATGACCTGTATGGGCCACCAAAAAAACTTGTTACGACCCGTACCCACTTTTCGGATACGAGACGTATCCAAGCCCAGCCTATGCCGCAGTATCGACGGTAGTATGCTGTCTAGACCGCAATAAACAAAATACTCATAAATACTAACTGCTCATTCATAATAACTAAATCAACTTTACAAAATTTAGAAGTTTTATATTTGAAGAAGAATATAAGCTTTTACAATTATAAAAACTACCACACATCTAACTAGTCTTCTATGGTTTGGCCTTCGAGTCTCTATCTCCCACTTGTATGGTCCATAGTACAAAAGTAGACACGTCATCCTCACCTATAACAACGATCCAGTCAGGAAAAGAGTAGAGTACAACCATATTGCAATTAATGTTGTTAGTCCAAAATAAGTTAGAACAACGAGAAACCATGATGGCAAAGAGTATATAAAGAACTTGTAAAGAGATGAACTAACAGGATATAAACTAGCACTAGCAAGATATGAACTAGCAGAATGTAACTAGCAAGGTATGTACTAACAAGATATGAACTAACAAGATATGAACTAGAACTAGATAATAGAAAAATAAGAACAACTATGTGTGTGTGAAATACCTTTTAATACGTGAATGGCTGGGCTAATACGGCACATCATACGATGGCTATCCACAATAATAGGGTATGGCTAACTCATATATGGGGTATATGACTTAGCTATCCACAATCAAAATATTTGGGTTTGTTCACGTACTTGTCGAGTATTTCCCCTCCCGACTCTCTAACAATCAATAACGGTCAATATTACACTAAGAAGGATACAATAACTACGATGTCACAATCGTGTGTCCATGGAATATCAAGCAATGTCTCAATGGGATATCAAACAAGGAAACGATAGAGAAGACGTTATAATGAACTAAAACATAAATACAATATTGTACTTGCCTGAATCCTTACACAAACTATAGTCACAGTAAAGGATTAGGGGAATGTCGATCTAGAAGCTGTCAACCTATAATACATATCGCACCACGAACCGTGCACGAAAACCACAAGTCAATTCTAATGTTCAAGTTCTAAATTCATGGAATAAGTGGCTAATGGGTTAACTAATCTAATAATAGTTAATTCTGAAATCAATTACTTAAAAATCTAATTTAACCTAATAATAATCTAAACATGCAAGTTTGGCCATAAAATATCATTTTTCCAATTTTGGAAACTATGGCACGCAAATCGAGGCATGCTGTTGACTATTTAGTCAAATGCTATAAACTCTAGATTTTGAAAGTGTATGTTGGTAGATTTTAGTACCACGAGTGCACTGGAATCAATCGTGCCGCAAAATCATGCTTTGGTCAAAAGATATTGTCGTAATGGCTAATCGTGACCAAAACGGTGATCAAGCGATCAATTCTGAGTTCAACAGAATAAATAAAATACTAGATGAATGAAATAATTTCTGGGAAAAATATATGTTGTAGGGCTCTGTGTTAGCTTTCCGAAACTTCAAACGATTTATGATTTTGATTTCTGGTTCTCCCGAAATCTCAAAAATAATGAAACGTGTCAAGTTTCGGACAACCAACACTCTATGAATTTTACAGAAATTAAGCTTCATAAATAATAAAAATAAATTAGATATTAGGAAAGTATACCTCAATACGAATCCAACAAAAAATGGCACGCAACAAGGAGGTCGGAGTTGACGGCAATCGCCTCGGGAAGTCGGGGAATCACGGGGATCAAATCTTCTCAAAATCGGCCAAAGTAATTAGGGTTTACTTCTTCCTGCGCATATATATATGTTTGCCATTAAAATCTTTGGATTGCGATTTCAATTACAAACAGAACATGTTACAATGTAGGACTTAGATATAGTCCTAGGAGTACACTTTTGTTTATCTGGGTCCCTGTGTCGATGGAGCGAGTGGTAATGCGTTGACTCCATTGACGATCTGACGACGGTTTTTGGTTCTCTGAAGGTCTGAGTTTCTCAGGGTGCTGGATCTTGCAGAGAGGAAGAAGACATTGAGTGTCTCTTCCGATCTCTGTGAGTGAACTCTGATGCTCTAGTTGCAACTCTTTTTGACTGTGCGTCTTTGTATATGTCTCTGTGTGCATGTGAAGGAAATGATCCCTCTATTTATAAGCAGGTTGGGCTGCTCATGCGCGCATATGTAGGATGCACCTGTACGTGGGAACGCCACGTGGCTGGAGCTGCGGGCGGCACATGGAGGATGCGCCATGACTTGTGGGTTGAATCATTCATGCTACATTTGTGGGCTGGCACGTAGCAGTGGAGAGGATCTTTCAGTTGCTGAGATCTTGGGTGGTTAGCACCCCTTCATAGGTTGAACTGAGTCAAAGGACATGTGGCGCATATCCGTAGCTCAAAGATCTCAGATTTGGTGGAGAGTGATCTGATGAGCTGCGCTTGGGATCTAGCGCATAAGGAGATTTAGCTCGTAATCTTTAAGAATCACGAACCAGTCTGGGCGTATGGCTTTTGAGGCACATGTTTTGGTCACATGGCTGGGGAGGCACATACAGCAACTTGACTTCTGTGATCAGAAGTAAGTCAGAGGCGCATGGCTTTTGAGGTGCATGCAAATCTTCGGGCGCATGGTTGCGGAGGCGCATACGAGTGGTTGGTTTGCCATGTGGCTTATAACCGACAGCGGAGAGTAATGATGACGTTGACGTCAGCGACGCTTCATTTTCTACAAAAGCTGTCAACTATTCAGCCCTCGGGGGACGTGCTGCCAACTCTGTCACTTTAGCATTAATTGCTTGGTGGGTGACGAGCCGAAGTAGGCACATCAATTTGTACCCTACTAGGCGCACAGGTCTATTTTCACCAGGATGCATGGATCTGTGCTTTGTTGGGCGCATCCATACGGGGCGCTTGGTACTGATGGACGCGTCTGTGTAATGCACGGTCTGACCGGTGCATCTGTTTGCATGAGGCATCTTCATTGGTCCGGCTGTTGAGTTCTTCGGGGCATTGATGGCTCTCTGACTTTGCTGAATTCGAAGGGGCGAATTCATTATCATAAATACAAGTTCATTGTACTAACTTTGGGAAGGTTGCCACTTGGCGCATGGGTTTGATTTGCCCTGGCCTATAAATAGCAACAGTTTGAGAGAGTTTTGTTGTCTCTCCCTTGACTTCTCGACGAAGATGGATTCGATTGATCCTCCTCCTTGGCAAGACGTTGTACTGTGGGTGATGATTCTCCTTGTTCGAAGAAGCTTTGACGATGAACTCCTTCAGAAGACTGAGATTCGCCGAGTTGGAATGGGCATAGCAGTTTATGTTCGAGCCGCTTGCTGGTAGTATTCTTCTATAAGACGACATCGAGTGCCAAGTTGAATGCATGGTTTGGGTTTGATGTATCTAGCCCTATTATGGTGGAAGAGTCCCAGGCTGGCAGATGCGTCTGTGCGTTGACGAGGAAGTGATCCACTCTGATGGGGCGGAGTGATGCGCTGGAAGAGTAATACGCCGGGCTAAGATGATGCGGCTAGCTGAGACGACACGGCTAGCTGAGACATCTGAGTGATGAGCCTAGTTGAGAGTAGGCTGTTACAAAGTCTTCAATTGGCATCATGTTTCTGAGACGAGGTCCGACAGGCACAGCATATTGCAACTGCTGGAACACAGACTGCCTTGGTGGTGGAGCCACTGTCTTGCGGTAGCAGCAGTTGATGGCGACCGTAGCACAAGTATGTTCCATGAGGGGCGAGTTGTGTATGATGGTCGTCTCTTCCGATCTACGTCTGTGAGTGATCACATTACGTAAATTATGTGAGGAGATGTTGACACTCGTACCCTCTTCAGGCGCATGGCAAAGCCAAGCGTCAAGGTGAGTGTATAAGTGACACTCGTACCCTAATCAGGCGCATAATAAAGCCAAGCGTCAGGGTGAGTGTATGAGTGACACTCGTACCCTAATCAGGCGCATGGCAAAGCCAAGCGTCAGGGTGAGTGTATTAGTGATGCGTCCCATGATCCATTTCCAGCACATGAAATGCACCCAGATCATAAGTAGGAGAGCAGCATGTATTGCGAGTGGAACCCACTTTATGCGCACAGCCCACGTTGGCACATGGGTTTGACACTGCAAGATTTGTCCCCTGACTTGGTTCCAGCGCATGAAATGCACCAAAGTGGAAGGGGGACTTTGAGAGTTGACCCATTTCGGGCGCTAAAGCACCCGAGTCAACTCTGTACAGCTTACCATCAACTGTGCGTATGACTTTCAATGCACATTTCTGGTTTCGCTGCTAGCATAGCACGTTGATGGAGCATAGCTCATGCCGCCTTGGAGTTCTTCGTACTAGCCCACGAAGGCGCATAGTATTCAGAATCCAACTTTGGCTCGCCTTGACAGCGAGTGAAGAACTTGCAGCCAACCCAGAAGAAGAGAAGAACTATTGCAACTTTTTGTGGCTCGAACGGGCTCCCTGGATAATGGGCTCCCTTTTATTTATTTATTTTGGTACCCTTTTCAAATGAGGCAAGAGGGCTCTATATATAGAGTGGAATGAGATCTCTCTTCTTCTCCTTTCCGATGTGGGATTAAAAGCAATATCCCTCTTTTTTTATGCTTCTACAAGACCCCCTTCAAAGTTTTTTAAAACTTTTGGACAAGTTTTGAAATACTTTGAACAAGAAGCATGGATAGTAGAGTTGTTTAGGTGTGACAAACCTATCAGAGGTAGTATGGACGTGATAGGTTTGGGTACTTCTACTGGGGAATTTATGTGGACTTATCATCCTTGGCGCACCTTGGTTTTAGGTACAGATAATAAGTTGAGAGAGAGAAAGAACCAACATATTTACTCAGAGGTAGTATGGACATGGTAAATATGGGATTGATGGTAGAGCTTTCCTACTCAAAGGTGATATGGACGTGGTAGGAATGACTCTGGAGGGAGATACGCGGAACTACTCAGAGGTAATATGGACATGAAAGTTCTGCTGGGGATGTAATCATTAACTTTTGAGTGCAAAATAAAGAATTTTCTGGTGTGTTCATCTTTACTGTCATGAACTAGTAATTTATGTGGACCTATTATCTTTTGCGCACCTTGGTTAGGTACAGATAATAAGTTGGAGAGGACCGACATGTTTGCTCAGAGGTAATGTGGATATGGCAAATATGGGGTTCAAATGATGAAGTCTTCATACTCAGAGGTGTTATGGACATGGTAGGAGTGACTTTGGGGGGATACGCGAAACTACTCAGAGATAATATGGACATGGAAGTTCTGCGATCAATGTACGGCAATACAGGGGTTATCCGTACGGGATGTTTACTCAGAGGTAATGTGGACGTGGTAAACATGATAAGCAGCATAATCCTACGTAGTATAAGATTACGCTTTGCAGAGCGTAGAGGAGCAACTCAGAGGTAATGTGGACGTGGTTGTTCTTCTACTGAGGATAGAATGCCACGGAACAACTGGGTTCCGAAAGCATAGGATTTTGTGAAGGGGAGATATATGTGAGCTCTGATGATCAAGTTTACTGACTCCCTTGTTGGGTAGAGATGGAAGTACATGTCTGAAAGATGTCATGAGTAGTACTTCTTTAGGAGCCTGCCATTGATGGGCATCTAGAACAAGTCCCCGTTCGGTCGAACGAGGCGGTAAGTGCTATTTGAGTATACCATCTCTATGATGAAAGGTCCCTCCCATTTGGGCTCAAACTTTCTTGGTGTTTTGTGAGTGAGCAATGCTACAGTTACAACCAAATATTTACAACCTTCCTACAACCACTCATCCATTTTCTGACATATGGGCCAGGGGGTGGCCTGGTCTACATGTCAACAAATAAGTATAAGTTGTAAGAAGGTTGTAAAAGTTTGGTTGTAAATCAAACATTTCCCTTTGTGAGTCAACACCATCGACCTCCTGACTGCCAGTACCAGGTCGCCTATTTGAAAAGTCCTCTGCTTGACCTTTTTGTTAAAAGCCTGTGACATACGGGCTTGATAAAGTTCAATATGCTGCTGAGCTAAGAGACGTTTTTCGTCAAGTGCTTTCAATTTTCGCAGACAACGACGCTGGTTGTCTTCTTCTGTTAATTGGTTTTTGAGCTCCACACAGAGTGAGGGTATCTAAATCTCGAGAGACAGTACCGCTTCGCTTTCGTAGACTAAGGAGAACGGGGTGTTGCCCGTCGGAGTCCGTACCATTGTATGGTAGGCCCAAAGACATTCGTCGAGCTTTTTGTCCCAGTCGCATTTGTTAGATGACACGACCTTTTTGAGTAGCTTGACGATAGTCTTGTTAAAAGCCTCAGCTAATCCGTTTGCTGCCAGATTATAGGCGGTTGATGCTATGTTCTGATTGTGGTTCTTGTCACAGAATCTGCTGAAAACATGGCTGATGAACTGTGGACCGTTATCATGGATAATCCTTCGAGGTATCTCGAAACGGTAGATGATATGATGCTTGATGAAGCTGATCACCCTAGAGCTTTTCACTTCCGTCAGTGGAACTGCTTCTGCCCATTTAGAGAAATAGTCAGTGATGGCTAAGATGAAGCGATGTCCCCTCGATGATGGAGGGGTGATAGATCCTACAATATCCATTCCCCAAGCTTCGAAGGGCCAGGAGGCGACCGTAGGATGTAGTGGTTCCGACGGTGTATGGATGAAGTCGGCGTGAAGCTGGCAAGCGTGGCACTTTTTAGCATAGTCGACGGCGTCGGCTGCCATGGTTGGCCAGTAGTAACCCATACGTCGTAGTTGATCCTGCAATTTAGGGCCAGGTTGATGAGCCCCACAAGTCCCATCATGAGCTTCTCGAAGGGCTTCGACTGTTTCTTCATTGGATAGACATCGAAGGAGAAGTCCATCAAAGGAACGTCGGTACAGCGTTTTTGTAGCTGTATCATAATAAAATCGAAGGGAACGTCTTCTGACCGAGACGGCTTCTTTTGGGTCTTCGAGAAGAATTCCATAGACAGCAAAGTCGATAAACGGTAACCTCCAGTCTCGGACATTAATACCGGCACTTATCATCATGGCATGGGCCTTTTGTGAGCATAGGTTGTTTTTAGGACAGACCAAGTCTCGACCAACTACCGTGATGTAGTGTTGAGTCCCGAGGGGTGCTGCTAATGAAGCTACGAGGTCGGCCAGAGCGTCCGCCTCCAAATTTTGTAACCGAGGTACGTGTTCTATGAAGAACTTGGCGAAGGTTGAAATAATATTCAATACAGCTTCATGGTAAGGAACCAGATCTTCATGGCAAACTTCGTATTGCCCTCAGATTTGATTAACGACGAGTTTTGAGTCGCCGTAAGCTTCCAGATGATCCACCCCCAGCTGTTGTGCCAGTTGGAGCCCCATAATGAGAGCATTGTACTCGGCAACATTGTTGGAGTACGACTTCGAAAGGGAGTAAGCACGCTGGATGACCAGCTGATCGGGGAAGACTAAGACTACCCCCACTCCAGCAATGATTTGGCCTTTGGGGCCTGTTCTTGAAGCGCCATCGAAAAACATCCGCCAGACGGAGTTTTCTTCGGTGACGTTTGATTCTTGGACCTCATCCGGGATGTCTTCATAGAGTCTGGAGGACTCTGGGATGGGTGCACGGCTAAAAAGTCGACTAGGGCTTGACCCTTGACGACTTTTTACGGAACAAACACCATGTTGTACGGCTTCAACAGGATTGCCCATGTAGCAAGTCGGGAGTTCAATGATCCTAGCTTCGTCATGAGGACCCTCAGTGGATTGACTCGGGAGATGACATAAATTGTTTAGCCCAAAACATAATGGCGAGTCTTCTGGATGGCGAACACCAAAGTCAAACACTCCTTTTCAACGGGGTTGTACCGGTGTTCGGCCCCGATCAGTATCCTACTGAGGTAGTAGATAGCTTGCTCGTAGCCTGTATCGTTGTTCTGAGCCAATAAAGCGCCGAGGGAATGATCCATGGCACGGACGTAGAGGAGAAATGGTTTGCCTGCGACGGGTGCCACCAGGACTGGCGGGCTCGTCAGGTAAGCTTTGATATCATCGAAAGCTTTCTGACATTCTTCTATCCAGACGTAGGAGACTCACTTCTTCATAAGCTGGATGAAGGATTGGCATTTTCTGAAAAGGTTTGCTATAAACCTTCAGATGTATGCAAGATGCCCTTGTAGGCCTCGAAGTTCTCAGAGGTTCTTCGGTGGGTCCATGTCAAGGATGGCTTTAGTTTTCTCGGGATGGACATGAATGCCTTTTGCCGTGATAATGAAGCCCAAGAACTTTCTGCTAGAAACCCCAAGGAAGGATTTAGCGGGGTACATCTTGAGTTGATGCGCTCGCATGAGATTGAAGACTGTCTTTAGGTCTTGTAGGTGATCACCTTTGAGACGGCTCTTGACTGTGATATCATCAATATAGCATTCAACTATTTTGCACAGATGTTGACAAAAGATGGTACTCATAGCTCGTTAGTACGTAGCACCAGTGTTCTTCAAGCCAAAGGGCATCACTGTGTAGCAGAAAACCCCTTTTGGAGTCCTAAATGACGTGTGTTTTATGTCATCGGGGAACATTTTGATCTGGTTATAGTCTGAATACCCGTCCATGAAAGACATGCGTTCGAAGCCACATGTATTGTCGATCATCACGTCAGTGATTGGAAGCGAGAATTCGTCCTTCGGGTAAGCAGTATTGAGATCCCTGAAGTCGATGCAGACTCGTATCTTTCCATTTTTCTTGGTGACAGGGACGACATTGGCCACCCAATCCGGATGTTGCTCTTTACGGATGAATCTGCTGCTCAGGAGTTTGTCCACCTCCTGATCGATAGCGTTCATGATGTCAGGACGAAAATGTCGTTGTTGTTGCTTTACAGGCTTAGCATCAGGCAAGATGTTAAGTCTATGCATTACGATCTGGGGATCAAGTCCCGGCATATCTTCGTTGCTCCAGGCGAAGACGTCGTTATATTCTTTGTCAAATTGGACCAAAGACTCCCGGTCTTCTCCCTTTAGGCTCTTGCTGATGAAGATAGGTTTGGAAGGAGATCCATCCCCAAGGTTAACTTGTTCGACCTTGTCTTCGGTACGGGGTTCGCGTAATTCAAAACGAGACTCCCATTGTGCTCCTAGGCGTTGAGCCCAGGGTTCTTCCTCAAAGAATTTCGGTGTTTGGTCATCGTCTTCATCCTCTTGAGATTGTGCAGATGCCATGTTGAATGATAGTGCCTTTCTGAGGACTGAGCCGATACTGGTATCAAAATCCCAAGTTGATGCTTCGGACGAATGAGAGTGTTCTACTTCTTCTGCCTCCGAACTCTCTGGAGTTGCCGGTGGCATGACATAGCCCACCCCCCGTCGAGTACGATGATAGTAGTCCTGCGGCTTTCCTTTAGGCGTTGGGAGCCGGAGAGAAAGACGTCGACCCTTGTCGTAGTTCAGGCCTTTGTTGCTTTTTAGGTCGTAACCCATCTTTTGAATGAGGTGATGATGGGTTCTTCATCCCGATTCCGCGGTAGGACTATAAAATAGACTCCTTGGGACGGGACTGTTCGATTTACATAATTGACGGTCGTTATTTGTGTTTGTAACGACCGTAGAGCATTATCTAATGTATACATGGTATTCCAATGTGGAAGACTAGAATAATTGAAAGACACTCTATTATTGATAAAACATAAGATTTTGTCCCGCAGTATTACATTATCAAGAGAAGGAGCATCTATATCAGCAGATATGTACTCTCCTAACTCTTCATCTGTGAGCACTGGGCTGGTTCAGGAGAGTTTATTGCAGATTTGACCTTGGGATCCGAGAGGGCTGTATGGGCCTTCTCTTGCAGCTTGGATGATTGCGGAGGCTTGCCTTTAAGACGCACCTTCAAGGGTGCCTCGACTGCGCCTTCGATGACAGGTGCCTTCCCCTGTAGTTTTGCCACAAGGGAAGCCGACGTCTGAGGAGGTTTTCCTTTGAGCCGTATCTTCAAGGGAGCTTCAGTAGGTGCTCTACCTAGAGAAGCCGGTGCTTTTCCAGGCAGCTTGATGGTCATGGGAGGCAGCATCTGAGGCGGTTTCCCTTTGAGTCGAATTTTCAAAGGAGCATCGGGAATCATCTCTGGCTCCATGTCCGGCTCTGCCGATGTTTCTGCTTCGTCATCAGCATCGTTGGCTTCCCCTTCATCGAACGACTTATATAAGCTACCGTCGGTGAAGTAAGCTTCGACCCCCTTGAAAGGGTCAATGTCCGCAAACTCTGTCTGGATGATATCGTTGGTGGACACGTACTTCATACATTGGTGGAGTTTATATGGCACCACCATGTACTTATGCAGCCATGGGCGACCCAGCAGGAGGTTGTAGTTGACGTCGACGTCCATGACATAGCAAGTCACCTCTGATCGGAGGTTGCCGATATGACATTTCAGCCATATTTTGCCCAGTGGTTCACTTTTGCTAGCATTGAAACCACTGATTGTAGTGTTGAAAGGCGCCAGCCGCTACATCGGGATCCCCAGTGTTGACAGCAGAGTCCTAGGGATGATGCTGAAGGAAGACCCTGGATTAATCTGAATTCGTTTTACCTTGACGGAACCCACATACCCTGTGTAATACAGTGGCCTGTTGTGCCGGTTGTGCATGAGCAGCATGTCTTGTTGGGTGAAGGTTATGTTGGGGATGACCTCATCTGCACAATGGCAGTGCGCACATGTGGTCGGGATATCCTCAGGCTGCTTGACCTGACTGATGAAGGATTCAGCATCCTTCAAGGCTTCACAGAGAGCTTCACGGGTGTCTTTGGAAAGACGAAGAAGCTCGAACAGTGACAAACGGGAAGGTCTACCGGCAAGTTGTGCCAGTATGTCGAAGTTGTGGGTCTTGGCTAGTCCCGAAGCATTTTCTCTTCGTAAAGGGTTATCGAAATGGGCCTCTACGTGCTTCTGTTTATTGGCTGCTAGAGGTTTGGATGGACCTCCTTCTTCGGCAGCAGGGGTAGCGCAGGACGGCACCACCTCGACGGTAGCTTCGTCAGGTTGGGCGTTCTGATATGAACGTGTTTGTACAGGAAGAGCCTCTTCCGCGGAGGAAGAGACCATACGACAAGACTTGATCTTCTTGTCCTTGGTTTTGGAGGCAGAGCATACCCCCAGTTGAGTAACTTCGGAGATGAGATCGGGGTGAACCCATAAGATCTCTTCCCGAGATTTGGTGAGTGGGATGAGTCCACTCACGTTGTCACGAGTAAGTGGTAGGTTGACCACCTCCATTGTCGCCTTTGGGATGGGGATGACGCCATCTTGTGTTGTGGTTGGCGGCAAGGTGTCGAATTGGAGCGATACTAGATTGGCCGAGACTGTCTTCTCCTCATAGTCGACGAAGATGACATTCGCATTGATCATGCACTGGATGTAGTTCTTGAGGATGTAGCAGTCCTGAGTTAGATGTCCGACAAACCGATGGTAGTGACAGTACCTCGAATTGTCCACTCTCCCAACCTCGTCGGGACGCTTCAGGTCCGGCAATTTGATCTTATCACCCTGCTTCAGCAACTCGAAGAGTTGTAAGGTATCTTCATCGTTGAAAGAATAGACCTCCTTTGGCCTCGGCGCCAGCGGAGGCTTCTGAGTAGGTGCTTGTGCACCTTTGGAGGCATTGACAGTCAGCGCTTGCTTCTCCTTCATCTCTAGTCCAGGATTGTTGGCATCATGCCGTTTTCCCTTGTCTTCAAAAGCAGGGAAACTGACTCCCAGAAGGCGAGCATTGGATGCATTCTTTTCAGCTGCTTCAGTCTCAATAATCAGTGAGCTCCAATCGAGAGGAGGAGTAAAGTTGAGCCAGAGCTTGATCGCAGGAAGCATGTTCATGCTGCAGGAGGAGAGGAGTGCATGTTCTGGCATACCTGGGGGCAGTCTGAAGCAGGTTTGTCAGAAACGTTCGATGAAGGCTCGAATCGTCTCCTTCTCCTTCTGACGTACCTCTATAAGGGACGCCATCGTTATGTCTTTCCCTCCGTCATAGAAACGATCGAGGAATAGACGTGTCAAGTCATCGAAGGAAGATATAGAGTTGTCAGGGAGACTGCAGTACCAGTCGTAAGCTACTCCTTTCAGTGCCCCGACAAACAGGCTGGTGAGTAGCGTGTCTTCCTTCGGGAGATATCCCGTTTGAGACTGAAAGTACGTCAGATAATGGCATGGAGAGTCCTTTCCGTCGTATGGCGTCAATGTTTGTGATTTATACTTGGAAGGATACACCACTTTGTTCCATTCGAGGGGGTATGGTTGTGGGATTCCCATCTTCTGGCGCTCCTTCTGTCTATTCTTCGACTCGAAGCGCTCACGCAAGTCCCTGATCATCTCCACCACGTCTTTTGTGGAGCTGGGAGTCGGAGACAGTGGTACAATCTGGAGCTGTACATTCGAAGGTTTCGACACATGCGATGCTTCGCGACAATCGGTATTCAAGGATGCCCGTTGAAGGGGCACACTTGATTTCTCGTTGACTCCTGGGTCAGGATTAGTGGAAGGTGCTCTGGCCAAAGCTGACCGTATCTCGAATACTGCTTAAGTCAGTGTCTGCATGGAGGCAGAGAGGGTTTTGAGTCCTCCGTCCAAGGTATCCATGCGCTGAACGAGATCTGCTGGCGGCGCATCTGACTTCGCATCACCACCTCCCGTCATGTATACTGTCATGACGTGACTGGAAGTGGATGGATCGGTTGAAGCTTCGCTTTCAGCCTCGCTCTCTTGTACAAGAGGAGCTCTCCCCGGAGCTTCGTCTTGGCTACCCCCAGCTATGTTTTGGAGGATGTCTTCGTCTTCGGGTTGAAGATCCACAGGGGCTTGACTACCCCCAGCTATGTTCGGGAGGCTAACTTCGTCTTTGGGATGAAGATCCACAGGGGCTTGACTACCCCCAGCTTTCTCTGAGATCTTCTTTCTCCCCCGGGTGCCTTCAAACACTCCTGAGGACGGGAAGGTCGTCTTGGTCTTCCTCGGCTGGCTCTTGGATAAGTACGAGGTCGAGGAGTTGCCAGTCGCCTTTCGAATTGATGGGGAGTTAGAGACTACGTTGCAAGAAGCAACCTTTAGTTTTGGCTCCTCTTCAGTTGACACCTTCTTCCCGAGGCGATGTTGGAGGGGCATTGATGATTGCAGCCGCTGGAACACGGACTGCCTTGTTGGGATTGCTGTCTTGCAACAACAGTTGATGGTGACTACAGCACCGGTGTGCCCTGTGAGGGGCGCATTGTGCTTGTCAGTTGACTCTCCTGATCGGCGTTTATGAGTGATCATATTACGCAAATTATTGGAGGAGAGTGCCACCTTCACACCCCCATCAGGCGTATGGCAAGGCCAAGCGTCGGGGTGGTCAAGTGAATGCTGCACCCCCTGATCCGACGCAAAAGATGCACCCAGATCAATAGTGGGAGAGCAACATTTAAAGTGGCTTGAACCAGCCTCAGACGCACAACCAATGTAGGCGCGGGGGTTCAAGACCACAGAGTTTGCCTCACATGGCTTGGTTGAAAATGCAGCAGATACGCCCAAGCGGCACAAGATCTTTAAAGATTGGCCCGTTCGCGGCATAGAAGCACCTGAGTCAACCTTGTACAGTTTACCATTGGCAGTGCGCATGATTGTGAGCGCATGCCTCTTTCTCACTGCTGGCATAGCACGTTCGAGGTGCATGACCAGTGCTGCCTTGGACTTCTTTGTACTAGCCCGCTGGAGTGCATAGTACTCAGAGTCCAAATTATTCTTACCACGACAGCGAGTGCGTCTGTCAAAGATAGATGCCTTCTGTGGTGCATCAGAGGTAATGTGCATGGTGTTAGCTGCACCCCTGCTTCGTCGATACATCTTCCTTTTCTGAGAAGAAGAAGGTTGGGAAATATGGTCAGCCCCACGTTTCTCCGATAGATGTGCTGCACCCACAGGCGCATCCTGGCTGCTGAGGACGTCTGCAGGAAGGATAGGCTGCATCGGCACATCCTCTTCGGTGATGGTGCCAGGGGCCTCGACCTTGCGCATCCAAACTTGGCGAGTCTTCTTCGGCTTCGGCAGCCGCTTCGAAGGACTCGCACTGCCTTCAGAGATGAACTCCTCATACGCCTGTTGATTGAGGCATACGACCAGCGTCTTGTGGGAGGAGCCCACCTTCACATCGTCAGATTGTGACATAGCTTTCTCAACGGAGGAAAAAGAGGTCCCTAGCAGAGTCGCCAGCTTGTTTGCCATTAAAATCTTTGGATTACGATTTCAATTACGAACAGAACAGTGTTACAATATAGGACTTAGATGTAGCCCTAGGAGTACACTTTTGTTTATCTGGGTCCCTGTGTCGATGGAGTGAGTGGTAATTGTTGGCCCATTGGTCATAGTCAACCAGATTTTAATAATTGATCAAAACTCTGTCTGGATATACGAAGCTTGTTGGGACATCTCAGCTTCTTGGACATAAGCAAGATTGGATATTCACTCCGTTCAAGACTGAAGATCTGTTTGCCTACTTGAGTCTGTACTTCCTATGCAATATAATTTTTCATTTTATTTGAGTCTAGGAATACGTTGTACATCGAGTCGTACTGGCAAATAGGCTACTCCCAAATAGTTCAAAATGTTTTTAAAATGACCTATCAAAAAGGTTTTCAAAAAGGTTTTCAAAAATCACCAAAAATCTTTTTTAAAAACCCTAACCTAACCCTGACAGAACTCGGCCAGAGTTCGGCCAGAGTTCGGCCAGAGTTCGGTTGGTGGCCGTTTGATTTTTTGAATTCTCTGGAACTTGGTCCTCCTGCAGTTGCGGATTTGACCGAGATTTGCTCATCGAGTTCTGCCCGAATTCTGCCCGAATTCTGACAGAGTTCTCCCTTTGGAATTCCTATAAATAGAGATGGATTTCGATCATTTCAATTCACTCATTCACTTTCAATCTTCTCTCTATCTAAAAAGCTTTCTGCCTTCCAAAGAGTTTTCTAGAGCTTTCATTTTCAGATCCCATGCCAGTTACAATCCTCTAGTCGATTTGCCAGTGCGGTACGGTCTAGAAGTTTCTGAGAGATTGTAATCAGAAGGCTTGATTGAAGAATACCTCTTCACATTTGAAGTTGGACGAGTTCTTCATATCAAAGCTCGCGTTGTAGAAGTTGCAAGGACTTCGTAAGAAAACTTACGATTTTTCCTATAGTGGATTCAACTGGTAGCAAGAGTTCTACCGACTGGATTAGTCCTCAACAGAGGGATACCAGTATACATCGCTGTCTTTGCGTTTGCTTTCTGAACTCTGCCTTTACATTATTTTAACTGTGATTATATACTGTGATTGTATTGCTAACATTTTTTTATTTAGCATTATTCCGCTGCCAACTTTATTCACCCCCCCTCTAGAGTATTACGCTTTACTATATCGTTCCTACAATTGGTATCAGAGCGGGTGTTACAGGTAAAGCGAGGTAACGGTGCTATTATTTATTTATTATTTATTAGATCACAGCACATCACATGGCTACTATGAAATTCACAAGTGAAGGTCAGGCAACAAACAGACCCCCTCTGTTTGATGGTACTAACTATACTTATTGGAAAATACGGATGAGTTTCTTCTTGAAATCTCTTGATTTTGACTTATGGGCTATTGTTCTTGATGGCTATCAGAAGCCACCTCGTATAAATGTCGAGGGAGTTTTGGTTGAAAAACCCCAAAGCAGTTATATAGAGGAAGAAAAGAAAAAGGCCAGTCTTGACGCACGTGCCATTAATGCTCTTTTTTGTGCCTTAGACAGAACAGAATTTAACAGGGTATCTACATGCACAACGGCAAATGGTGTGTGGAAGCTTCTCGAAGTTACACATGAAGGCACGACTCAAGTCAAGGAGTCAAAAGTCAGCAGACTTACTCAAGAGTACGAGGCGTTCAAAATGAAGCCAAATGAAACAGTCACACAAATGTTCGAGAGGTTCTTGGATATTGTAAACCCTTTGTCCTCCTTAGGCAAAGATTACAGTAACCACGAAAAGATTCGCAAACTCCTGCGAGCTCTCACCAAGAACTAGATTCCGAAGGCTACAGCTATCATTAAAGGAAAAGACCTCACTACAATGTCACTTGAAGTACTCATGGGTAAACTACTCACTCATGAACTGGAGCTACAAGATTTTGAAGAACCTGCACCAAAGGAGAAGACTATCGCCCTCAAGGCTCAGCACAGAAGAGCTGCTGAAGATGACTCAGACAGCAGTGGATCTGACGCTGAAGATCAAGCTCTCCTAGCAAGGAAGTTCAAAAGATTCATAAGACATGAGAAGAGAGTCAAAGAGAACAACAGCAACAACTGGTACCAAGAAGATGATGTCTGCTATGGCTGCAAGAGAAAGGGACATATGAAGAAGGACTGTCCCATCAACTCATCATCGAACAAGAAAAACAACATGTATGAAAAAGGCAACCTGAAAAGATCAACGTCTCGGAAATATGCCAACACCAGCATATGGCATGAGAGTAAAGCTAGCGACTCAGAAGATGAACATTCAGAGGACGCTGCAAACATCTGCTTCATGGCAATCGATCAGGTACCTACTGAACCTGTAGAAACATATGATGACTTCACCTTTGAGCAATTAGGAGATGCCTTCAGTGACCTAATGCTTGACTACAGGAAACTGCGTAGTAAATATCAGACCGCTAAGAAGGTACTCAAAGAGTACAAAGGAGAAATAGGAAGACTTACCGACCTACTAGCTGAGGTTAGAGCTAATGTTAGTGAGTCTGGTGAGCTTTCCTCTATAAAACTCTTATTACACGAGACTAAACAGTCATCCGAAGAGAAAGACAAGATTATAGACCAATTGAGAGAAGATCTTTCTAGAGAAAAGAAAAGTCTTCAATCTGCACAAATCAGAATGGAATCACTCACTTCTGATTATACTAAGTTATATGACACTTCCAAAAGGTTGGAAATTAGGTTAGGAAAACAGCCTGAGCCTGCTGCTTCCTATCCTAACACGTGTCACTTACCGAGAATTCGGAATATTCCCAAGCCAAACACTGTCAGACCAAACCATATAAAACCTTTACCCCAAAAGGTTAAGCCCAAACATGATCATAGGTATGCATTCTTCTATACTAGAAAACCCAAACCTACCAACCATGTACACCACTCAGCTTTCAACACTCGACATGCACAATGTCATTATTGTGGCCTCATTGGTCATATATCATCTGCATGTAGAATGAGAAAGCTTGTAGATTTAAATGTTTATGCTTGGATACCTAAAGCTAACAATTCAGGACCCTACAAGAAATGGGTACCAAAGGTTTCATCTGCAAACTGTTTTGTAGGTGGAACACCCTTCACATGCTAGAAGCAAATGGATCCTCGACAGCGGTTGCTCACGGCATATGACCGGTGATGCTACCCTATTTGCAATACTGTCAAAGAAGAAGAAGGAAGGTTATGTTTCCTTCGGTAATAATTTGAAAGGGTATATTATTGGTATCGGTGATGTTGGTAAGTCTCCCTATCCAGTGATTAAAGATGTATGTCTGGTTACCGAGTTGAAATATAATCTGCTCAGCATAAGTCATCTAGCTGATCATTGTTATGGTATCAACTTTGGCAAAGACAAATGTACTATAGTTGATAGCTCAACTGGTAGTACTATCTTTGAAGGAATCAGGGAAGACAATATATATATTTTCTATCTGTTAGAAGAAGCTAACATTTCAGGTAGATGCTTAATGGCCAAAAGTGATGAGAGTCATCTATGGCACATGAGACTCGGTCATGCAAACATGGATATAATTTCAAGATTATCCACAAAGAAGATAGTACGCGGTTTACCAGACATAACATTCAAGAAGGATTCGGTATGCAGCCAATGTGAAAAGAACAAGGCTACCAAATCCATATTCAAGTCTGTAAACGCAGTATGTACTACTAGACCTCTACAATTGCTACACATGGATTTATTTGGTCCTAGTAGAGTTGCTAGTCTCGGAGGTAAATTATATGCATTTGTTATTGTAGATGATTTTTCTAGATATACGTGGGTATATTTCTTGACACGCAAGAATGACGCATTATCCGAATTTGTCGCCTTTTGCAAGAAAGTACAAAATGAAAAAGGTTACATGATCACTCGAATTAGAAGCGATCATGGAGGCGAATTCGAGAATGCTGATTTCGAGCAATTTTGTGACACACACGGTTTCATACACGAGTTCTCCTGCCCTAGAACTCCACAACAAAATGGAGTTATGGAACGTAAGAACAGAACTCTAACCGAAATGGCCAGAGTGATGTTAAATCAATTTAGCCTACCCAAATACTTCTGGGCTGAAGCTGTCAATACAGCTTGCTTTGTGCTCAATAGAGTTCTAATTCGACCCAAATCGAAGAAGACTCCATTTGAGTTATGGTTTGATAGAATTCCTTCAGTTTCATACTTTAAGATATTTGGCTGTAAGTGCTTTATTCTTAATACTAAAGACAACTTGGGAAAGTTTGACGAAAAGGCCGATGAAGGTATATTTCTAGGTTATGCGGCAAAGAGCAAAGGGTACAGAGTCTTCAACAAACGTACCATGATCATCGAAGAATCAATCAACGTCACTTTTGATGAAATGAACCAAATGTCTCTCGATGACAGTGATAAAGATCTGCCTACATCAAGTTCAACATCAGCTGAACCTGAACCAAGCTCTGCACTAGCTGAACCCCCTAGAGGAGATCCAGGAACCAGCTACCTACAGAGTCTACCTAAGAGGTTAAAATTCACAGCTGATCATCCACAAGATTTGGTAATTGGTGACATTACCAAAGGAGTAAGTACTCGATCATCCAGTAGAGATATTGTTTCTAGTGTTGCATTTATTTCACAGCTAGAACCTAAATCTATTGATGAAGCATGTAGTGATAGTTTCTGGATAGATGCCATGCAAGAGGAATTGAACCAATTCGAACGGAATCAAGTTTGGGAACTTGTTCCCAAGCCTATTGATCATCCGGTCTTTGGCACCCGTTGGGTATTCCGAAACAAACTAAATGAGGATGGTTTAGTAACTCGTAACAAGGCTCGACTCGTAGCTCAAGGATACAATCAAGAAGAGGGTATCGACTACGATGAGACTTATGCCCCAGTTGCGAGATTAGAATCCATTCGAATGTTATGTGCATTTGCATGTTTTCATGATTTCAAACTTTTTCAAATGGATGTAAAAAGTGTTTTTCTAAATGGCTTTATAAAAGAAGAAGTTTTTGTAGCACAACCTCCGGATTTCACGGATTTCAAAAATCCTGACCATGTTTTCAAGTTGAAGAAAGCCTTATATGGTTTGAAACAAGCCCCTCGTGCTTGGTATGACCGTCTAAGCTCTTTTCTACTTGACAACGGTTTTTCAAAAGGAAAGGTTGATACTACACTTTTTATTAAATCTTTTAATGGCAAGCTGCTTTTAATTCAAATTTATGTTGATGATATCATATTTGGATCCACTGATGAATCTCTTTGTCAAGAATTTTCTAAGTGTATGCAGAATGAGTTTGAGATGAGCATGATGGGAGAGCTGAAGTTCTTTTTCGGATTGCAAATCAAACAAACCGACAATGGGACGTTCATTAATCAAGCCAAGTACACAAAAGATTTGCTAAAGAAGTTCGATCTGGACAATGTCAAACCTATTGGCACTCCGATGGCAACTTCAACAAAACTTGATTCTGACGAACAAGGCAAGCCAGTCGACACACGTAAGTATCGAGGTATGATTGGTAGTTTACTTTACTTAACTGCTAGTCGTCCAGATATAATGTTTAGTGTTTGCCTGTGTGTACGTTTTCAAGCTAACCCAAAGGAATCACATCTGACCGCAGTTAAGCGTATCTTCTGATACCTTAAGGGCACTTCTTCTGTCGGCTTGTGGTATCCCAAAACTAAATCCTTTGACCTTATTGGTTATTCGGATGCAGATTTTGCGGGATGCAAGGTGCAAGGTTGATAGAAAAAGTACTAGCGGTACGTGTCATTTCTTAGGCAAGGCTCTAGTATCTTGGTTTAGTAAAAAGCAAAATTCTGTAGCCTTATCAACAACAGAGGCTGAGTATATCGCCGCAGGACGTTGTTGCGCTCAGATTTTGTGGATGAAACAAACCCTAGAAGACTTTGATTTATTTTTTACATATATTCTCATTTTCTGTGATAACACGAGCACCATTAATTTGACTAAGAATCCTGTATGTCATTCTCGTACTAAACATATCGAGATTAGACATCATTTTATTAGAGATCATCATCAAAATGGAGATATAAACCTTGTGTACATAGATACTGAAAATCAATTAGCTGACATCTTCACTAAACCTCTAGCGGAAGATCGTTTCAATTATTTACGTCGAGAATTAGGAATTTTGGACGTCAATAATATTAATTGATTTTATTTTATGATTATATATTATTATGCAAAAACTGTGTTAGAGACAAGCTAATAAAGAGTCTGTCTGTCACCACAACTACGGTTGAAGCGAAGCGGTACTTAAGAGTTCCCCGGTGAACCTCCGCCAGCTGGGACAGTACTCCTACAGCTAATCTGAGACAGTCGCTGTGTAACGACATTTAATTCATAAAATATTATTAATTATGTTATTTGAAGACTAAAATAACTAATCTTTGAATTAAATATTTGCAACGAGTCAATGAAAAAGAAGTAGCAAAAATCAACTTTGAAAGAACCCTAGGCGAATTCGGCCAGAGCTCTGACCGAATTCGGCCCGAGTTCGGTTGAGGGTGTATGTGTATATATACATAACCCGAGAGCTTCTTTTCTTTCATTACTTCAAAACTAATTACAACAACAGCAGCAGCCGACCCCGACCTCCAAACCCTAGTTCTTCACCAATCTATTGCTTCCAATCTACTTGGTGAAATCCTTCCAAAATTTGGAATCGTGCGGAGATCGTTCTTCTCTACAACATATCTAATTTTCGTGAGGTATATATAACTCCCTCTCTCTTCACCTTTCAAATTAGTGCTTTTTTATTTCAATGGCACCTAGATTTAATCCGTCTAAGAGGAAGAAGACCACTCCTAGTGAGGAAGGGTCCTCTTCGAATCCTCACACGGATTCTTTGTTTTCGCCAGTCCAAAAGAGCGACGGCGCTTTCGATGGGTTCTTCTTTCAAACCCTCGATCAAGCTTTATTATGGTACGGTGACTTTTCCACCCGTTCCATATGTAGCGGCGCTCCGGTTAAATGGACGGTATTCCCTGATCATCGTCACTTATTTGAGGCATTAGGGTTACACTTACTTGTTAAACTGTGCTTCCCAATAGCTACTAATGCCATTAGATTGTTCTATTGCAATCTCGTAGTTAACACTTTTGACGTGAGCACACGTGTCGGAGGCATAGACATTGACTTCAATGATGTCCTTCTAGCGGAGATTCTTGGTATTCCCAATGAAGGTGAACCGCTAGTTGATATCACGGAATTCGATTTCCCCGAAGGCACTACACTCACGAGTTTCAAAACGGAACTTTGTGCACCTGACAGAGTACGTTCTGGAAAGTTCAAGGCTAACAACCTGAACTTGTTTAACTACGAATTGCATCGCATCATCTACTCTACTCTTCTTCCAAAATCCACTTCCAAGGATGATGTGACTTCGCTTGAGCTGTCCGCCATGTACCATATTCTTAAGGGGATTCCTTTTTCCACCCCTAAGACAATCATTCAGATGATGGGACGTTGTCGTGCTAGAGATCAAAATCTCTCTTACGCGATGATTCTCCCTCGTATCTTTCAGCGATTCGAGATCGATCTATCGACTTGTACTCAGGACTCTGAGCCCAAGTTACTCCAGCTTTCTCGTCGCAGCCGGACTGCTTCAGCTCCACCTCCTGCTCCTCCAACTGCACCATCTTTACCACATCAGCCATATGCCATGACTTTTGAGGGCATACATCAGCATTTATCAGCTTTGCACGTCTCGATGACGGACATGGCTCGCGAGCGAGAGTTCTGCGATGTCACCCGTTACCAGGCGATGGCAAACTCCTTGGCCGATCTGCGTTTTGCCCAGACTGGTCACTCTGCTGCTTCCATCCCTCGTGATCCAGCTTTTTTGGGTTACCGCTGTGAGGATGAGGCTGTTCATGCCTACTTCCAGCCAGGTAACGCCTATGACTGGTATCGTGTACCTCGAGATTACGTTGGTGAGTTCTATGCTGGTGCCCCTACTCATCCTACTGGCGCTGGTACTTCTGGTGCTGGTACTTCCGGTCATGCTGGCCACGCTGCTGATGATATTGATGAGGATAGTGATGATGAGATCTGATTTGATTATTAGTGATATTCTATTGTATACTTGGAAATGCTCTGACATTCTAAGTTTTTATTATTTACTTTTTATCAGTACTTTGTAGTTTGATATCAGTACTTTTTATCTTCATGGACATGTTTTTGATGTTTCATTTATGACATCTCAGTTTATTTTAGCATTTTGTTTAAGCACTATCTCTTTATACTGCTTCTCCATTTTAAACTGACTGTGAAATAGCATGCCTGAGATTTTTTTATGTTTTTGAAGCAATACATGCCTGTGATGATAATTTGTAGAAACTTTACATTCCTGTGATGCTACATCTCTAATTCTTATACTATATTTCTTTTATTTGTTTTCTCGCTATTTTTTACTTATGCATTGATTGCGGGGGAGTCTTCTGCATTTACTACGGGGGAGCCTTCTCTTGTGCAATTATTTTGCTAAGTGACAAAGGGGGAGAAAATTAAAAATGATCTAACATTTTTTTTAGTTTTTTTTTGAGTTAAAAACAGGTTATGAACAATTTCTACTTTTTGATATTTTTGAACAAGCTTGAACTAGCTTAATGTTATATCATTCATAGTTTGTCAATTATCAAAATGGGGGAGATTGTTGGCCCATTGGTCATAGTCAACCTGATTTTAATAATTGATCAAAACTCTGTCTGGATATACGAAGATTGTTGGGACATCTCAGCTTCTTGGACATAAGCAAGATTGGATATTCACTCCGTTCAAGACTGAAGATCTGTTTGCCTACTTGAGTCTGTACTTCCTATGCAATGTAATTTTTCATTTTATTTGAGTCTAAGAATATATTGTACACCGAGTCGTACTGGCAAATAGGCTACTCCCAAATAGTTCAAAATGTTTTTAAAATGACCTATCAAAACGGTTTTCAAAAAGGTTTTCAAAAATCACCAAAAATCTTTTTTAAAAACCCTAATCTAACCCTGACAGAACTCGGCCAGAGTTCGGCCAGAGTTCAGTTGGTGGCCGTTTGATTTTTTGAATTCTCTGGAACTTCGTCCTCCTGCAGTTGCGGATTTGACCGAGATTTGCTCATCGAGTTCTGCCCGAATTCTGCCCGAATTCTGACAGAGTTCTCCCTTTGGAATTCCTATAAATAGAGATGGATTTCGATCATTTCAATTCACTCATTCACTTTCAATCTTCTCTCTATCTAAAAAGCTTTCTGCCTTCCAAAGAGTTTTCTAGAGCTTTCATTTTCAGATCCCAAGCCAGTTACAATCCTCTAGTCGATTTGCCAGTGCGGTACGGTCTAGAAGTTTCTGAGAGATTGTAATCAGAAGGCTTGATTGAAGAATATCTCTTCACATTTGAAGTTGGACGAGTTCTTCGTATCAAAGCTCGCGTTGTAGAAGTTGCAAGGACTTCGTAAGAAAACTTGCGGTTTTTCCTATAGTGGATTCAACTGGTAGCAAGAGTTCTACCGACTGGATTAGTCCTCAACAGAGGGATACCAGTATACATCGTTGTCTTTGCATTTGCTTTCTGAACTCTGCCTTTACATTATTTTAACTATGATTATATACTGTGATTGTATTGCTAACATTTTTTTATTTAGCATTATTCCGCTGCCAACTCTATTCACCCCCACTCTAGAGTATTACGCTTTACTATATCGTTCCTACAGTAATGCGTTGACTCCGTTGATGATCTGACGACGGTTTTTGGTTCTCTGAAGGTCTGAGTTGCTCTGGGTGCTGGAGCTTGCGGAGAGGAAGAAGACGTTGAGTGTCTCTTCCGATCTCTGTGAGTGAACTCTGATGCTCTGGTTGTGATTGTCTTTGACTGTGCTTCCTTGTATATGTCTCTGTGTCCGTATGAAGGAAATGGTCCCTCTATCTATAAGCAGGTTGGGCTGCTCATGCGCGCATATGTAGGATGCACCTGTACGTGGGAACGCCACATGGCTGGAGCTGCGGGCGGCGCATGGAGGATACGCCATGACTTGTGGGTTGAATCCTTCATGCTGTATTTGTGGGCTGGCACGTAGCAGTGGAGATGATCTTTCGGTTGCTGAGATCTTGGGTGGTTAGCACCCCTTCATAGGCTGAACTGAGTCAAAGGACATGTGGTGCATGTCCGTAGCTCAAAGATCTCGGATTTGGTGGAGAGTGGTCTGATGAGCTGTGCCTGGGATCCGACGCATAAGGAGATTTAGCTCGTAATATTTAGAAATCACGAACCAGTCTGGGCGCATGGCTTTTAAGGTGCATGTTTTGGTCACATGGCTAGGGAGGCACATGCAGCAACTTGACTTCTGCGATCAGAAGTAAGTCAGAGGCGCATAGCTTTTGAGGTGCATGCAAATCTTCGGGCGCATGGCTGTGGAGGCGCATGCGAGTGGTTGGTCGGCCACGTGGCTTATAACCGACAGCGGAGAGTAATGATGACGTTGACATCAGCGGCGCTTCGTTTTCTGTAAAAGCTATCAACTGTTCAGTCCTCGGAAGACGTCCTGCCAACTCTGTCACTTTAGCATTAATTGCTTGGTGGGTGACGAGCCAAAGTGGGCGCATCGATTTGTACCCTACTAGGCGCACAGGTCCGTGTTCACCAGGATGCATGGATCTGTGCTTTGTTGGATGCATCCATACGGGGTGCTTGGTGTTGATGGGCGCGTCTGTGCGATGCACGGTCTGACCGGTGCATCTGTTTGCATGACGCATCTTCATTGGTCCGGCTGTTGAGTTCTTCGGGGCATTAATGGCTCTCTGAATTAGCTAAATTCGAAGGGGCAAATTCATCATCATAAATACAAGTTCATTGCACTAACTTCGAAAAGGTTGCCACGTGGCGCATGGGTTTGATTTGCCCTTGCCTATAAATAGCAACAATTTGAGAGAGTTTTGTTGTCTCTCCCTTAACTACTCGACGAAGATGGATTCGATTGATCCTCCTCCTTGGCAAGACGTTGTACTGTGGGTGATGGTTCTCCTTGTTTGAAAAAGCTTTGACGGTGAACTCCTTCAGAAGACTGAGATTCGCCGAGTTGGAATGGACATAGCAGTTTATGTTCGAGCCGCTTGTTGGTAGTATTCTTCTGCAAGACGACATCGAGTGCCAAGTTGAATGCATGGTTTGGGTTTGATGTACCTAAGCCTCATTATGATGGAAGAGCCCCAGGCTGGCAGATGTGCCTGTACGTTGACGAGGAAGTGATCCACTCTGACGGGGCGGAGTGATACGCTGGAAGAGTAATACGCCGGGCTGAGATGACGCGGCTAGCTGAGACGACACGGCTAGCTGAGACATCTGAGTGATGAGCCTAGTTGAGAGTAGGCTGTTACAAAGTCTTCAATTGGCATCATATTTCTGAGATGATGTTGAATAGGCAGAGCATGTTGCAACTGCTGGAAGACAGACTGCCTTGTTGGTGGAGCCACTGTCTTGCGGCAGCAGCAGTTGATGGCGACCGTAGCACAAGTATGTCCCGTGAGGGACGAGTTGTGCATGATGGTCGTCTCTTCCGATCTACGTCTGTGAGTGATCATATTACGTAAATCATGTGAGGAGATGTTGACACTCGTACCCTCTTCAGGCGTATGGTAAAGCCAAGCGTCAGGGTGAGTGTATGAGTGACACTCGTACCCTAATCAGGCGCATGGCAAAGCTAAGCGTCAGGGTGAGTGTATGAGTGATGTGCCCCATGATCCATTTCCAGTGCATGAAATGCACCCAGATCATAAGTAGGAGGGCAGCACGTATTGCGAGTGGAACCCACTTTATATGCACAGCCCATGTGGGCGCATGGGTTTGATACTGCAAGATTTGTCCCCTGACTTGGTTCCAGCGCATGAAATGCACCCAAGTGGAAGGGGGACTTTGAGAGTTGACCCATTCCGGGCGCCAAAGCACCCGAGTCAACTCTGTACAGATTACCATCAACTGTGCGTATGACTTTCAACGCACATTTTTGGTTTCGCTTCTAGCATAGCACGTTGATGGAGCATAGCTCGTGCCGCCTTGGAGTTCTTCGTACTAGCCCGCGAAGGCGCATAGTACTCAGAATCCAACTTTTTCTCGCCTTGACAGCGAGTGAAGAACTTGCAGCCAACCCAGAAGAAGAGAAGAACTACTACAACTTTTTGTGGCTCGAACGAGCTCCCTGGATAACGGGCTCCCTTTTCTTTATTTATTTTGGTGCCCTTTTCAAAGGAGGCAAGAGGGCTCTATATATAGAGTGGAATGAGACCTCTCTTCTTCTTCTTTCCGATGTGGGATTAAAAGCAATATCCCTCTTTTCTCATGCTTCTATAATGTATACACAGATCCGCGGCTTGAGTCGGTTTGAAGCCGTGGCTGGTGCCACATGTCAGCATCCTGGCAGCCCCGTTCTTAAGCGGACGGCAAGATGGCCAGGATGCTTGGCTTAAGCCGACTCCGAGTCTGTTTAGGAGCCGACTCCCAACCAAAAGCACAGTCAGCAATAGCTGACTGACGGGTGGGCCTACTACCACGCCGCTGACTGGATGACGGGTGGGCCCCCCCACTGCTGATTGCGTATTACTGGATTTTTATTTTCAAAAAATAATTTAAAAATCATTCTAAGGCCAAATAAACTCAAATAAAATTCTAAAAATTCTATAAAAAATTCTAAAAAATTACAGAAAATATTTCTAACCTCCTAGAGTCAAAATAAAAATACTTTGCCTCAAAGTAATCTCAAATGGTCTCATAATAAATCATGAAAGTAATTCGTAAATATAAATCTTCATAGAATAAATATTTAAAAATATATAAAATGTCTAAAAATTATAATAAAATATAATTTAGCTATAGAATGCTTACTAAGGTCCAAATGACCATAGCATGATTATAGCTCCCTTATGAGCTTAGGTACGACTCCTAATAACCATAAAAGTAAATCATAATAAAAAAATAAAAAATAAAAATCGGGAAGTGGGCTTACAATGGTTCCTTAAAATTTTCAAGAATGTTGTTGGATGTAGTAGGCGTATGGTCTTTCTTTCGGATCAAGGCACCGATTTAGTTTCTGAAGTTCCTAAAGTGTTCCCTACTGCTTACCATAGCTACTGCTATCATCACATAAAGAATAACATACCGCTGACGGAGAAAGGAAATGAAGGAGTGTACCCGCTTGTACTTGAAGCTCGGAGGCAAGCAGTATATGCTCTAACACCAGGTGTGTAAATCAGACAGATATATGCAGCTTTTCTATGCATTCTCCGTTATTTTAATATGGAGAATAACTATTCCCCGTGTAATTCTCACAGGGAATGTCCGTTCTCCGTTATGCCTAGCACGACGAATAACCATTCTCCGTTATTTTTGAACGAAGAATGTCTGTTCTCCGTGATTTTAACATGGTCCCTTTTTTTTATCTGCTTGTGTCTTGACTTCCTTCTTTCTTTCTTTCTTTTTGTATAAAGGTGGGTATAAATAAGCAGTTAACAAGATTTATGATCTGAAATATGGTCAAGTTGTGACTTGGGTAGATAAACAAAAACCTGAACATTGGTCAAATACATTCTTCCTCAGATGTAGATACGGCGAGGTTGCTTTTAGTTGTGTGGAGTCATTCAATTCATGGATAAAGGCTGAGAAGAAAATGCCTATTTCAGCACTTGTAAACGTTATCCGAGTGAAGATGATGAAGATGATTTTGGATCGCCACAAGGATGTATTTGATTTCAATAGCAGATCGACTCTATACGCCGAGAATATGCTGAAGCAGCTTACAGATGATGGTATGTCTTATAAGGTATATCGATCTTGTGATTTTGAGTTTGAGGTAAAGGCAGATACTTTCTCCCACCTGGTGAATCTTCTTGATCGGCATTGTAGTTGTCGTAGATGGAAGGTAAAGGGATTCCCTTGCAGCCATGCAATCTAATGCATCAGATTTGGTTCAGAGAAATTCGTTTACAATTTTATGGATCAGTATTGGACATCAGATTTCTACAAGAAGCTATATTCATGTGCAATTCGTCCAGTTCTAGATTGTGAAAAATGGTTTGAAAATAATCTCACTGATTTGGATCTATCCCCTGTTTCGAAATGGGGCCCCGGCCGACCAAAGGCGGACCGTTATAAAAGCAAATATGAAAACAAGGAAAAAGAGAAGAGGAAGATGAGGTGCCAGAATTGCTTTGAATTATGTAATCACAATCGTACCACTTGCCCTCTCCCACCACGTGCTGCTACGAGGGTAGAGGGGGCAGCGCCCCCTTGTTAATACATATACATATATTCTTTCTTTTATATAATTGTTTTTTGAATATATTTCTTACATTTTTGGATATCAATGGTGCTATTTTAAAGTCTGTATATCTACTGTTTCACATTTTTTACCTGCATAAAGGCCGTTCTCCGTGAGATTTGTTAGCCCAATGATTATATCATATTTTTGAATATGGCTAATCAATTAAGTTTAAGATAATGACGTCACCAATATTCATGTAATCACTATCATGTTGCTACTTAAACTTAGCATTGTCCTAATGTTCTACATCTTATTGCTATGTTTGTATCATAATGCATCATACTGCTTTGTTTGCCTAACATGTACTTTCAAACATGCAATAAGCATGATCAAATATGATCAGATTAGGACATATGTAAAGAAGAGTTATTAATGATGGGCTAAAGATGGCATATACAAGAAGATTACTCTGAACTGCCCAACGACCTATCCGGGACCTTGTATCGGGGGTTCCGCTACTCGGTCAGCAGACAGGGGTCGAGGGGACAGTGCCCCCCGTGGGGGTTCGGAGGCAAAGCCCCCAAAAGGTATCAGATTTGTAGATCAGTTTATCTTTGGACGACAGCCATCAATGAAAAAGGCATCTTCAAGTTTGCTCAAATATCAGAAGAAATACGTCATCAAAGGGCTGTTGGTTTTCCTATTTTATCAATATATTTTTCATATTTATTGAGTCTAGGAATACGATGTACACTGCGTCGTACTGGCAAATAGGTTATCCAAGAAACGTTTTTAAAATACCCTTTTATTTTGAAAACAAGCCCACTTACAAAAGCCCAAACTACTTTCTAAATTGCCTGACTTTTCAAAAATCCCAAAAACCAAATTTACAGAAACCCTAACAGAACTCCAATAGAATTTGGCCTGAGTTTGGCCCAAATTCGGCCAGAGTTCGGTTAGTGCCCGTTGGATTTTGAACTTGGTCATCCTACAGTTACGGATGCAACGGCTATCTGCCGAGATTCTCTCAAAGAGTTCTGTCCGAATTTTACCCGAATTCTGTCAGAATTCTGCCTTTGGAAAACCTATAAATAGAGAAAAATTTCAATCATTTCAACTCACTCATTCACTTTCTTATCTCTTCTCTCTAAGCTTAAACGTATTCCAAAGTATTCTGAGCTATTCATTTTGAAATCCCAAGCCAGTTATAATTCTCTAGTCGATTTACAAGTGCGGTACGGTCTAGAAGTTTCAGAGTGATTGTAATCAGAGGCTTGATTGAAGAAAGATATTTCATAATTGAAGTTGGTCGAGTACTTCGGATCAAAGCTCGCATTTGTAGAAGTTGCAAGGACTTCGTATAAAAACTTGCGATATTTTCCAATAGTGGATTCAACTGGAAGCTAGAGTTTTTTTGACTGGACTAGTCCTCACAAGAGGAAAACCAGTATACATCGTCGTGTTTGCGTTTGTTTTCTGATCTCTGCTTTTCATTTACTTACTTGTGATATATTATATGTGATCTGGTTGCTAACATTTTTAATTAGCTAATTTTTGCTGGCTACTCTATTCACCCCCCTCTAAAGTATAGTACTTTACATCTCGTTCCTACAAGATTTACACGGAGAATGGCCATTTCCCGGCATTTTAACCCAGAGACTGGACATTCTCTAGCACTTTAACACGGCGAATGATCATTCGTCGTGAGCATTACACGGGAAATGGCCATTCTTCTATATTTTAACACGGAGAATGGCCATTCTCCGTGAGCTTTACACGGGGAATGGCCATTTTCCTGCATTTTAACACGGGGAATGGACACTCTCCTATATTTTAACACGAGAAATGGCCATTCCCTGTTATTTTAATATGGAGAATGGTCATTCTCCTGCATTTTAACACAGGAAATGGCTATCCTCTGTGATTTTTGAGACAGAAAATGACCATTCTCCTGTATTTTATGACGGAGAATAGCCGTTCTTCTGCATTTAAGACAGGAAATGGTCATTCACCGTGATTTTAGGATGGCGAATGGCCATTCTCCTGTATTTTAAGACAGGGAATAGCCATTCTTGGATAAAAAATAAAGATAAATTTGCTCTAAACTGTTTTATATATATCATTTTTGAATTACATTTACATTATTGTTTACAATGTCATTGCTAGGTTGGTACATATAGTATTACATGTTCACTTGAAAGCAACTTCTTAGCCCATCTCAACCTCATCTTTGTAATCTTCTGATGAATGACATCATCTTTTTCTCTCGAGATTTCGAAGGGATTATTCACCAATCACTTCATATAAAATGCCGAGTACAAGAGGCAGTTGGGTCCTAGTTGTTGTAGGCATCGTAGAGAACATTTCAGCTCTGTGTGTAACGTCCGTATTTCGGAATACATATTTTAATTAGGCATATATGTATTTTGGACCTGTATTTTATTTTCTCAGATTATGGCCTGTAATTGTGTTTTAGCTTAACTTGCAGATTTTGGTTTTCTCGTAAAACGGATTTTGGACCTGGCTTGGTTTTATTTTGTGGAGAAGGAATTGGTTTGGTTTGGTTTAGTATGCATTGGAACACCCTAGTTAATCTCCACCCTCAACACAACATACCCTCCCTCATTAAAACCCCACCTAACTTTCTCTCTCCTCATAACTTTCATTAATTCTTCATCTTCTTCTTCCTTCCTCCATACAACACCAACACCATAGGCAAGTGCACCTTGCCACCAAATAAGCACCCCATATTATTTGTCCATTAGCTAGATTAAGTCATGGTGAACAACATTAGAACTTGGTATTTTATGATTTGGAGCTTCCATTTTTCTAGATCTAAGTTTTTACCATTTTTGGATTTTCTTGGTTTTGATCTATTAAACTTAGATTTTTCCTTGTTTTGAGGCTTCCATGTGGAAGAGAATTCAATTTTACACAAGTTAGAACTTTGAAAATCTAAATTTTGTTTTGATTTGGCCAAGTTTTGAAGATTGGAAATTTTTGGTATTCTTGAGTTATCTCTAGGCCTGATGGAGAAGATGACCCTCGGCCAGCGCTCTTTAGCGCAAGGCCATGCGCAGTTAAACTGTGCACAGTTCAACTCGTGCGCAATTCAACTCGTACACAGTTCAACTGTGCGCAGTTCAACTCGTGCGCAGTTCATCTCCTGCGCAGTTCATCTCCTGCGCAGTTCAACTCGTGTGCAGTTCAACTGTGCGCAGTTCAACTCGTACGCAGTTCAACTGTGCGCAGTTCAACTCGTTTGCAGTTCATCTCCTGCGCAGCTCATCTCCTGTGCAGCTCACCCTAGCACAGCTCGACCCTAGCGCAATCTAACCCCAGCGCAACCTATTACCCATGATGGTTTGGATTTTATTCTTTGGACTTGGCTTCTCTTTTGTGGGTTGGAGTTTTGATATCTTGTTCCACACAACACGACTGTCTCGACCCAACACGACCTGGCACAGTTTTTGGTGTTTTGCTTATGACTAGTACGATTTTTAGTGATATCTGTGAAGTATGATTCTAGTACTTTCTGATCTTCTTGATAGTGACCCGATGGGGTACGCCCTTAACTTTTAACCTGTAATTCATAATTAATCTTGATACTGGATAACTTGATAGTGGCCCGTGGCGGTGCACTCCTGACTTGTAACTTGTACACCTGTAACTTGTAACTTGACTTGACTTGATGCTGTTGCGATGGCTAACTTGACTTGTATAATCAACTCTGACGCCGTGGGTGTTCATTCTTTCTGCCTTGTGCAATCTACTTGTCTTGTCTCGCATCATGTCTAGGACGTGACTTCCTGGTTACCACGGTCAGGGATTCACACTGAATATGGGTTAGGCTAATGACTAGATCAAACTATAGTTCATGGAGAATTTCTAGTCACAGGCGATCTTGTTATCTGGGCGCTTTAAATGGACTTATAGCCTGTCGATGAGTAGGGCACATTTCCAGCACACTGTCATGTGTTGCACCCTCTAAGTCACCTAAGGGTATATCATCTCCTGGGTGATGTACCCAACCATACTCTCAACCCGCGAAAGGATAACTGGATAGTCTGCAGGGCTTAGGACTGGGAATTTCTCATTTGCATCTTGTTAGTAATTAGGCTTGTGATAACCCTAGTTAGTTAAGTAGTAAGCCGTAGTATTTGCTTGGCCGCTTGTGAATGGATGGTGTCCAGCCTGGTCTAAGTCTCGTCTAAGTCCCTGTACCTGGTACTCCTGTACATGATTGTTTTACTTATCTTTAACAATAAATGGGTAGAGACAAGGCGCTATTCAGGCGAAGGGTTACAACCCCGGTCCTTGTTTAGTTTATGGATTGTAACCTGGCTCCCGAAACGGTTCCACGTCTCTAGTCGTTCATTGTCCTGTTGTACTCTTTATTACTTGTACTTTTCTTCCATTTTCTTATGTTCTGATATGCTGGCTTTTGTTCTTATTTCGTGGCCTTCTTTGTGGCACTTGCTCTTTTTGGGGTTTGACCCAGCTGGTTTTGTGTGGCCAGATTTCGGAGCAGCACCCGGGGATCTACCGAACTTCTAGCCCAATGGTGGCGACTAGAAGGAACCCGGGCTACGAGTGGGTTTTCTATTTTTTTCACCCACTATATTGTAAATTTATTCTTTTGAGGCGTTTAGCCGACGAGTGTTTGCCATTGATTGTAAAAGTACAGAACAATTATCGGAGGACTGAACTTAGACTCACAATACAAACTCGCTCGTACAAAGAAAGCCTAGGGACGAAAACCTAGGTACAGCAGTCTAAGTACGATTGTTTATTTTAGATTCTGGGGGGGTGACGATAGAGGCTCGGGAAAGCGACGGCCGCTCTGCCTTACTCCTTGGACGATCGGTACGCAGCCTTGACTCGGAAAAGATCTGCTTGGTTATTGACGAAGAAATACCTTCTTGCTCTCTCTCTGATTGCTCTCCTGGCTTCTCTCTCTGTGTATATTCTCTCTCTGACTATGGGGGAAGTCTCTCTATGTATACGTATTCTTCTCTGGTTTTTTTTGTTTTTTTATCTCTCTCTATATATTACAAGGTAATAGCACCTTGCTATTTATAATAGTGGGATATGATCATTAGGGTTGCCAATGATTAACTCTTGGAGATGGCGGCGGCCTGGGGATTGATCAATCTAGGCCGTTCGTTTATGATTGTGACGAATCAGAACCATTAAGGGTAGATTACACCAAATCCCCATTAGCAATTAATGCTGATTGGCATAAATCTTCCTTATAATGATTCTCTAATATCTGCGAATAAATCAAATTTATTCTCCTGCCACGTGCCCCAGATCATTGGGATTCGACCCGATCTTGGATTGCCATAAATTTGGGAGATTGATCGGCTGAGGACACGTATCCTGAGAGCCAATGGTGAGACTGGAACCGCATGCAGATTGGGCCGCATGAGATTTGGGCCGCATGACTTTTGGGCCGCATAAGACTTGGGACACGTGTCAGGGCTGTCTGGGCAGTGGCCCCCTCCTTCAGACTTCTGAACCGCATAATGGTGTGTCTGCTTGAGCCGCATGGGCATGATCTTCTTGAGCCGCATAGGGATGATTCCACTCGAGCCGCATGGGACAGCTTCACTCTGAACCGCATGGAAAGTCTTCACTTCGAGCCGCATAAGCACACCCACGTGGCAGGGCCACGTGGCACTTTGTTGCTCTCGGGGGATCGTGTCAGAGATTTCTTTCTCTTCCCTAGAGATTCATCATCATGACAGAGTCATAATTACCTGCTTTGGTGTCAGGTCTGTCAACTTTTCAGAGGGGTCAGCCGTCAAAGCAATTAATACAGCATGGATCGGAGGGGAGCACTGTCACGCCACATTTCTTCTGAGCCGCATGGAATGCCTCCGGCCGCATAGCTCCTTATGCCGCATGACTCCCTGCGCCGCATGCGTTTTCTGAGCCGCATGGGTCTTTCTCTAATATTTTCCATGCTTCTACAGGACCCCCTTCAAAGTTTTCAATTTACAAAATTGAAATACTTTGAACAAGAAGCATGGCTGTATTGGCCGCATATGCAATCCTGACCGCATAAGAGTTCTAGCCGCATGAATTATTCAGCCGCATAGGTGATTCAGCCACAGGAGACTTTCAACCGCATGGCCTCTAGCCACGTCATCATTTGCCACGTATGGCACTCTTTAGCACTTAAGTGTTGTCGATCTTTAAAGGGCGCTTTTTGGTGCGGGATCCGAGGAGCTTAGCCTTCATTTTCGGCGGCCTATTTTGATAACCGAAGGGTCGGTTTATGTGTATGCACGGAAATCGAACCGCTCCATCTCTGTTTATAAATACGGGTAACTTTAGCCGGAGGGACTTCTTTACCTTCTCTTTCGTTCACTCTTTTTCCTGTCTTCTCCTTCCGATCTTCATTGTCGAAGCAATGGCTCCTAAGTCTTCTAAAGCCATTTCTACCGCCGCGAAGGGTAAGAGGGTGACGTCCTCGTCCGCCGTCGAACCTGACGCACCCGAAGTGCCCTCTGACGTTCGTCCTGCTTTTGAGGGTAAGGGTCGCTTTTAGATCTTTAATACTCATGGCTCTGTTGCATATTTATGCACAAGCCCCTTCTCCAATCTTGATGGCAGAGCCGCATATGCTGTGTGAGCCGCATATGCTGTGTGAGCCACATGACTGTTTCATACCCGAGCCGTATAGATAAAGCCCCATGTTTGAATCGCAGAAGACGGATCTAAACTACATACAATCTCCTCTGAACGGAGCCGCCTATGTGTTTTAACAGGCTGAACCGCATAGCGCTTTGTGCCGCATGAATTCTTCTGTTTAAAAATGTGTTTACTCGTCTAACCCGCATAAGCTATCGAGCTAGAGTCATATGGAATTCGCATCTGAGTTAGGCCGCATGTGACTGTATTGACTCGAACCTCATATGCTTCCCCAAAACTACATTTCTTGGGACCTAACTGGATTGGAGCCGCATAAGTTGGAACCCCACTGGACTGGAGCCGCATAAGACCCTATTAACCTGAACCGCATAGGCTCGTGAGAGCTTCTTTATTCAGTAAATTTTATTTTAGCCTTCTTTTAATCATGTTTCTTCTTTTGCCCTTTCTTCAGTGGATCTTCCAACCAACCCAGCAGGAGAGCTCCTTGTGGGTCTAGCTCGGTGCACCGTGGGCGTGCAACTTGATGACTTAATCCGTCGTATAGTGGATCAGCTTCCCACTAATGAGCCTAGGGATAGGGTGGCTGCTATCAACAAACAACCTTTCATCTTTCTTTGTTCCATGATGAATTCGGGGCAGTTGGATGGGGAATATCTGAAACCGGCCTTTCTCTTCGGGGATGCCTTTTCCATAAAGAACTCTCGATTGCTGGATGTCTCAGAGCACTGGGATTTTTCTGTAGACGGGGTAGAGATTCATATTCCCGAGATGGAGCGACATTATCCTCTCTCGTAGTTTAACATGGTGCCGCTGAACAGGACGATGGTGAGCTCTTTGACTCCTACCCAACAGGGAATATTTGTGGGCAAAATTCACCACAACGGACGCACGGGTTTGATATGTGCGGGCAAGGACTCTGTGAGTCGGACTGTGATAGGGCTGCTCCCGGGTACTTTTGTGAACACAACCGGCCCTAATTTTTCCTTCACCCTAGCTGATACTTTTCTGAATCAGCTTGCTCGCAAGGGGTCTTATCCCATAGGCAGGTTGTCACTGCTGAATTGGATTAACCCTATTCCCACATGGACTAATCTTACCTCCTGGATTCTGAGGACATACGGGGACTTCCTTCAGGAAATTGATCTTTACTACACCGTCAGGGGTACCTGCTACGGATTGCCCATCAACAAGCCCTTGTTTATGGCTCTATTGGAGTTGTATAACCGGCACACTGGGACTTTCTTTACCTCCGGAGCAGAACTGGGGCTTGCTCTTCACGAAATGAACACTGTATCCAGATTGCCGTGGGGAGACGAAGCTTTTGAAGTATACACGCCGACAAACGAAGAGCTCGGGGATTTGGATCAGCGGTTTCCTGGCTTCGTCGTCGTGTACCAAGAACTGTTGTGTCATCATAGCGCCTGCCATCAGATGGCTATTAAGAAGATAAATAGCTCAGAAGGGAATGCCCCTCATACCAGGGACTGGATTTTATATCTTTTTAAGTTGCGTCCTTCTGGTCACATTTCGTCTCGAGCTCCCCAAACCTCAGAGGAGGTTAAGGATATGATGTCGAAGGTTAAGAAGTCGAAGTCTACTCGTGACCGGTTTGGGAGTAGCACTGACTCCCTCAGTTATTTCCACTATGGTACCCGGAAGATGTCTAATAAAGCGATCTTGGCTGGGTTTTTGATGGTATGGCTACGCAACTGTGTAGTCTCGGGCGGCACGGGTTCTATAAAAAGGATCAGCCGCCATTTCATTCTTCCTGCTGTAAAATTGGTCTTCAAAGTGAGGCTGGCGCTTCTCCCGGCCATGGTGTGTAGCATACACCACGGCCTTCGTGCCTTTACATCCAAAGTTATTGCTCGTGATGTGTCGGCGGACTTTAACCGGATAGAACTACCATACTACTACCTCATGGGGTGGTTATTGATGCACTATCGGTCATTGATGAGGCCGGGACCCGATGAAAACGTCTCTGTTGATGACGCCTTCATTTTCCGATATCGTCATCAGCCTTGGGAACATGATACCATGCCGGCCTGCCGGAGGGTATTGGCGAGAATTGACGAGCTCGAATTCTTTGTATCTCTCCCAGAGTGCACCCCTGGAGAAGTGAGGAGGGTACACGTTGACGGCGTTGATCCTCCCCAACTTTTAACTGAGAAGATGCTTCTTTGGTTACGCAACATCCGTCCCGCGCACCTGGTGTATCGTTACCGGAACAGGGTATACTTGGAGCCTTATCTGCCCAGTAGATTTTCCCGTCAATTTGGGTATAGTCAATTGTGCCTGGATTGCCCTAGCGCTTGCTTGAGCTTCGAGGGCAGTGTACTTGATGGCATTCGGGCTTGGCATTATTATAATGCGACCAATACCCGAGCCAGCTTCTCACTCCCTGACGCCAATGTGGAGGGTGATATTTTGTATATAGCGGCTCTTTATCATGTTGCAGTGAGCAAACCTCCTGTTGGTTTTGATACGAATACTAGCTTCATTGTTGGCACTAATTTGGCTGAGAAGCCAGAAGGGTCCAAGAAGAGGAAAAAAAGGGCGAATAGAGTTCCTGTGTCGGACTCAGAGTCTAATAGGGCGGATGAGGGGGACGACGAACAGGACACTGATGACTTGTCCCATTCTTCGGGTGAGGAGGTTGGGACTCAACCTCCAGTCGTGCAAGCTGAAAGGGCCGTGGGTCAATCGTCTAGTCTGTCTGACGAGGTGGTGAAGGATCAACCATCTGCGATACCCGGCCCCTCGCGTAAACGGAGCAGGCGCGTGACTACCACTGACGACCGAACTTATTCTATGAAGCACGCTGCGGTAAGACGTCGCAGGCTGCTTATTGATGATGTGGAGGATGTTCCTGAGGTGACTTGGGCTTCAGCTGTTTCCTTTCTTCTTCTTTTATGTTGTGACCTAATTATTTGTTTCTTCTGCTCTTTATAGGCGTCGGACGAGCTCACCCCTCAGGACCCGATTACGGAGGCTAATCCAGTCCTGTCTCATTTAGTCAGTAGGATGTGCACCGCTATTATTGCTGCTGGGGTGCTTCCGGTTGCGACCGAGGATTCTTGCCCTACTGGAACCTCAACCCAGGGGGATGGGAGCTTTACTGCGCCCGATCCTGAAACATCTGAGCCCCATCATGATGGCTTTGTGGGTGGGGAAACTATGCCGGTGGTGGACGAGCCGTCGCCCCCACGCTCTTCCCCTGGTAATGCAAATTGAACTATAATTCGTGAATCAGCATACGTGTTCCTGTCATTCTTCAAATTCTTCGTCTAACGGTTGTTTTGGATGTTCAGATCCCAACCCGTCATTGCCAGTAATTGATATTGCTGGATCACACCCTACCGGAGAGGGCCTGACGGAATCTCCGTGTGGCGAGGGTCCTTCGTCTGGGTCGAGCTTGGGGCCTCAGGTAGCGGTACTGCCGGGACAAGGGACGATACCCCCTGTGTCCTCCCTTGCGAATGTGATTTCGGAGGTCAACCTTTCCTCCCTGCCGAGCATCCACGCTATTCGGGCGGCGGAAGAGGAGTTAGCCGCCATTCAAGCCTCTTTTCGTACGAAATTTACTTCTTTGGTGGCGGGCACGGTAACTTCTGAAACTGCCCCTCTGGTACCGTCTGCCACTCTCCCTCTGACGCCGTCATCCATAGAAGTCTTGGATGATGCGTTACAGGACATAGTTGCTAGTTTCCATCGTCATCTGAAGAGGGGGATCGAAGCAGCGGTGGAAAGGGGGACTCCCTTCACTCTGGCCCGTCGATGTGCTGGCGGCCAGATTAATACCCTTAAAATACTCCCTGGAGGAGAGGAACTGGCTGCGCTCTTGGAGCCTAAGATATTAGAGGCTGACCGTCTCGTTGCCCAGTTTCACTCGTTGCAACAGACTGATTTACCTGCGGCCATAAATCGAGAACGCAACTACCTCACTACCGTGGTGGAGAAGGTGATGGCTGCCGGGAATCACTCAAACCGGCTATATTACAGGACCGTCGGAATCTGACTCAGTTGCACGACCAGTGGAGCCGTCGGACTAAAAATTACACGACTCGGGAAGCGGATGCTTCTCGTGGGGTGGCTGATGTTCGGGAACAGATCCTCGAGCTCCAGAGAAAACTGGCTTTCCTGGAGTCAGAGCTTGAGGCCGCTCGTGTTGAGAAAGAGATTGATATTCAGGAGGCTGGCAAGTATAGTAGGGCTTCTGCTAATCTAGAGCTTGCCCTAAAGAAGGTGGAGGACAACTGGCAGGCTTATACATATTTGAATGACGCAGAGCAGCTATCCCAAGAGGCCGAGCGTCGAGCTAAGCAAAGGCTTGATCGGGGGACTGCTTTGGTAAAGGACCGTCTTTTGGAGTTATGCAATGCCGAGCTATAATCGGCCTCTTATTTTGTTCCCGTTTTCCCCTTTTTCTTTTTTTTTGAAAGGGACGTGGTCCCGAAATATGTAGCACTTCTTTTCGTCCTTCAAATAAAGAGTATTTTCCATTCTACCCTTCATTTGTATTGCCTGTTGTGCCTGTGATATTGTGGTGATGTTCTCCCCCGCATAGGGGATATATTTGTGGACCTGTTACCCATGACGTACCTTTGTTTTAGGTAGAGATAACAAGTTTCGGTCAGGATACCTGAAGCAGCTATAGCAAAGTGGTCATGGGTGCTCTTGGTATTGAGAAAAGAATTGCCGTAGAGCAGCTGGGCTCCTGGGGCATGATGAGGTGATAGGTTTGTGTTAAGAAATTTAGCTGAGGATATTTGTGGGCCTGTTACCCTTGGCATACCCTGGTTTAGGATACGGGTAATAGGATGAAAGAGAACTGACATACTTGCTCAGAGGTAACGAGGACATGGTAAGTTGGAAAGTTTATTGAACGTAGAGTCTTCCTACTCAGAGGTAATGAGTACATGGCAGGAGCGAACTCGACGGAGGGTATTGGTGGTCAACAGAGGACATTTGTGGTCAACAGAGGACATTTGTGGTCAACAGAGGACATTTGTGGACCCATTACCCTTGGCGTACTCCGGTTGTGGGTACAGGTAATAGGTCGAAAGGGGATCATCATACTTACTCAGAGGTAATGAGGACATGGCAAGTATGAAGGTTTTTTCGACGGAGCCTTCCCATTCAGAGGTAATGAGGACATGACAGGAGTGGGCTCAATGAATGGGGGTACGTAGAATAACTCAAAGGTAATGAGGACATGGAAATTCTATGTAGGGGTGATTTATTTTTTGGCAAAAATGGGACGACTCAGAGGTGATGAGGACATGGTCGTCTTAGAAATTTGTGGATCCGTTACCTTTGTTGTGCACTGGGAGTGCAGGTATTAGATCATGAGGGAGGATCTCTTGTAGGAAGAAAGTTCAACGGTATGATTATACATGACTTTCTTTCAAAAGAGTGACCGGGATGTAAGTTCAGGGGTACCGATGGGCACATAACTCGACAATCCATGAATGTTGGAATCAAAGTGTAAGTTCAGAGGTACCAGCAGGTACATGACTTGGAAATTTGGGATATGAGTTCAGCGGTACAAGAGGGTACGTGACTCGATAAGTTAAAAAATTAGGGGGTTGAGTTCAGTGGTACCAGCAGGCACATAACTCGAAATTCTGGAAAATGTTGTTTAAACATAGTATTTCTTCAGGAACTTGTCGTTGACGGGCAACATGAGCAAGTCTCCGTTCTGCTTGGCGAGGCGGTAAGCACCATTGGAGAACACGGCCTCGATGATAAATGGGCCTTCCCATTTTGGCTGGAACTTGCCGGTGGTCTTGTGAGTCGTGACCATTGGCCTCCTGACTGCCAAAACAAGATCACCCACTTGGAATGTTCTAACTTTGACCTTCTTGTTGAAGGCTCCTGAGATGCATGCTTGGTATAATTCTATCCTTTGCTGAGCTAGGAGGCGTTTTTCATCTAAGGCCTCTAACTCTTGTAGTCGACGTCGATAGTTATCATCCGTTGTCAATTGATAAGTGAGGGCGACTCGGAGTGAGGGAATCTGAGTCTCTAATGGGAGAACTGTCTCACTCCCGTACACCAGAGAGAATAGTGTATTCCTGGTGGCTGTTCGAACCGTGGTGCGATAAGCCCATAAGCACTCGTCGAGCTTCTCGTTCCAGTCGCGTTTGTTGGAGGAGACAAACTTCTTGAGGAGTTTGATGATTGTTTTGTTGAATGCCTCTGCTAACCCGTTTGCTGTCGGGTTGTATGGTGTCGAAGCGACATTCTGAATGCGGTGTTTGTCGCAGAATCGGTAGAATACGTGGCTTATAAACTGCGGACCATTATCATGGATGATCCTTCGGGGCAGTCCAAAGCGGTAGATGACGTGGTGCTTCAGGAAGCTGATTACGTTCGAAGTCTTGACTTCGGCGAGTGGGACAGCTTCTGCCCACTTTGGAAAGTAATCAGTGATCGCAAGTATGAAGCGATATCCTCGGGAGGAAGGTGGGGTGATTGGACCAATGATATCCATTCCCCATGCTTCGAATGGCCAGGACGCCACTGTCGGATGTAGAAATTTGGATGGTTGGTGAATAAAATCTGCGTGGACTTGGCAGGCCTTACATTTTCGGGCATAATCTATTGCATCAGCCACCATCGTGGGCCAGTAGTAGCCCATCCGGCGAAGGCGGTCTTGTAGCTTAGGGCCAGGCTGATGGGCCCCGCAGACACCGTCATGAGCCTCTCGTACGGCTTCTTTGGCTTCTGCGTTCGACAAGCACCGAAGTAGCAATCCATCGTAGGAGCGGCGATACAGCATTTTCGTCTCTGTATCGTAAAAGAATCTGAGAGAACGCCGTCTGATAGAAGTAGCCTCCTTCGGGTTCTCGGGCAGGATGTCGTAGACCACGAAGTCTATGAATGGTTGTCTCCAGTCTGGCGCTTCGTCGATCATCTGAGCAGAATAACTCGCCATGGCTTGAACGTTGTTCTTGGGGCAGACCAGCTCATGGCCGATTACATCGACCGAATGATGAGAGTGGTTTGGCACTACTAGGGAAGCAGCCAGGCCTGCTAGGGCATCAGCTTCGATATTTTGGAGTCTGGGGACGTGTTCGATGAAGAATCCCTCGAATGATGAGATAATGTTGATCGCTATGCGGTGGTAGGGGATCATGTCTTCATGGCGGACTTCGTACGTCCCCCGAATCTGGTTGACGATTAATTACGAATCGTCGTATGCTTCAAGGTATTCTACCCCCAGTTCTCTTGCGAGTTGGAGGCCAATGACCAAAGCGTTGTACTCGACCACATTGTTAGAGCAGGGTTCCGTGAGAGAGTAGGCACGATTGATCACTAGCCCGGTAGGAGAGACCAATACTACTCCGACTTCGACGACGATGTTTCCGTTGGGTCCGGTTCTTGAAGCGCCATCGAAGAACATCCGCCATATGTTATCGTGGGTGGTTGTATTTGAATCGGCGACCTCATCTGGGATTTTTTCGTATATTCTGGATAATTCCGATCCTGGATGGGCCGCCAAAAAGTTTGCCAGGGCTTGACCTTTGACAGCCTTCTGCGGGACGAAGATCATATGATAGGGGGACAGCAATATCGCCCATGTAGTGAGGCGGGAGCTGAGTGCCCCTGGTTTGGTCATGAGGACCCTGAGAGGGTTGATTCGTGAGATCACATGTATGGTTTGCCCCGTGACATAGTACCGCGTCTTTTGAATGGCGAATACCAGGGCGAGGCATTCTTTCTCCACAGCGGTGTATCGGTGTTTGGGCCCGACCATCATTCGGCTGAGATAGTAAATGGCCTGCTCGTGGCCTACGTCATTGTTTTGTGCCAGCAGGGCACCGAGGGAGTGTTCCATTGCTCGTACATAGAGCAGGAATGGTTTTCCAGGGACCGGGGCCACCAGGACTGGAGGATTTGATAAATATTCTTTGATGTCATCGAAAGCGCGCTGGCATTCCTCGTCCCATACGAATGAGACTCCCTTCTTCATGAGGTGGGTGAACGGTCGGCATCGCCCGGAGAGGTTGGAAATGAACCTCCTGATATAAGCTAGCCTCCCTTGGAGGCCTCTAAGTTCACGAAGATTTCTCGGAGGACCCATCTCCATGATTGTCCTCATTTTCTCGGGGTCTACATGGATACCCCATACAGTGATGATGAAGCCCAAGAACTTCCCGCTGGATACGCCCAAGAACGATTTTTTAGGGTTCATCTTCAGATTGTGGGCTCGCATTAAGTCGAACACCGTTCTCAGGTTTTGCATATGATCTTCCTTGCGGCGACTCTTGACGGCGATGTCGTCGACATAGCATTCCACTGTCTTGCGCAAATGTTCTCTGAAAATGATACTCATGGCTCGCTGATATATAGCGCCAGCATTCTTTAGACCGAATGGCATGACTGTGTAGCAGTATGTGCCAATCGAGGTTCGGAATGAGGTGTGCTTTTCGTCGTCGGGAGACATCTTGATTTGATTGTACCCCGAGAATCCATCCATGAATGACATACGTTCAAAGCTGCATGTATTATCGATCATGATGTCTATGATAGGAAGGGAAAATTCATCTTTGGGGCATGCCTTGTTCAGGTTGCAGAAGTCGATGCAGATTCGAATCTTCCCATTCTTCTTGAGGACGGGTACTACATTGGCAACCCAATCAGGATGTTGCTCTTCACGAATGAAGCTGCTGGCTATTAGCTTGTTGACTTTGGCTTCGATCGCATCCATGATGCCTGGACGGAAGCGTCGTTGTTGCTGCTTGACTGGCTCTGCATCTGGCCGTATATTGAGTTTGTGGAGAGCGATGTCAGGATTTAACCCCGGCATGTCTTCATAGCTCCAGGCGAACACATCAATGTATTCTCTGACAAGTTCTAACAGCGACTCTCGTTCTTCGTCAGTTAGGCTTTTACTGATAAAGATCTGTTTTGGTGAAGATTCGCTGCCGAGATCCACTTGTATGACCTCATCTTCAGTAGGAGGTTCTCTCAGTTCGAAACGCTTTTTCCATTGTGCGTCTAATTGCTGGGCCCATGGCTCTAGCTCAAGGATTTTGGAGATGTCTTCGTCTTCCTCGTAAGCGTCGGTGAATGCCATGTTGACTGACATGACTTGTCTGAACACATCTTCGATGCTGGTATCTGAGTCGGAAGTCGGTGATCCGGTTGAATGTGACTGCCAGTCGCATTCTTCATCTGAGCTTTCAGGGGTCGTAGTAGGTGTTACATACCCTAAACCGCATCGAGTTTTGTTATAGTAGTTCCGTGGTTTGCCCGCCGGGGCTGGCGTCTTCAAAGGTAATCGTCGCCCAGTGCCGTAGTTCAGTCCTGGCGTTGTCTCTAGATCATACCCCTGTTTCTGCATGAGATATTTGGATTGAGGGCTATAAAGATACAGAGGCAGTCTTCCAGCATCTGACCCGAAGTCGACTTCTTCCATGGCGAGGGGATGCGGGGTGTTCGTCCGGCCGAAGATGATTGGGTGGTCCCCTCCCTCGATTATTCGGTAAGCGTCTTCTACTGGAGTAAGTTGGATAGCGGTGTACATATTTGTCACCTGTGTATGTAGGTGAGTGCCTATACCGTGTTCCATAGCATACATTGTACATAGCTTATTGAGCTCGGTGTAGTTCAAAGATAACCCTTTTTTGATGAAGTAAGGTATCTTTTCTAGAGGGATTACATCATCTGCGGAGGGAGCGTCAGTGTGGGCAGCCACATACTTGGCTAGCTCTGGTTCCTCTTCGGCTACCCCCTGTGTGAATGAAGATTGAGAGGGCGTCCTAGTCAGCTTGATCTTCAGAGGTTCAACTGACGGAGCGGAGCATGGGGTTGTCGGTAGACTAACAACCCCCAATCTGGCACTTGATATGGAGCGAGGGGTGCCTGGTTCGCTTGAAGTGTCAGACATCGCATCGAGGTGATGACCCTTCTTAAGAAGGCGTATTGTCATCGGCTTATCGGAGGGATTGAGCTTCTCTGTTTGGGATTGACCGACTCTCGGCAATCTGATGGTAAGTGGCCCTGTTGTGGGTCTCGGTGTTTGGCCGGACCTTGGCAGCCGGATTCTCAACTGCTCTTCCTGTGCCGAGAGGCTGATCGCGTCCTTACGCAGCGTGGCCGTAAGGGGTGCGGAATTGCCTGGTTTGCTCGCCTGGAGGTGGATTGTCAGAGGTTCTTCTGATCCCGTGGTTGCTTCAACATCCGTTTGTTTATTTCCTCCTTCAAGGTGCCTCTTCGACTTTTCGTATAGGCAGGAGTCCTAGTAATAAGATTCGACCCCTTTGAAGGAATCGATGTCAGCGAATTCTGTCCTCACGAAGCCGTACTTGTCGACATATTTGAAGCATTGGTGTAGCGTGAAAGGTACGATCATGTAATCGTGTATCCAAGGGCGCCCCAAAAGGATGTTGTATGAAGTGTCGGCATCTATGAAGTAGCAAGTGACTTCTGATTGAAGATCGCCAATCTGACATTTCAGACGGATCTTCTCGATTGGGTAGCTCCTGCCCGAATTGAACCCGCTGATGGCGGTATTTGTAGGGGTCAGGCGATGCATCGGGATACGAAGATGATGCAGTAGTCCTTTTGGAATGATGCTTATGGAAGACCCAGGGTCAATGTGCATCCGGTCCACCTTTATGTCGCCGATGTAGCCTGTGTAGTATAATGGGCGATCGTGTAGATTAGTCTTGATGAGCATGTCTTGTGTAGTGAAGACGATGTTGGGCATTGCTCCCGTACAGGTACTGTCTTGGAGGTCTGCGGGCTAATTTTCTCCCGTGAGGTTGACCTGAGCCAGGTACGCGTCGGCATTTTGAAGTGCATCGCTCAAAGCTGTGCGGACATCCTTCGAGAGCCTCAGGAGTTCATATAAGGACAATTTGGCCGGTGTATTGGCCAATTGCGCCAAGATGTCGAAGTTGTAGGGCCTCTCCAGCCCCTGAGATGTTTTCTTTCGGAGGGATTTGTCGAAGCGAGTCTCCTTCGGCCTAGGCTTGTCGGTCGTCGAAGGCTGAGCCGGTCCCGGAGCATCCGTGGTAGTGGGCGGATGATCATCAGTCGAGTTTTTAGCCACAGGTTGAGATTGTGCTCCGGATCGAGTAACAACGGCCGTGACTTCCTCTTCGTCTGCTGAGGTGGTACGGCAGGATCTGACTTATCCACTTTTCTTTTTAGAAGATGGAGTGGACTGAGTTACATCATGGACTAGGTCCGGATGGACCCACATGATTTCCCCTCGTGATGTGGTGAGGGGTACTAGACCAGCAGCTTGAGCAGGCGGGAGATTAGCAATCTCCATCGTTGCCAGAAGGATGGGTATAACCCCGTCCTGGGTCTCTGTTGGAGGGAAGCTGCCGAATTGTACGGACACCATATTGGCTGCCACGGTTACCTCCTCGAAATCGATGGCCAGAGCGTTTGAATCGATGAGGTTTTGGATATATCATTTCAGTTGGTAGCAGTCGTGCATAGCATGGTGGATGTAGCGGTGGTAATGGCAGAACTTTGGGTTCTCCAGATCAGTCGGCCGAGGCTCCCGTCTTGGTGGAGGAAGCTGAATCCTATCTCCTTGTATGAGCATGTCCAAGATAGGCTTGACGTGACCGTCTTCAAAAGAGTAAGTGATTTGAGGCCATTGTTTGTCCGCAGGTTGCGACTCAGGCTTCTAGGCTGTATCGGCCACCATAGCCTGCTTGCCTTTGTTGTCCCGGTTGTTGGAGGGGCTACTCCCATTGTCGTTGGTGGTGCTGGGACGCTTGCCCTTGTTCTCTCCCTCTGAGATATGTAATCCAAGTTGGCGGGCCTTCTTTAATCGTTCTTCGGCACTTGTAGCACTAATGATAAAAGCCTTCCAGTCCTTGAATTGACTCTCGCCCATCCAGAGACTGATTATTGGAAGTAGTCTCTTTTGGCAAATTTCGATCAAGGAGGAGTCCGGGTTGCCAGATGGTAACTTCATTGCGGTTTGACGAAACCGCTCAATATAATTCCTCGTCAGCTCTTTCTCTCCATGAATGACGTCCATGAGGGTAGACATCGTGATGTCCTGCCCTACCTCATAGAACCTCTCCAAGAACAGGCGTTTGAAGCCAGCGAAGGAATGGATGCAATTGTCCGGCAGGTTGCGGTACCAATCGAAGGCGACTCCTTCCAATGCCCCAATGAATAACCGCATAAGGATAGCGTCATCATGGGACAGATAGTCGGTAGTGACCTCAAAGTAAGTGATGTACCGACTTGCTGAAGTCTTGCCATCATATGGGTTGATATTGAACGGCTTATATCTTGGTGGAAAGGGAACGTCCCTCCATTCAGCAGGATATGGTTGCCGTATCCTGAGGTCTTGAGAGTTTTCTCGGGCATGGAACATTGCTCGGAGCTCCTGAACCTCTCTTCTTACTTCTCGGGCCTCATCTGTCGCGGTAGGGGCCGTTATCTCGGGAGGATTGTTGCCCGGGTTCGGTGCCGCTGAATTTGAATCTACGTTGATTGCGGGACCCGTGCTTGTCTGGCCAGGTGTCACCCCCTGTAAATTAGGAAGCACCGCTTTGATCTCGTCTACAGACTTAACCAAGGCGTGCAATATGGCCTCCAAAGTGTCGATGCGCTGGCGATCACCGGAACCGCCTTGATTGCTGTCTGTCATGAACACCGTCTTCACATGAGGAGTGACGGAAGGAGTGGTGGAGGATGTACCCTTCGAGTCGTACCCGTGCATCAAGAAATCATCAGGATATGTAGGGATGTTCTCTTCAGGTTCGGACTCGGAAGGAACACTACCCCCAGCTTCGGAGCTTGCTTCATCTAGGATGTCCTTGGGGACGTCGGTATATGTTGTATCCGTCGAAGGATTTGCTTCCTCCAGTCCGTATTCTTGGAATGTCGGATTGTTGTGGATGTTTGGAGGAGTGCTACCCCCAGTTCCAACGACCCCCAATGTTGTAGATGACGAACTTCCTACTGCAGCAGTTTTCGTCTTCGAACGGGTGTGTTGAAATACTCCAGTGGAAGATAACCCTTTAGACGACGGTTTCTTAGCTGCAGTAGTTGACACCTCTGGGCTGGAGATGCTCGTTTTCTTTCCTCTTCCCTTGGCGAGAACTTTCTGTGCGGACTTGCAGGAGACAACAGGAGGTGCCTCGTCTTCTGAGCTCGGGTGATGTAGTCTTTGGAAGACGGATGGTCGGTCTTCCGTCACCGCCGCGTTGCTGCAACAGCAGTTGACGATGATCTGGGTGCATTGATGTCCGTGTGAGGGCTCTTTACACCCTGAAGCTCCTTCTCTTTCCTTGCGTTTGTGGAGGATAACCTCACGCAGGTCAGAGGAACCACTTTGTCTGTTTGCTGCCGGGGGCTGGACTTGAGTGGTTTTATACAACTTCCCGTCAGAGGCCCGCGTGATAATCAGCGGGACGCCCCGATAGTCAGAGGTTGGGGCAGTCGTCTGGACTTGATGAGCCCGCGCTGCCCTAGACTTCCTCCTTTTAGCACTTGTGGGTGCGTAATAGGAGGAGTCTAAGTCGAATACCACAGAGTCTGGATTATCATCCAGAGAATGATCAGAGTCAGGACCGCATGAAAGCCGGTCGAAGACTGATCGAGAGAAGCGTGGGACGGACGCTATGCGGCTAGCATTGGGTACCGTGCAGGCTGTCTGCATGCGGCTGTCTTTTGTTGTAGGATGAGTCTTTATGCGGCTAGGAGTCACGACCGTGCAGGCTGACCGCATGCGGTTGGCATCTGTGGCCGTATGAGTTTTCTGCAAGCGATTGACTTTAATAGCCGCATGAGTCTCATCCGTGCGGTTGGCAACTATAGCCGTATAAGTTATGCGGCTGACAGATGTGGCCGCATGAGTTTTCTTTATGCGGTCGGCGGTTGTAGCCGCATGGGCTTTCTCCCTGCGGCTAATACTCTTCTGCGGCTCGGATCGCGTAGAGTTCCTCTTTGCCCTTGCAAGTCCAGCATCATAGTATTTTCTTCTGCCGGACTTGGGGACAGCAGAGTTGTCTACGGTCTGAAGTGGGGCCGCAGGGGAGTCTTTCTCGCCATCTTGAGCTATAGAGAGCACCCCATCAAGGGCTTGCGGAGGAGCAAATGATTTTGGCCTCTACTCTTTGCGAGCCTTTATGGTGCGGGTGCGCTTCTGGACCGGGCCAGTGCTACCTTCAGAGAGCATCTCTTCGAACGCCTGTTGGTCGAAGCGTACGACCATCTTCTGTTGTATAGAGCCAAGTTTGGCTGCATCCGATTGCGTCACCAACTCCTCAGCCGTGGAGAAGTTAGTCCCCAGCAGAGTCGCCATCGTGTTTGCCATTGATTGTAAAAGTACAGAACAATTATCGGAGGACTGAACTTAGACTCACAATACAAACTCGCTCATACAAAGAAAGCCTAGGGACAAAAACCTAGTACAGCAGTCTAAGTACGATTGTTTATTTTAGATTCTGGGGGGTGACGATAGAGGCTCGGAAAAGCGACGGCCGCTCTGCCTTACTTCTTGGACGATCGGTACGCAGCCTTGACTCGGGGAAGATCTGCTTGGTCGTTGACGAAGAAATGCCTTCTTGCTCTCTCTCTGATTGCTCTCATGGCTTCTCTCTCTCTGTATATATTCTCTCTCTGACTATGGGGGAAGTCTCTCTATGTATACGTATTCTTCTCTGGTTTTTTTTGTTTTTGTATCTCTCTCTATATATTACAAGGGAATAGCACCTTGCTATTTATAATAGTGGGATGTGATCATTAGGGTTGCCAATGATTAACTCTTGGAGATGGCGGCGGCCTGGGGATTGATCAATCCAGGCCGTTCGTTTCTGATTGTGACGAATCAGAACCATTAAGGGTAGATTACACCAAATCCCCATTTGCAATTAATGCTGATTGGCATAAATCTTTCTTATAATGATTCTCTAATATCTGCGAATAAATCAAATTTATTCTCCTGCCACGTGCCCCAGATCATTGGAATTCGACCCGATCTTGGATTGCCATAAATCTGAGAGATTGATCGGCTGAGGACACGTGTCCTGAGAGCCAATGGTGAGACTGGAACCGCATGCAGATTGGGCCGTATGAGATTTGGGCCACATGACTTTTGGGCCGCATAAGACTTGGGACACGTGTCAGGGCTGTCTGGGCAGTGGCCCCCTCCTTCAGACTTCTGAACCGCATAATGGTGTGTCTGCTTGAGCCGCATGGGCATGATCTTCTTGAGCCGCATAGGGATGATTCTACTCGAGCCGCATGGGACAGCTTTACTCTGAACCGCATGGGAAGTCTTCACTTCGAGCCGCATAAGCATACCCACGTGGCAGGGCCACGTGGTATTTTGTTGCTCTCGGGGGATCGTGTCAGAGATTTCTTTTTCTTCCCTAGAGATTCATCATCATGACAGAGTCATAATTACCTGCTTTGGTGTCAGGTCTGTCAACTTTTCAGAGGGGTCAGCCGTCAAAGCAATTAATGCAGCATGGATCGGAGGGGAGCACTGTCACGCCATATTTCTTCTGAGCCGCATGGAATGCCTCCGGCCGCATAGCTCCTTATGCCGCATGACTCCCTGAGCCGCATGCGTTTTCTGAGCCGCATGGGTCTTTCTCTAATATTTTCCCTGCTTCTACAACGATCACCTGTTAGCTCGATGCATCTTTACTTACTGTCTGCCTACGGGCTGTAACATGATTAACAAATCCTAGGGTTGATCATGTATGACTTAACTCTTGCTAGTCCTCGCATTTTGTATGACTAGCTTCATGATCAGCTGAATATGTAATATTTGGGACGCCTTTTATTGTATATTTGGTGGTCTAACATCTTGTAATTATATTACTTGCTTGAGATTGAGACAATATGCTTGACCTTAAGAGACCGTTGGCTTGTAGTAAACCCTCATATCTAGACAGCCGTGACCGTATAGCGAGGTGGATTCCATTTCAATATACGCAGCTGGCTATGTTCGCCCCCGCTCTCCAGTATTCTGGTTCTGGGACGTCATATGGTTTAAGTGGTGGCCCATGCAGGTCTTGGCATTCAAGAATGTGAGGGTTTACCAAATAGATGTCTTAATCAGTACTCGTCCTTGATCTCCGTTCATATCCTCTGAATCTCTGGATTCTTGCCCTGATCATGTGCTTGTATCGTTGATCTGTCCTGGTCCTTCCTTATTGTTTCCCTGTGTCGTCTTCTTCAGCGGTACTGTACCTGACCCCGTCGATCAGCAAGGTGGAGCACTTTCCGTGGACCAGCCGCAACTTGGAGATCAAGTCCAGCATTTCGGAGTAGCCTCCAGAGTTGTACCTACCGGAGGAGAACCACCAATCCGGCCCGTCCAGCCCGCCGAGCCTAACGATGGAACCTTGGTAGGTCTCATCAGGACCTTGATAGCTTTCCAGGATCGTAGAGGAGACGCCTTGCACCAGGTAGTAGCAGATGCTTTGACCAGAGGCGGTCATCCAGGGAACAGCACGGCCAACAGCTTCAAGCGCTTGAACCTTCCATTCTTCGACGGCAGCGAAGACGCGATTGCCGTGGACGCTTGGCTTCAGGATACCGAGGTGATTCTGGAAGCAGCTAGGACACCTGAGAATGAGAAGGTGGCGGTGGTACGCCTACAATTGCTAGACTTGGCTCACAGTTTGTGGACAGCACAGGCTATGGGATTAGCGGCGCCGGTCACTTGGGCGGTGTTTAGAGAAAGATTCCAGACGAAGTATTTCGATGCTGTAGCTCGGTACGACCTACAGACGAGATTTACCAACTTGAAGCAAGGAGGCAGAACGGTCGACGGTTATGCATCTGAGTTTTCTAGACTCAGTAGGTTTGCCCCCACCTTGGTGGCGACCGAGTTTAATAGGGCCCAGCGGTTCCAGCAGGGACTGCATTTGGAGATCTTGTTGGCAGTCGAGCAGTTCGAGCACCAGACGTTCGATGCAGTATTAAGGGCAGCTATGAGGTACGAGTACACCTCCCAGAGGATCGTGGATAGGACCGGAGGTAGGAAACGGTCCCACAATCAGATGCACCAATCATCAGCTCCAGCCCTGACAGCAAAAGGTTTGACCATTGGAACTCCGAGGCGGGTCACCTCAGTAACGTCGGTTCAGTATTCAACCCCGACGTACCCGCAGCAGCAGAAGCAGAAGCAGACTTCTACGATGGGATGTTCTCATTGCGGGAAGCCAGGGCACGTGGTGGCAGATTATCGTAGGGCGCAGGGATTGTGCCTGGCTTGTGGAGCGGCAGATCACAAGATAAGAGCCTGCCCGAATAGGGGTAGTTCGTCCTCTTCTAACCTAACCAGTCCATCGGTTAGGGGACCAGTACCTATGTTGCAGCAGCAGTACCCGAGGCCATTGTTGCCTCAGGCCCAGGCGTTTCATCAGCAGAACCAGCAGCAGTATACCCAGGCTCAAGTGCAGAGTAGGCAGAGAGGTTTCCAACAGAGGGGACCCGCAGCTAGAGGACGAGGACAAGGTCAGGCCATGATGATGACTATGGAAGAAGAAGTTGCACCAGGTGAGGTAGTGGCAGGTACTATTCTCGTCAACTCCTCTCCAGCATTGGTATTATTTGATTCTGGTGCATCGCATTCATTCATGTCTGCACGATTCGCGACACGGATAGGATTGGAGCCCGAGTCATTATCAGTAAGGCTCAATATACTTACTGGTAATGGTCTTGTAGGAGTAGATCGAGTGTTTTCCTCGTGTCGGATCGTAGTTAGCGGTAGAGAGTTTCCCGCTAGATTTATAGAATTCCCTATGGCAGACTATGATGTAGTCTTAGGCATGGATTGGTTGAGGAACCAGTATGCTAGGATAGACTGCCATGTTGGCAGGGTTGTCTTTAGTATTCCAGGCGAGCCAGAGTTTTCATTTTCTAGAGGCGCAGTGGAACCATCTTCTCCAGTATTGCGGATGGCAGTAGCAGCAGTGCAGTTACCCCGAATAGTTGAAGAGTTTCCAGATGTCTTCCTAGAGGAACTTCCAGGGATGCCGCCAGAGCGGGAGATTGAGTTCACTATAGACTTGATCCCCGGGACAACACCAGTATCAGAGCGAGTCTACAGGATGGCACCTTCAGAGTTGGAGATTTTGTACAAGATGATTGAAGAACTCAGGACCAAGGGATTCATTCGTGCAAGTGGATCGCCTTGGGGAGCCCCGATGCTTCTTGTGAAAAAGAAGGATGGTACATCCAGATTATGTGTGGATTATCGTACCTTGAACTCGGTGACAATCAAGAACAGATACCCTCTCCCGAGGATAGATGACTTGTTTGATCAACTCAAAGGGGCTTCAGTGTTTTCGAAAATAGACTTGCGGTCAGGATACCACCAGATCAGAGTCAGAGAGCAGGACATCCCGAAGACAGCTTTCCGATCTAGGTATGGGCATTGGGAGTTTCTTGTTATGCCCTTTGGAGCAACCAATGCGCCAGCCGTATTCATGGACCTCATGAATCACATTTTTATGCCTTACTTGGATCAGTTCGTGATCGTGTTCCTAGATGATATCCTGGTTTACAGCAAGAGTGTGAAACCCATAATTTTAATTAATTATTTTAGTGCTTATTACTATTATTTATTCTAGTTAGATTAAAATTATTATTTCAAAAATAAATTAATTGGATTTTTTGTTTGTCTGGCCAGTCCTGAACTCGAACCTGAATCCAAATATATTTTTAGATTATTTTTAGGATTTCTAAATGTTGTGTTATTATTTACTAAGAGATTAAAAAATTAGAGATAAATAAATAGATATATATATTAAAACAAAACTTTTTCTTATTTAACTCTCTCTCTCTCTCTTTTCTATCTGCTTGGAGTTATTTCTCACGGCTGAGTCCCCTCCGTTCCCGAACGACCGAGCCGTCGACCTTTCGGCTCCCCGTAATTCCGGCGAACCCTTCGGATCCGGTAACCCCCTCTCCTCCTACCTATAAATCCCTCTCCTCCATCCCTCTCACTCACTCACCATTTCTTCCTAAATATCCCCCACTTCACTATTCCCCTCTCCCCCACAAACCCTCGCCCCGACCCCCTGTCGAGCTCTGGCCATCCCCCGGGGTCCGCCCGGGCCGCCCACCACCGGCGCTCCACCGCAACCCCCGCGGCTCCTCGGCCATTTCCCGGCCGCCGCGACCTCCCGGCCGTCCCCAGCGACGCCGCCCCGCGTGCTGTCCTTCCCGGCGCCCGATCCCCGGCCTTCGCGCCCGACCACCGAGTTTCCGACGTGATCCAGCACGCCCGTACCCCGTGCGCGTCTCCCAGCGGCGCCCGACCCTCGGCGCCTTCTGCCGCAGCCGCCCCGGCGTTCCCCCGCCGGCCCGAGCTCCCGTCGGCCGACCCCCGAGCTTCTGTCTGCCCGCGACTCTCGCGGCCGTTCCTAGCACTGACCCAGCGCCTCGTCGCGCCCTGGACCCCGATCCAGCGCAACTCCCGCTGTTTCCGTGCCCGACCAGCACCCCAGCGCTAATCCCGAGGCTGTCCGCTGTTCTGGACAGCGTTCTTCGCTGGATTTTCAACCCCGATCTATGGATTGCGCGTCCCGAGTCCGAGGCAACCCTTCGAATTCCGTCATTTTGGGTAAACCCTGGTTAATCACAGTAGTTCGTCCCTCCCCGGTGTTGATGATGAATTGGTCCACGAGTTTCCTTTGGGAAATTCGATTTTTGGGGTGAACGTCGTTCCCGGGATTTCCGAGGAACGTCGGAAAGTTCTGTTATTTGGTTTTCCTTATTTCCGAAATATTTTGGAAATGGTTTTCTAAATACTTTAGTGTTGGATCTTTTCGATTATTGTGCTGTGATGTTCTGGTTTAGTTTCGGACTCCCGAATTTGGTTCGGATCGTTCCGAATTAATCTGTGGAATATTTGTGGTTATTTTTTATATATATATTTTGGGATTCCCTAGTTTGGGATTTGCAGGAAAAATATTGACATATTTTCCAGTTTTTGGGTTGACCAAAAACAGAGGAGATGCTGCCGGATTTTTCCGTAAATTTAATTATATTCTTAAAAATGATTTTAAAATGGATTTCGGAAAATAATATATATTTTGGATTTTGGGCGACAACCATATCGGTCAATGGGCCCTAGCTAAGTACAAACGAAACCAACTTTGCCCGGACGTTGAGGCATTAGCCTATATGACGATTGGTCCAATATCTGAGACTCACTATTAAATTATTTTAATTATTAGTTTTTTTATATATAATTGTAGGAAGATTTCAAGACTAACCAAATATTTTCTCTTATTTAAATTCATGTAATTGGTCTGTAAGGGCATAAGCCCATTTATTTATTCTGGTTGTGAGAAATTGTAATAGCTTAGAATTTTGTTTTGCTTTCTTTTATTTTTCTGGTTAACATTATGTCGTGAGAACGTAGTAAAAGATAATAATTATTTATTAAAGAAAATGAATGTTTTATCACATAGAAATTTAAGTTGTAAATAATAATTCACGTATTTCTCACTTAAAGAAAACTTTTAGCTCTATATTTATAAATAAGAAAACACAAAGTTTTGTCAATAAACTGGTAAACACAAAGTTTTTCCTCAAAAATTAGGTACAATGTTATCTTTCTTAATTAATTGCAACTCACTAGATAAATTGTGTTGTTTGTGATGACGTAATCAAAGATTAAAATTGACTAGGACAAAACTTAGAGATTATAACTAGCACACCTAGAATGGTTAATTTTGGATTCTAAGGCAGACTTCTCGATTGTAGGATTTCGAAGACAAGTTGACTTCCCGGTATCAACCCTTCAAGTCCAGTCCAATTTGAGACAAGTACATTTTGTGTTAGTTTACAATTATTTAGTAATCGTTTTATTGCAAGTTTAAACCACGATACAACACGGAGCTCTCTTTGAGAGCATTGACTGTAACTACTGTAACTATTGGGGACTGGGGGAGTAGTGTAATGAGTATGACCACATCCAAACTACTGTAACTATATTAGCTTACCCCTCATACACACGGGGATAAGCCGTATCTGAACTGTAACAAACCTAAGCCGGTCATATTTTATTGCCTATTCATATCACAGAACTGTAACTGTTTTAAAACTGTAACTGCTTAAATTGTTGATTTCAAAACTGTTTAAAAGTGCATAATTCTATTATTATTTCAATTGTTAAATTAGCATGAATTGTACTTTGCTCCCTCCTGACTGGAGACCCAACATTTTAGGTATCACTGATGATGCTTTATTCCGCGGTATTTTTCTCGAGATCCCAACTAGAGGATGAAGATCTCGAGACTGATGAGCTGGTTGCCTAGATTTTCTTATTCTTTTTATGATTCATGATGTTTGTGGAAAACATTGTATTTCAGATGTATCTTTCATTTTGTTGTAAAAAGTTTTAAACTATTCGAAATATTTAAGTTGTGGCAAATTATACTGTGTTGTTGAATTACCTGCAAGTGGAAACAGCTTACTGCCGTCGTCTCAACAACGGTGCAGGCTGGGCATGATCCGATTTGACCCAAGAAATTGGGACCGGGTCGTGACATGTTTTTAGTGGTAGCCCATGCAGGTCAGAGCAACAACTTAGGAAAACATACCTAGAAACAATTAGAACACTAGAACATTGATTTGTCACAACATAGGTCCGAATTATATATAAATAAATATTTTTGTTTGATTATAGACTGGTAGGCTACCTTGCTTATGTGTGCATCCTAAACCTTCCAGAGAATGGCCATTGACAAGACCAATTCTGCTGACGATGAGGTGTTATCTCCGGATCATACCCCATCTCCTCAACCAAGTCCAGGGTTTATTCCCTCGCAGCTGATTGACCGTCCCCATAATACATCCAGTGAAGTTTTTACTACACCGACGGATCCTACCTCTTCTCAAACTGAGCTGCATTTCCTTGAAGAAGTACCCATTCCTTATGCTCCACCAGTGCCAGCGAACACCTCCCAAATGGTTGCCCTACTTCAAGAAATCCTGGAGTCCCAGAAGGCTCAAGCTGAAGCCCAGCAAGAACAGATGGATATCACGAGAGAAGTCATGAAGAACGTCAATGATGTAGCCTTAGTTATCTCCAACCAAGTTGGAGCGGAACCTCACCCTAGGAGGTATACCCCTGAATCTAGAAGATATTTGGGTCCCATCAAGTACTCTACTTTCCGGCAGTCTTGTCGTCAGAGGCTATTGGCTTGTGACTACTGCAAGAGGCCTGGTCATCAGGCCGTTAGTTGCCGCAAGAGATTGGGACAATGTTTGGCATGTGGATCCGCTGAATATCGGGTAAAGAACTGTCTCTTATCTTCCTATTATACCAGAGCACCTATCCCAGCAACACCTGCTACGCCGCAATCTAGGGACTCTCTTCCTATCGAGCAGACCTTGCCTCCTACACCCATTGCAGGAGGGCATGATGCAGACTCGAGGATCATAGAGGAAGATGAAGCAGTTGGAGACTGCTCATACAAGAGCCAGAACCATGAAGATTAAGTACCTAGGACTGCTGAATAGCATTATCTATTGTTATAAGAAGTTGTAACAGGATGTCCTTAGAATAATCATGAGAGTCTTGCTGTAATTCTCCTTCATGAATAAATTTTTTTTACACCTTTATGGTAGATGTTTTCCCTGATAGTTTTCCCGGATTACCCCAGATCTAGACATAGAGTTCAATATTGACCTAGTCCCCGGCTCTCCCCTATTTTTAAGGAATGCTACAGAGTCAACCCGAAGGAGGCCAAGGAGACGAAGGACCAGATCAATGAAGGCTCTAGGATTTATCCAAGATGGAACTTTACCCTAGGGAACACCTATCTTGTTTGTGTCCAAGAAGGATGGAACAATACGGATGTGCATCGACTACCGGGCGCTGAACAATATCACCATCAAGAACAAGTACCCTATGCCCCGGATCGATGACCTATTTGATCAATTGAGCGGAGCCATGGTGTTTTCGAAGATTGATCTTAGATCTGGCTACCATTGGATCAAAGTCAGGAAGGAAGATATTTCCAAGACGACATTCAACACCAAGTGTGGGCAGTTTGAATTCTTGGTCATGCCGTTTGGACTGACGCATGCTCCTGCGGTATTCATGAACCTTATGAACAAGGTTTTCCATGAATACCTAGATCAATTGTCGTTGTCTTCATCGATGACATTCTGATCTATTCAAAGACGAAAGAGGAGAACGAAGAGCACCTCAGGAAAGTTTTGGAAACTTTGAGGAAGGAGAAGCTGTATGATAAGCTTTCCAAGTGTGAATTCTTTTTAGACAAGGTGGATTTTCTTGGACATGTTGTCACAGGAGAAGGAATTTCGGTGGATCCGAAAAAGAAAGCTGCTATTGAAAAATGGTCTACCCCAAGCTCAGTTGTTGAAATCAGAAGTTTTTTTTTTTTGGGCTTGAGTGACTACTACCGGAAGTTTGTGAAGGACTTTGCCAGGATTGTTGAACCGATGACGAAGCGTACAAAGAAGAATGAAAAGTTTGTTTGGACGGAAGCTTGTCAAGCATCATTTGAGGAACTGAAGAAGAGATTTACAACAGCACCGATATTTGCGCTACCCGTAAGTACCGACGGTTTTTTTTAATATACAGTGATGCCACTGGAAAAGGACTGGATTGCGTTCTTCAAACAACATGGAAAAGTAATTGCTTACGCATCTAGGCAACTACGGACTCATGAGAAGAACTATCCCACACATAATTTGGAACTTGTTGCAATTATCTTTGTTTTGAAGTTATGGAAGCACTATCTCTATGGAAAGAAAGTAAAAATATTTACATATCCCAAAAGTCTAAAATATGTTTTCTCTAAGAAGGGGTTGAATAAGAGACTAAGAAGATGGCTGAAGCAGATGAAGGATTTCGACATCGACCTGCAGTACCATTCAGGTAAGGTAAATGAGGTCGCTGATGCATTTAGTCGATATCCTATGGTGATGTTTTGACCAAGGAGCGGCACCTGCTAGAAGACATTGAGAAGTTTGGACTGGAGATTATACTGTCTGAAGATGGAAGGAAGAAGCTGGAGCTGACTCAACCATGATGTAGTTGCAATTGCATTTAAGTCTGATGGACAAAATCAAGGAGACTCAATTTCAAGACGAGGCACTTTGCAAACTTAGAGATCAAGTGTTGGCAGAAATACTTGAGGGTTTCGCAATTCGCCAGTGATGGAGCTCTGAAGAATGGTACGAGGCTTTGTGTACTATCTAGCGAACTGAGGAATAAGCTAATGCATAGAAGCGCACCAGTATTCCATACATCCTAGAAAGACGTATCGGGATATGCGTATCCAGAATTGAGGTTAGATGTTTAATTTGTTAACAACTGAAGGCTAGCCGATAGAGACCCGCAGGACTTCTACAGTCAATGGACATTCCGAACTGGAAGTAGGAGCACATAACGATGGACTATGTGTCAGGATTGCCTTGATTCCAAGGAGGGAAGAACACCATTTGGATTATTGTGGACCGACTGACTAAGTCAGCTCACTTTATCTACTAAGAAGTTGGCAGCATTGTACGAGAGGCACATCTACCGGATTCATGGAGTACCGCGGGACGAGCAATCAGAGAGGTCAATCCAGACGCTTGAAGATATATTGAGATTTTGCGTCTTAGAATTTAGAGGGTCTTGGGAAGACCAAATACATTTGGTGGAGTTCTCTTGCAACAACAGCTACCAAGCTGGAATTGGTATAACACCATTTGAAGCACTCTATGGACGTCATTGCCGTACATCACTTGCATGGGACGACGTAGGAGAAAGAGTACTGCTGGGTCCAGATATGATGACTGACGCAGTAGAGAAGGTGAATATAAGCTCAGGATTGCCCAAGACAGACAGAAGCATTGGGTTGATAGTAATCGTCGACCAGTGGAGTTTGAAGAAGGTGATAGCGTTTTGTGAAGTTTTCTCCTACCAGAGGAACGATCAGTTTTGACGAAGCTGGAAAATTGAGGCCAGGTACATCAGGCCATTTGAAGTTTTAAGACGAGTTGGAAAAGTAGCATACCAGTTAGCTCTACCAGCTAATCTTGAGGGTGTGCACAACGTTTTTCACGTATCGAAGCTCAGACACTACATCCTGAATCTGAGTCATATTTTCTGGATCATTCAGAGTTGGAGATTAGATCAATCCTTACAGTGCCAGAGAAGCCAGTATTAATATTAGGCAGGGGTGAGATGAAGATCAGAAACTCTGAAGATGCCACATAATTCCTAATTCTTGCAATCATTATCTTTCGTTCTAAACTTGACTGATGCTGCTAAGTTAGCCTAGTTTTGCAAGCTATTTCTTTATCAAGCTTGATCATGACAGTATTTTATTGGGTGCACCCACTAATATATTGTCTAATCAGGACCGGTGCATGATGGTCTGATCAACCTCGTGTACTTTGGTTCGCTTTTGTATTTTTCTGCATGGATGATATCATAAATGAAACTTGTCCCTAAACCGTATCATCCACGACTGTCTTGGAAATTCTTATTGTTGGACCTGAGTTACGGGTGCAGTACTCGTACCAACTTGACCTGAGATAATTCCTACCCTACTCTTTAATTTCGAGGACGAAATTTTCTAAGAAGGGAAGGTTGTGAAACCCGTAATTTTAATTAATTATTTTAGTGCTTATTACTATTATTTATTCTAGTTAGATTAAAATTATTATTTCAAAAATAAACTAATTGGATTTTTTATTTGTCTGGCCAGTCCTGAACTCGAACCCGAATCCAAATACATTTTTAGATTATTTTTAGGATTTCTAAATATTGTGTTATTATTTACTAAGAGATTAAAAAATTAGAGATAAATAAATATATATATATATTAAAACAAAACTTTTTCTTATTTAATTCTCTCTCTCTCTTTTCTCTCTGATTGGAGTTATTTCTCACGGCTGAGTCCCCTCCGTTCCCGAACGGCCGAGCCGTCGACCTTTCGGCTCCCCGTAATTCCGGCGAACCCTTCGGATCCGGTAACCCCCTCTCCTCCTACCTATAAATCCCTCTCCTCCATCCCTCTCACTCACTCACCATTTTTTTCCAAAACCCCCCACTTCACTATTCCCCTCTCCCCCACAAACCCTCGCCCCGACCCCCTGTCGAGCTCTGGCCATCCCCCGACGTCCGCCCGGGCCGTCCACCACCGGCGCTCCACCGCAACCCCCGCGGCTCCCCGACCATTTCTCGGCCGCCACGTCCTCCCGGCCGTCCCCAGAGATGCCGCCCCGCGCGATGTCCTTCCCGGCGCCCGATCCCCGGCCTCCGCGCCCGACCACCGAGTTTCCGCCGTGATCCAGCACGCCCGCGCCCCGTACGCGTCTCCCAGCGGCGCCCGACTCTCGACGTCTTCTGCCGCAGCCGCCCCGGCGTTCCCCCGCCGGCCCAAGCTCCCGTCGGCCGACCCCCGAGCTTCCGTCTGCCCGCGACTCTCGCGGCCGATCCCAGCGCTGACCCAGCGCCTCGCCGCGCCCCGGACCCCGATCCAGCACAACTCTCGCTGTTTCCGTGCCCGACTAGCACCCAGCGCTGATCCCGAGGCTGTCCGCTGTTCTAGACAGCGTTCTTCGCTGGATTTTCAACCCTGATCTGTGGATTGCGCGTCCCGAGTCCGAGACAACCCTTCGGATTCCGTCATTTTGGGTAAACTCTGGTTAATCACAGTAGTTCGTCCCTCCCCGGTGTCGATGATGAATTGGTCCACGAGTTTTCTTTGGGAAATTCGATTTTTGGGGTGAACGTCGTTCCCGGGATTTCTGAGGAACGTCGGGAAGTTCTGTTATTTGGTTTTCCTTATTTCCGAAATATTTTGGAAATGGTTTTCTAAATACTTTAGTTTTCGGATCTTTTCGAATATTGTGCTGTGATGTTCTGGTTTAGTTTCGGACTCCCGAATTTGGTTCGGGTCGTTCCGAATTAATCTGTGGAATATTTGTGGTTATTTTTTATATATATATTTCGGGATTCCCTGGTTTGGGATTTACAAAAAAAATATTGACATATTTCCCAGCTTTTGGGTTGACCAAAAACAGAGGAGATGCTGCCGAATTTTTCCGTAAATTTAATTATATTCTTAAAAATGATTTTAAAATGGATTTCGAAAAATAATATATATTTTGGATTTTGGGCGACGACCGTATCGGTCAATGGGCCCTGGCTAAGTGCAAACGAAACCAGCTTTGCCCGGACGTTGAGGCATTAGCCTATATGACGATTGGACCAATATCTTAGACTCGCTATTAAATTATTTTAATTATTAGTTTTTTTATATATAATTGTAGGAAGATTTCAAGACTAACCAAATATTTTCTCTTATTTAAATTCATGTAATTGGTCTGTAAGGGCATAAGCCCATTTATTTATTCTGGTTGTGAGAAATTGTAATAGCTTAGAATTTTGTTTTGCTTTCTTTTACTTTTCTGGTTAACATTCTGTCGTGAGAACGTAGTAAAAGATAATAATTATTTGTTAAAGAAAATGAATGTTTTATCACATAGAAATTTAAGTTGTAAATAATGATTCACGTATTTCTCACTTAAAGAAAACTTTTAGCTTTATATTTATAAATAAGAAAACACAAAGTTTTGTCAATAAACTGGTAAACACAAAGTTTTTCCTCAAAAATTAGGTACAATGTTATCTTTCTTATTTAATTGCAACTCACTAGATAAATTGTGTTGTTTGTGATGACGTAATCAAAGATTAAAATTGACTAGGACAAAACTTAGAGATTATAACTAGCACACCTAGAATGGTTAATTTTGGATTCTAAGGCAGACTTCTCGATTGTAGGATTTCGAAGACAAGTTGACTTCCCGGTATCAACCCTTCAATCCAGTCCAATTTGAGGCAAGTACATTTTGTGTTAGTTTACAATTATTTAGTAATCGTTTTATTGCAAGTTTAAACCACGATACAATACGGAGCTCTCTTTGAGAGCATTGACTGTAACTACTGTAACTATTGGGGACTGGCGGAGTAGTGTAATGAGTATGACCACATCCAAACTACTGTAACTACTGTAACTATATTAGCTTAGCCCTCATATACACGGGGATAAGCCGTATCTGAACTGTAACAAACCTAAGCCGGTCATATTTCATTGCCTATTCACATCATAGAACTGTAACTGTTTTAAAACTGTAACTGCTTAAATTGTTGATTTCAAAACTGTTTAAAAGTGCATAATTCTATTATTATTTTAATTGTTAAATTAGCATGAATTGTACTTTGCTCCCTCCTGACTGGAGACCCAACATTTTAGGTATCACTGATGATGCTTTATTCCGCGGTATTTTTTCCGAGATCCCAACTAGAGGACGAAGATCTCGAGACTGATGAGCTGGTTGCCTAGATTTTCTTATTATTTTTATGATTCATGATGTTTGTGAAAAATAGTGTATTTCAGATGTATCTTTCATTTTGTTGTAAAAAGTTTTAAACTATTCGAAATATTTAAGTTGTGGCAAATTATACTGTGTTGTTGAATTACCTGCAAGTGGAAACAGCTTACTGCCGCCGTCTCAACAACAGTACAGGCTGGGCATGATCCGATTTGACCCAAAAAATTAGGATCGGATCGTGACAAAGAGCGAAGCAGAGCATAAGCAGCATCTCAGAATCGTCCTTCAGACGCTTAGAGAGCATCAGTTGTACGCCAAGTTTAGTAAATACGAGTTCTGGCTCGATCACATTTTACTTGGGTCACATCATTACTCGAGGAGGAGTAGAAGTGGATCCCCAGAAGATTATGGCTATCGAGATATGGCCAGTGCCTAGCTCAGTGGCAGAGGTTCGCAGCTTCCTTGGATTAGCCGGCTACTACCGGCGATTCGTTTCAGATTTTGCGAGGATTTCAGCGCCGATGACCCAGTTGACCCGTAAGGATGTGCAGTTTGCTTGGACAGCAGAGTGCCAGAAATCATTTGAGAAGTTGAAGCGAGGTTTGATAACGGCTCCCATTCTCACACTTCCAGATGGGACCGGAGGATTCACAGTTTATTGCGACGCTTCAGGCAAAGGATTGGGGTGTGTCTTGATGCAGCATGGGAAGGTAATATCTTATGCATCACATCAACTTCGTGATCATGAGAAGAATTACCCGACCCACGACTTGGAACTGGCAGCAGTAGTGTTTGCACTTAAGCTTTGGCGGCACTACTTGTACGGAGACAGAGTAAAGATATTTACTGATCACAAAAGCCTGAAGTATGTTTTCACCCAGAAGGACCTTAATATGCGGCAGAGAAGATGGCTTGAGCTATTGGTGGACTACGATGTGGATTTGCAGTATCATCCAGGGAAGGCCAACGTTGTAGCAGGTGCATTGAGCAGGAGAGCCAGAGTTTACTTCCTAACGGCGCAACCAGAATTATTGGCAGATCTTCAGAATATCGGAATTGAAGTGGTTCTTCCAACCAACGTGGCATTGATGGCCAGTCTACAGGTTCAGTCCAGCATAGTTGAGAGGATCCGGATGGCGCAATCTACAGATTCCAAGATTCAGTGACTCAGAGCAGAGTGTGAGGCAGGGAGAAGGCCAGAGTTGTGCATTCATGAAGATGGTACACTTTGGCACGGCACTCGTCTTTGTGTACCCAGTGGAGATATCAGACAGGAGGTCATGGCAGAAGCTCACAGTTCACAGTACTCTATTCATTTTTGGTGGAATGGCATGAAGAGGGAGATAGCCCGGTTTGTCTCTCGGTGTTTGGTTTGCCAGCAGGTTAAAGCTGAACATCAGAGGCCCGCTGGACTTCTTCAGCCCTTGCCAATTCCAGAATGGAAGTGGGAGCATGTGACCATGGATTTTGTGACTGGATTGCCTAGATCCCCAGCTGGTAGAGATGCTATTTGGGTTATAGTTGACAGGCTCACGAAGGTGGCTCATTTTCTCCCATTCAGAGTTGGTCAGTCTACGGCCCAGTTGGCAGAGATGTACCTTAGACAGATTGTCAGGCTTCATGGTGTTCCCGTCAGTATCACCATGGACCGAGATTCAAGGTTTACGTCACACTTTTGGCACAGCTTGCAAGAGAGTTTGGGAACTCACCTTCAGTTTAGCTCAGCTTGTCACCTGCAGACAGATGGCCAGTCGGAACGCACAATCCAGACTCTTGAAGATATGTTGAGATCTTGTACCCTTGACTTTGGTGGTTCATGGGAGGATCACCTGCACCTGGTAGAATTCTCGTACAACAATAGTTTCCAGGCCAGTATTCAGATGGCTCCGTTCGAGGCACTGTATGGTAGGAAGTACAGATCCCCGTTAGCCTGGGATGATGTTGGAGAGAGACAGATGCTCGGTCCAGAAATGATTGCCCAGACAGTTAAAGTGGTCAGAAAAATCAGAGATCGTCTTCGAGTGGCCCAAGATCGCCAGCGACATTGGGCCAATGCTCATCGACGTCCCTTAGAGTTTGCTATCGGTGACCATGTATTCCTTAGGATCTCGCCTAACCGCGGCGTCATTCGTTTTGGCGTACGGGGAAAGCTTAGTCCTAGGTATATAGGGCCGTTTGATATCCTGGAGCGAGTAGGAGATGTATCCTATCGTCTCGCTCTTCCGCCGTCGCTAAGTGAGGTGCATGATGTATTCCATGTGTCCCAATTACGGCGGTACATCCCGGACCCCAGCCATATCCTGGACCATTCGGAATTGGTTGTTGGTACCAACCTTTCGTATGAGGAGAGGCCCGTGTCTATATTGGACCGAAGAGAGAAGATACTCAAGAACAAGACTATTAGCTTAGTCCGTGTTGCTTGGGGTCATCACTCTCTAGGTGAGTCAACGTGGGAGCGTGAGGACGACATCCGATCGCGATATCTCGACTTGTTTGACTCGTAAGGTATAATGTCTTCCTTATGCCTTATGCTTGCCATCCCTTGCTTGCATGTATGATTGTTTGATTGTTTGCTTAGTGTAGCTTAATTGTGGATAGCATAGCTGGCTCTTACATCTCTAAGCATCTTGATTTAAATTCTGAGGACGGAATTCTTTTAAGGTGGGTAGATTTGTAACGCTCGTATTTCGGAATACGTATTTTAATTAGATATATATGCATTTTGGACCTGTATTTTATTTTCTCAGATTATGGCCTGTAATTATGTTTTGGCTTAACTTGCGGATTTTGGTTTTCTCGTAAAATGGATTTTGGACCTGGCTTGGTTTTATTTTGTGGAGAAGGAATTGGTTTGGTTTAGTTTAGTATGCATTGGAACACCCTAGTTAATCTCCACCCTCAACACAACATACCCTCCCTCATTAAAACCCCACCTAACTTTCTCTCTCCTCATAACTTCCATTAATTCTTCATCTTCTTCTTTCTTCCTCCACACAACACCAACACCATAGGCAAGTGCACCTTGCCACCAAATAAGCACCCCATTTTATTTATCCATTAGCTAGATTAGGCCATGGTGAACAACATTAGAACTTGGTATTTTGTGATTTGGAGCTTCCATTTTTCTAAATCTAAGTTTTTACCATTTCGGATTTTCTTGGTTTTGATCTATTAAACTTAGATTTTTTTTCCTTGTTTTGAGGCTTCCATGTGGAAGAGAATTCAATTTTACACAAGTTAGAACTTTAAAAATCTAAATTTTTTTTGATTTGGCCAAGTTATGAAGATTGGAAATTTTTGGTGTTCTTGAGTTATCTCTCGGCCTGATGGAGAAGATGACCCTCGGCCAGCGCTCTTTAGCGCAAGGCCATGTGCAGTTCAACTGTGCGCAGTTCAACTCGTGCGCAGTTCAACTCGTGCGCAGTTCAACTGTGCAAAGTTCAACTCGTGCGCAGTTCATCTCCTGCGCAGTTCATCTCCTGCGCAGTTCATCTTCTGCGTAGTTCAACTCGTGCGAAGTTCAACTGTGCGCAGTTCAACTCGTACACAGTTCAACTGTGCGTAGTTCAACTCGTGCGCAGTTCAACTGTACGCAGTTCAACTCGTGCACAGTTCATCTCCTACGCAGCTCACCCTAGCGCAGCTCGACCCTAGCGCAATCTAACCCCAGCGCAACCTATTGCCCATGATGGTTTGGATTTTATTCTTTGGACTTGGCTTCTCTTTTGTGGGTTGGAGTTTTGAGATCATGTTCCACACAACACGACTGTCTCCACCCAACACGACCTGGCACGATTTTTGGTGTTTTGCTTATGACTAGTACGGTTTTTCATGATTTCTGTGAAGTATGATTCTAGTACTTTCTGATCTTCTTGATAGTGACCCGATGGGGTCAGCAGAGTCGCCATTTTGTTTGCAAAAACAAATGTACAAAACTTTATTGATACAAACTGTGTAATAAAGATTACAAGAATTCTGGGAAAATTACAACTATAGGAATCCAATCTAGATGACGATTGCTTTATCCCTTGGACGATGTGAACTTTGAAGACGGAGCCTTTGAAGTTGAAGACAACTCTGGAAACTGAAGGCAAAAGCCTCGAAAGTTGAAGGCAAAAGCCTCGAAAGAATGCAGCAGCACTTGGGCAAGAACTCCTGGACTCTCTGATTTCTGATCTCTGATATCTGATCTCCCTTGAATGAAGACTTGAAACTCTATTTATAGAGTTCTGAAAATAACTAACTTTCAGTTATTCTGGACTGCGCAGGATGATTTGCGCAGCAATTGGTTTGCGCAGCATTAGACTACGCAGGCAGTTGCTGGATCGTGGGCCAACTATCATGGACACATGGCATCATTTGATTGAAATACGCATGATCATGCATGGACAGTTGCCATGTAATGAACAATTGATGGCATAAATGCCACGTGTACTTTATCAGTTATGTTGATAGAATGCACAGACTGGATTGCGCAGCCTTGGTTTGTACAGAATCAGTTTGCGCATAAATGGATTACGCTGCCAGCTGTCAGCCGCCCTCGAGCACTGTGCGGCGCAATAAACGAACAGTCTCCTCGTTCTCCGTGCTGTCAGTTGTCAGAAAGATTTGATTTGATTTAGGTAATGATGACTCTTGCCACGTCAGCATGCGCAGTTGGAAGTGTGCGCAAAACAGTGTGCACAATTGGATTGCTGCACAATCTGTTGTCTGCGCAATTCACCAAAATGATGTATATCTTGATTTCTTTGACTTTGTCGATTGATGCAACTTGATCTTTTAGGACCTACAGGGTGCGCCCTTAACTTTTAACCTGTAATTCATGATTAATCTTGATACTGGATAACTTGATAGTGGTCCGTGGCGGCAGACTCCTGACTTGTAACTTATACACCTGTAACTTGTAACTTGACTTGACTTGATACTGTTGCGATGGCTAACTTGACTCGTATAATCAACTCTGACGTCGTGGGTGTTCATTCTTGCTGCCTTGTGCAATCCACTTGTCTTGTCTCGCATCATGTCTAGGACGTGACTCCCTGGTTACCACGGTCAGGGATTCACACTGAATATGGGTTAGGCTAATGACTAGATCAAACTATAGTTTATGGAGAATTTCCAATCACAGGCGATCTCGTTATCTGGGCGCTTTAAATGGACTTATAGCCTGTCGACGAGTAGGGCACATTTCCAGCACACTGTCATGTGTTGCACCCTCTAAGTCACCTAAGGGTATATCGTCTCCTGGGCGATGTACCCAACGACACTCTCAACCCGTGAAAGGATAACTGGATAGTCTGCAGGGCTTGGGACTGGGAATTTTTCATTTGTATCTTGTTAGTAATTAGGCTTGTGATAACCCTAGTTAGTTAAGTAGTAAGCCGTAGTATTTGCTTGGCCGCTTGTGAATGGATGATGTCCAGCCTGGTCTAAGTCTCGTCTAAGTTCCTGTACCTGGTACTCCTGTACATGATTGTTTTACTTATCTTTAACAATAAATGGGTAGAGACAAGGCGCTATTCAGGCGAAGGATTACAACCCCGGTCCTTGTTTGGTTTACGGGTTGTAACCTGGCTCCCGGAACGGTTCCACGTCCCTAGTCGTTCATTGTCCTGTTGTACTCTTTATTACTTGTACTTTTATTCCATTTTCTTATGTTCTTATATGCTGGCTTTTGTTCTTATTTTGTGGCCTCCTTTGTGGCACTTGCTCTTTCTGGGGTTTGACCCAGCTGGTTTTGTGTGGCCAGATTTCGGAGCAGCACCCGAGGATCTACCGAACTTCCAGCCCAATGGTGGCGACTAGAAGGAACCCAGGCTACGAGTGGTTTTCCATTTTGTTTCACCCACTACATTGTAAATTTATTCTTTTGAGGCATTTAGCCGACGAGCACCTGTTAGCTCGATGCATCTTTACTTACTGTCTGCCTACGGGCTGTAACATGATTAACAAATCCTAGGGTTGATCATGTATGACTTAACTCTTGCTAGTCCTCGCATTTTGTATGACTAGCTTCATGATCAGCTGAATCGGTAATATTTGGGACGCCTTTTATTGTATATTTGGTGGTCTAACATCTTGTAATTATATTACTTGCTTGAGATTGAGACAATAGGCTTGACCTTAAGAGACCGTTGGCTTGTAATAAACCCTCATATCTAGACAGCCGTGACCGTATAGCGAGGTGGATTCCATTTCAATATACGTAGCTGGCTATGTTCGCCCCCGCTCTACAGTATTCTGGTTCTGGGGCATCACACTGTGCTCTCATACTCTACTATTATTGGGCTTTTTTCCCTTATCATCAAAACTTTTCTCCTGACGATAGGCTCTAAGGTATTTTTTATTAATTCTGCATCCCCTTTGCTCTTTTTGTACGTATTTTGTATTAAGGAGTTGTAGTGTGTCCAATCGTAGGAGCTGAAGTTGAATGTGAGCATCGTATAGTGTTTGGAGGTTGTATTAAAGAGTGGAATGAATAGCCACTCTATGTCATCCTCTAAACCCATGATGAAGTCTTCTACATCTTGTTTAAAATTTTCATGGGCATCGGATGTTGCTTCCGATTGAATAGCAAGCTCCACGATGGTCTGTTTCCCAAAAATAAAACACAATATCATGAGTAAATTTTTACATCATTTTTTATCGCTGTACACATAAATAGGGATTTTTCAGTTTTAATTCTTACGATTGTGTTGGGCAACATGAATACAGACCACTTATTTTGCACGCCCTGTGAACTTGGCTGGATGTACGTTCTTGCCAAGTCTTGAATTGTGTTCATCTTCTTTATTATTAGGTTGAGTATGCCAGCCTCTATGTCTTCATTGTTGAGTATGTCTTGTATGTCTTTTGCTGACAGGATGACGGCAACTCCTTTTTTTTCCTCTTTCGGGATATTCATGTATACCATATCACTGCACATAAATTTAGTTTAGATTAACTTAATAGAGATTCTCAGGATTTAATTGTAAAAAAGACTAGAAAGGAAAAAAGAAAAGAAAGAGTCATTCGTCGTCCAACTGACATGAAGAATGATCATTCGTCGTCCAACTATCACGAAGAATGGCCATTCTTCGTTATGAATTGGACGGAGATTGGTCGAGTTCAGAATACATACGTTGGATCCATCTTTCTTGGGAATATGATGCCCCTATAAAGCTTCTTTAGCTCTTCATCCGCATCCCTCCAAAGTTTGAGGTCATCACATTTCCTTTGTATTATTCCCTTTCTCACTAGTTCAGCCATTTCGGCGTGTTGTCTGGGTTCAGCAGATTCTTTCGATTCTGCCTGCTTATTTTTTTCTCGTCCCCAGGTTTTGGCTTGAGGTTTTGGTTTCGTAGCGGCAGTTATCTTCCGCTTTTTATTAGCCTCTGCTAGTGTATTCTTTCATATGGGAGTGTATTTTTCTTCGGCTACTGCCGGTGATGGTTTTTTCAATCTATTTAGCCCCTTTCTCTTATTGTGATTACTTTTGGAGCAGCAGGTTCAGCACTTGTTGTTCAGCAGCTAGGTGAGTCTCAAGCTGCAATGCTACAGCCATGGCTTTGAGATTAGCGATCTTTTCATCCTTTTTAATGGCTTCATTCTGCAACGATTCAACTTATTTCTAAAGCTCGCTTTTCTGATTTCTGAGCCTTTTATTTGTCTCTTTGAGCTTCTCATTGTTTGCACTGATATAAAACAAACAACAATGAAAAGTATGAAATCAATCAATGTATACTTTAAAAAAAAGAAAAAAGATCATTCTCCGTAATTTTAACACGGAGAATGGTGATTCTCCTACTTTCTAACATGGGAAATGGCCATTCTACGTGATTTTTCATTCTCCGTAATTTTAACACGGAGAATGACTATTCTCCATAATTTTACAACGGGAAATGGCCATTCTCCGTGATTTTACAACGAGGAATGGCCATTCTCCTGCATTTTAACACGGGAAACGGCCATTCTTCGTGATTTTAAAACGGAGAATGGCCATTCTCCGTGATTTTAAAACGGAGAATGGCCATTTTCCATGATTTTAACACGAGAAATTACAAATCAGAACTTTGAAAAAAGAAAAAAATTTATCTTATGCCTCTAGCTTTTTAACATTTTCATGAAGCTTCTCATTCTCAACAATAATCTGAGATTTCTCTTTTCGCAAGGACTCCAATTCCCATACACCGACCCCTCCATCACAACGTTCATTGCATGTTGTTGGGCTCCTTGTGCCTCTAGCTTTTTAACCTTTTCATGGAGTTTCTCATTCTCAGTAATGATTTGAGATTTCTCTTTTCGCAAGTAGTCCAATTCCCGTACCGACCCCTCCATCGCGGTGTTCATTTTAAGTTGTTGGGCTCCTTGTGCCTCTAGTTCTTGAACCCTTTCATGGAGTTTCTCATTCTCAGTAATAATCTGAGATTTCTCTTTTCGCTAGTCCTCCAATTTTCGTATCAACCCCTCTATCGCGGTGTTTATTTCAAATTGTTGGGCTTCATTTTGGAGTCTCTCTTGCTCAGCATCCTCATCCCCACCTTTTTGGTGGTGTCCCTCTCCCGCATATGCACCTTCTTCTTGTATATCTACCTCCTCTTCTAGGTGTTCTTCCTCTTCCCCAATAGCTATAACCAGATCTTTGAATATCTTTTTCGATCTCAATTTAATATGATATTCGTTTTTGAGGAAGACCAAGATTGCATACTTATCTCATGTGTAAAATCTCGGGTATTCACGTATTGGTTCGGACTTCCTTTCCACATGGGTACTATGTTCCGTAAACCAATAAAGGAAATATATTGTGCAACCTTCCATTTTGGAGTATCCATCAGAGTAATTCCCCCCAACAGTTTTACTTGTAGTCCTCTTGATGCTCTCCATGACATACGCCAAGATTAACCTTGGCCAGGAGATATTGTTGATAACTTCTATACTGTCTACCAAGGCCAAGAACCTGTACGGTAAATTTGAACCGCCAGACTTTGTGAAGAATATTGTTTGGCATAAGTGGAAGATTATTAGCTTGGCCAAATCATCTGGATTAACATCTTCATCTCCGTCACGATGCCGTTGTAACAATTCAAAGAACTTCTGTCTCACTTTCGTATTCGTGACTTCTTAGTGTTTGCCCTTGGAATTAGTCAGCAATCTTGTGATGTGATCTCTACACAGGCTCAACGATGTCGGTGGTGTGGTCTGATGTTGTTTTCCTATGATCAATCTTCTGTAATAAGCATCATCCTCACTTTCATCCTTCAGCGGTGGACCAAAAATGGCTGCCATTTCACCCACACTTGGCACTATTTTAATAGTAGTGCTCAATTCAAAGTATCTGATGCCATCTTTGTCTTCCAAATAAGTTTCTATCAAATTTTTAAGACCTTCTTAAACCTTGGCCAATTCTTGTTTGCCACCTTTGTTTTTGTAGAATACCTCGACGAAATTATAGAAACTGGTATTCTTTAAAGACTCAATAACTGGCTCAGACAAACAGCCGCCACCTTCTTTGACATCCTCCATAAGAGTTAGCAACATTTTAAAAGAAGAACGAAAAACTCTTGAATCTTTATTCTTGGCAAAAAAAAATTTCAAAAAATTAGGTTTTTGTCAACTGTTCTCCGTCATTTTAACACGGAGAATGGCCATTCCCTGTGATTTTAACACGGAGAATAACCGTTCTCCTGCATTTTAACACGAGGAATGGTCATTCTTCGTGATTTTAACACGGAAAATAGTCATTTCCCGTGATTTTAACACGGAGAATGACCGTTCTCCTGTATTTTAACACGGAGAATGGTCATTCTCTGTGATTTTAACAACGAAGAATGGCAATTCTTCATGATTTTAACATAAAAAATGACCATTCTCATGCATTTTAACACGGGGAAAAGCCATTCTCCATCATTTTAACACATGAAATCATCATTCTCCATGATTTTAACACGGAGAATTACCATTCTCATGCATTTTAACACGGAGAATGGCCATTCTCTGTGATTTTAACACGAGAAATGGCCATTCTCCTGCATTTTAACATGGGAAATGGCCATTTTCCTGCATTTTAACACGAAGAATGGCAATTCTCCGTCAATTTAACAAGAAGAATGGTAATTCTCCGTGATTTTAACATGAAGAATGACTATTCTTTTGATTTTAACACGGAAAATGGTCATTCTCCGTCATTTGACACGGAAAATGGCTATTCTCCTTCATTTTAGCACGGGAATGGCCATTCTCCTGTATTTTAACACGGAGAATGATTATTCTCCTGTATTTTAACATGGGAAAAGGCCATTCTTCGTTATTTTAACTCGGAGAATTGTAATTCTCCGTGATTTTAATACGGAGAATGGCAATTCTCCGTAATTTTAACACGGAGAATGACCATTCTCCTGCATTTTAGCAGAATCATGAACATAACTTAAAGTTATACCTTCTTTTTGCTTACTATCCTTTGGCTTATGTGCAACTCTCTTACTTCTCTTCACAACAGCTCTCTCTTCTCTAACTGGGGTTTCAGTTGATGCTGATGATGATGATGAAGTGGGAACTGATGATGACGACATGATGTGAAGATTACGAATGGAGAGTCACTGACGAGTTTTTGAAGTAAGGTTTGAAGATTTTGGAGGAGAAAATCTAGATTCGAAAGTGAGCAGCGTATGGAAGAAAAGGAAGAATCGAATTTTTTTTTTTTTTTTGAAGAGTAGGTTTCGTGGGTGTTTTCAATAAATTAGAAAGGCAAAAAAAAAAAAAATTGAAGAGTAGGTTTCGTGGGTGTTTTCAATAAATTAGAAAGGCAAAAAGGTCATTCTGCACCCTTTTATATATTTTTTGCTAATTCTAGGCACGCGATAAAATGTTATTTTGCGGTGGATTTTTCATAAAACTTTTGAACATTTGATAAATTTTCCCATTAAACAAAGTTCAACCAAAATAGCCTTAGTAACAATGTTATGCTTCCTATCTTTATTTATACAACGTAAAAAAATAAATTTGTTGGCTTCTCTGCGTGCACAGTGTCTCAGTGGAAAATTTATTTCTTTACTATATATGAACAGTATTTCCCTTTAGCCATTAGATATGTTAATGTTTCCAACAACTTCTCCCCATCATATAGTTTCTCTCGTCAATATTACTTATAGTTTATTGAAAAGTGTGTATGTTGTTGGAAGGATTATAACTCACCTACACCCACGGGAGAAAGGTGGCGAGGTCCAACTCGGCACTTTCTCCCTCACGTCTAATTCAGTACCGCAGCACCGCGGTGGTCGTGAGATGATACGTGGAGGTCCGATTTTCGATGAGGAGGCTCCTCCTGGCCGCACAAGGTGGTTCAGGCCGTCTGGCACAGACACGCGATAGCGCGTAGGGGCTGGCGACATGCCGTGGCGACTGGGCGGACGTCTCGCACAGCCTGGGACGGCGCAGTGGTGCACGGCTTGAGCGGCTGACCACGCGGGTGGCAGCACGTTGTCGAACGTCGGCACTGCGGAAGATGGTCAGTCGGGGTGGCCGTTCACGCTAGGTTTGTCACCAAGAGCGACTGCTCCGATGTCGGTCACTTGAAGACGCACCGTCAAGGAGACTGGTGTTCAAGCGGTTGGCCGTTAGCGACTCTGCCCCTGAAGGTCGACGCCAGAGGGCAGCTTGCCTGGAGCACAGTAATGGCAATATGGTGGTATATATATATATATATATATATATATATATATATATATATATATATATATATATATATATATAGGGTCCGACTATACGCACCCCACCTATTTCTAAGTTGACCCCAATTTCTAAGTTTACTCCACTAATAGAAAACTAGACTGGACAAATTTCTAAGTCTACCCCAATTTTGGACAGAAATGCCCCTAACCCAAATGAAACATAATCCCACCCCAATCCACCATATCATTCAATTATTTCTAAGTCTACCCCAAACCCCAAACACACATTCAAATCCATCCCAACCTAACCCTAAAACTCTCCTCCTCCTCCTCCTCCTCCACCCCATTTTTGAACCGAACTCTCCCATTTGTACGACCCTAAAATTTCGAACGAAAACGCAAATTTTTTAGGGTTTCCATCGGCACTGTTCGACCCTGGTTTGTCGGACGGATGTCAAACTGTTCGGCTCACGACAGTCGAACTTTCCTACTATGTTCGACAACATCCTGCCGAACAGTTTGTATTTGTTCGACCATCACAGGTCGAACAGTATGGATTTGTACGTTCGACCTGTGTATGTCGAACACTTTTAAAATGTTCGACCTGTGTATGTCGAACAGTACGAATTTGTCCGACTCGTTCAGGTCGAACAGTTCGCGAATTTTTTTTCTTTTCAAAATCGAAACAGCCCAATCACTACTCGAAACAAAAACGTTAGTAGGGAGATCTTCTATCATTACTTTGGCCCTCCATTGTAATTTCTTTAAGCTTCAAATAATGTCTTCTAGGGTTTTTAGGTTTGAGGAAGATAGGTTGGGGTGTAGAGTTAGAAATAGAAAAAGGATAAATCAGTTATTTAACAATACAACTTAAGTTACTCAAAAAGTTGGGGTCAACTTAGAAATAGGTGGGGTACGTATAGTCGGACCCATATATATATATATATATATATATATATATATATATATATATATATATATATATATATATATATATATATATATATATATATAGCTGAGGGAGGAACAATGGAAGAAGCATTCGCTTAGATATATTTGGCTATATCTTTGTAGATGCTGGTATATGGTTTATACGAACAAAGGTTGAAATAGATAAGCCATAGGTCTAGGAGTAAATTCTATCTAATTTCCTTTTTTGCTCATGTATCAATACAGGTGCCTTTACGATAAGCTTAAGAATATATAAGGATTATATATTGATTTACTTACTTTATTCATTTAGTTCTTAATTTATGGGTTTATATAATAATGAATATCTTATTAATAAGAAAAATAATCTATATATATATTAAATATTTATTTACTAGGTCTACATACGAGTATATATCTAGTCTAGCAAATTCCAAAATCTAAAAAGGACTTTTTAAGAAAAATTATTACTATTTCAAAATAAAATAAAATAAAATCTAATAAATAAAAAATTATATAAAATAAAAAAAGAAAATTTCAAAAATCAAGGTGCTTACAATAAGATTTTCTCCACAAAATCCCATTTGATTATCATGGCTGATCATGGCTAATCCTATTTTCTATTCTCTTGCAAAACTGGACTTTCTCATGTCAACCCTAGGTAATTGGATGGTTCAGGACCCAATGGAATGGTCTGTGCCATAAATTCTTATCATCTAATAAAAGTATGACATCCGTAACTATTTTGTGCCGCTACGAACAAACTACATGTGTCGACTCCAACAAACCATGTCAGGCAAGTATACCTATCCGAACTGTGCAGTTTATTTTATGCATCTTCCTTATTTCTCTATTGTTTTCATTGTATTGTTCATGCTCATGATTCTTACTTTCTTTTCTAGTTTTATGTGTACGTAGATTGTTTCTATTTTATATCATTACTCATCATATTCACTTTCTTATTTATGTGAGCGTCTCGTCATAGAGTAGTTTAATCATATGACATGTTCCTTGACATTGAATTGACTATGTTCCATGTATCATTTGGACTTGACTTGACTTGACCTGAGATGACTTGATTGACTTAACTCATAGTTTTAGGCGAGGACCTTGTTATAGACGTTGACTAAACTTGACCACTCTCAATCGTTAGCAACCATCGGCCTGTGAGAAAGACTTATTATAGGTTGTTAGCAACCACCGGGCTGTAATCTATTGGGCCGTTAGCAACCACCTGGCTGCGGTTTACCTCAATTTACTTTTAGTCACGTTTATTAACACAATTCTCGATGGCATGCCATTCTTTCATCTTTCGATCTTGTACTGTATTTTGTCTAGTCTTGATTTCTTGTACTATTCCTGTATTTCCATGCATATTATTTACTGTCATATTAGGCATGTTTATATGTATCTTGTTACGTCCCTCTGAGGACCTGGTGATCTCTCTAGGTGTGTGTGTATTTTCTTGACTTTCTGTTGGAGTTCCAGCCAAGATCATGATCTTCTCCTTCCTATGACAAGCTCTTTGATCATATAGCTGCATGTATTCTTTATTTTTCCTATATTGGCAGTAGATTTGTCTCCACCCAACAACATGTACAATGACAATTCATATTTGATTTTATAATATCTTTTTTTATTTATTTTGCGGATGAGATTAGTGTGCCATGATTATACTGCGTTTACAACTTACGTATATTTATTATACAGCTGACATATTTATCTGTGAGCCCCTGTTTTTCAAAATTTACTTAATTAGTGTTAATTAATTTTTATTATCATTTTTAGCCCTAAAATATTTATTATGATTTTTAGGAATTTTTTCAGAATTTTTAAATGAGTTTTAAATATTAAAATATTAATTTGTAATTTTCTAAAATGTTTTAATATTATTTTGTAATAATTAGAATTGTTTTAATATAGTTTTATAATTATTAGAATTGTTACAATATCAGTTTGTAATAAATGAATTGTTTTTAATGTGGAATGTAAATTCTAATTTGTATTTATCTACCTTAGGGACCTATCTGTAATAACCTAAACTAGGAGGACCTAATTGCTAAACCCTATTCTACCCACCCCGACTGACCAACGACTGACCGGCCGACTGCCCCCGCCATTTTCGGCCAGCGCGACGACCCCCCGACCGACTCAACCCCCTTATAAAAGCCCCCTTTTTCCCCAGACCAAACCCTAACCCTAAAACACCACCTAGCCGCCCACAACCGCCTCAACGACAACCCCAAACCCTAACACTAAACCCTAACTCCGGCGTACCCTACCACCTCCTCACCGACCATCGTCGTCGGTCGCCACCACCACCATTCGGTTCGCCCCGACGAGTTACGCCCAACGCCACCCGAGCGCCACCGCCCCGACCGCTTCTCCGCCGTCCAGCACACCCGAAACCCACATCGATCGTCGGACACGTAAGTGGCAAGTGTCGAAACGTGTCGTGTGTATCTCGTGTCCACGTATGTGGTTCGCCGTGTCCTAGCGAGCACGAGGGTAGGACTGGACATAGCAAACTCGTGTCGTGCGTGTCGAAATCGACCCGGACACTTAGACTCCTGTGTCGCTAACTGTCCGGACACAGGATTGTTATTATATTTTTTTATGTATTAAATACCTAAAACCTAAATAAAACTAACTAAAACCTAATCCTAACACAAGCCGCGGGTTGACCCCCTAGCCAGCCCGACCCGACTCAGGAACCTGACCCAAAGGGCCGAGTTCGAGCCCCCTTGCTATTCTTTTGTTTCTATTATTATATATATATACTATTATATATATGTATACAATATTTGTATATATATATACACTTTATAACTAAGTATTTTCTTATATATATATATATATATATATATATATATATATATATATATATATATATATATATGTATTTTTAACATATGTATGTATATATCCATTATGTATAATTTTGCCTTATAAAAATATTAGTATTTATCATGTATTTTTATGTCTTTGTATTTTTATATATTTAAATTACTGCAACCATTTGGTCTCCAAGCTTAGCATGGGTTTTTGGGCCCAAGTGTGTTTTCACACATTCAAGACCTGTACAAGTCATATTGGACTTGATTCATGGCCTTGGGTCCTGTATTTGAACTTTGGTTCAAACTATGTACATGGACAAAATACGCAGATAATTAATTATTTAATTTCAAATTGTGTGCAATGCTGTTTTTGAATTTCTAAAAATACTTTAATTGCTGTTAAAATTCTAGAAAAATAGTATTTAGATACTATGTTAATTTAGCTAATCTAGTATAATTTTTATAATATTTAATTTATAGTTTTGCCACAGTTTTGGAATATGAAACCAGAACTCATTTTCTGTGTACTTAGGAAAACTGTTTTTTATAAAATATACATACTGGTAAATAAATTCCAGAAAAATTATAATAAATTTCTATAATTAACAAAGATCATTTTGGTACTTTATTTTATGTAAAATTAAGCTTTTTGTCTATCTCAAAAATTGTTGGAACACAATGTTCATTTGATTTATTTATTGAATAATTACGACTTGTAACTTTTTGTGTTATTTTGAGTTTTAGTCGTATTGAATCTCACCCCTCACTAGTGTAAAGATCCTAGAAAGTTAGTTAAAGTAGTGTGTCATCCCACATTGGTCTCCTATGCTAAAGTCATTATTTTGGCTAGGTGCCCAGTCACAAGTCGTGTTGCACCAATTAGTGTCTTAGTATTTTAGCTTAGTGTAAAAACTAAGTTTATGTATTTATTTCTACAGTGACGAGTTACCAGACATCTATAGCACTTTTATCGCAGCTTGCTTTGCTAGAGGCAAGTACTTTCTACAAACTTTACATACTGTTACATAAATGAACTGCAAATTCAACCATGTAAAATGCTGATCCTTGGGGTAGCAAGTTAAACCTTCACATGTTGTATTACTTTCAGTTACTACCATGTTTAGAATAGTTTTATATCTCTCACATGATTAGAACCTGGGTTATGGGGAAACTGATAGTAGCATACGTGATCATACCCCCTTCTCCGTACGTATGTACCGAACAAGGTTAACATTTTATATGTATACCTTGTCGTAGGCTTTATCTCAAAGCGGATTTGTACGTATGTACATCTGTCGCCTTATCACTTGTACGGAAGTACATTTTATTATGTGCCCCTGTACATTGTACACCTATTGACGATCACGTACCTGCTACAGTTTTAAACATTACATATACATCTGTCTCTATGACATATGTGTCCTTGCCATGATAGATTATGTGATGCCGTGTTTCCAGTTATTCCTCTATGTTCATTACCATGTTTCATATGCTAGTTTGCTAGAATCAGTACTTGCTCCCGTCCTGACAGGATAACGTTGTAGGTATACTTACTGAGGAGGAGTTGCTCTGTGATTCGCATTATGGAGTTACTGCCGAGGACCCGACTTTGCTTTACGAGGATGTTCCTGCAGGGAACCTCGCCTAGTTGTCTTTTTGCTTTAGACTTTTGAGTGTAGTCATGTATTAGACTATGTGTTTTGTAACTGGACATGTATCCAGTTTTACATTTCAGACTTGTACTTTGGACATTTTACTATATGAGACGACTTTTGTGTTTGGAGCATTTATGACTTTTATTCACTTATAGAACTGTTAGCACATTTAGTCTTATCTTGTTATTTCTAGAACAGCTTACTGTGCTTTATCTCAAGCACAGGCTGGATATGACTCGGCCCTGCCCAACAATTTGGGTAACGGATCGTGACATTATCTCTCCCAAAAGTTGTAACATTGATGATATTCATCAACTTGCATCAACCTTTTATAAACGCTGTCATAGATTAGGGTTGCAATATATAGAAAATCAATATATAAAAGTATAATATATTAAATTATATATATATATATTATATATATATATATATATATATATATATATATATATATATATATATATATATGGTCAAAGTCGAAGATATGGAAATCCAATCATATATAGGCTTACTATCTATTGGAAGTCTAATTATATGTGAAGTCCAATATATGAAAGATCAATCATATATATATGATCGAAGTCAAAGATAAGAAAACTTGATCATATATATGCTTACCATATATGTCCAATATATGGCGCTCGACACGCTCCCTGGGCTTCTCCGACCCACGGATGATGCTTGTCACACTCGGAGGTATTCTCCATATAGGTTGGGAACCCCACCCAACACCAACACTATAGAGTCTAAATATCAATTATTATCATGAATGACTCTTAGCCATTTCATATCACACCTTCATTTACTTTTTTTTTATCATTCTTGATCGGGGACATGCATGTCTTTGATGATCTAGTACTTGTTCACTATGAGAAGATATGGTGCAAACCACCTAAAATTTTACTATATTTTTTTTATTATTAAGGTATTTATATCTTGAGTATTGTAAAACCCAACCCTTTAATAAAAAAAACATTTTTTCCTTCACTCACACCCGGTCAAACCCATTTTTCCACACCCTTCCTATATCTCTCCCTACATTTCTCCCCACCTCCTTAAATTCCTCTCAGCCACTTCCTTTCCCCCAAGTCTCTAAAATAACCACCATTATTTTGCTCTTCTTTCACAAAGAGGAAGAGTACACAACATCAACCCCCACCATCTCAACACCTCCCCTTCCTCTCCACAGCACACTCGCCCGTCCCTCTCTCTCCAACGCAACCACTCCCCCGCAGACCCTCCGCCCCGACCGCTCGGCTCTGTCCCGTGCCCGGCCGCCGCTTCGCCCCGGACCGTGCCATTCCCGTTCGTCCCGATCGACCGGAGCACCCCCACCGACTCCCGCGAGTGCCACCCCCGTGCCGCCCGCTGTTTTACAGCCCCGCTCCCCGTGCCCGGACCGGCCCCCTTGCCGTCCGTCCGTCCGTCGCTCGCCGACTCGGCCCCGTGGCCGTCGGCGCCTTCCCGGAAACCCCTCTTCCCCGCTGTTCCGACGTCCCGTCGGCGCTGTCCAGCGTCCCGGCCCGACCGTCGGTCCGGATCCGTACTCCTTCCCGAGCCCTGCGGTCGCTACCTCCAATCGGCCTCATGCGTACCGCTGACCACTGTCTGCGCTTCTCGCGGCCCGCCAGCTTTCCGTACCGTTGTCCGACTCGCTTTCCGCTATTCCGTGGCTTCGGATCCCGCTGTCCAGCGTTCCCGAGTCCGAGGCCACCCTTCGGACTCCGTCATCGAGCAATCTGGTAATTTCTGTTAGTCAGAGTAGTTCATTCCTCCCCGTAGAGTTTGTGATGACGCGGTTCCAGTCCCACGTTGGGGTTCCGACTTTTATCTCGTTGTGTAGTGGTTACTTTGGTCTTCCGAATTGGATTCGGAATGATTGCAGTTGTTAGTTTTGTTTTTGAGCGGTATTTAGCTTAATATAAATTTTGGTGCGTTGTCGTTTTATCGGAATTTTGTTCTGGTTTGGTGGTGTGGATATATTGGTATTGTGTGGTGTGATTTTTGGGTATCTGTACTTGTTGGACAGTGCCAAATTTGGCTAGGTTGTCCTAGTTACAAAGGAGGTGCTGCCTAATTTTTTTTCATATATATATATAGTCTTTATTTGTTTACCAAAATGGTTTGGTTTTCTCGAAAAAATATATATTATTTATAAACTTTAAAGTTTTCAGGAAAAGATATTTTGGTATTGTTGGCTTCTAGTTGTTTTTGGTAACCACCCTTAGGCGACGACCGTATCGGTCGGATGAGCCTCGGCGACACGCAAACGCTACGGGGTATCCTTGTACGTTGGGGCGTAAGCCAGTAACGTGAGATTTGCACGACCAAGTCTGAGACGCTTATTTTCTATAAGTTATATTTAATTTATATTATGTTTTATTTTTAGAACTTGTTACTGGTTTTAGTATCTTGGGTGCAGGGCCTCAGCCTTCTGTTTGGACCGCTTCACGGCACTCAGAGCTCACCTCGACTAATTAATTTAATTAATTTGTTGTAAGGGCATATGCCCGGTTTTTCTTTTGTTTTTCTGTGGCCCTGTATTTGTGTAGTTTAGAATTTTTTGTACTTTTTGGTTGCTACTTTGCGTAATTAGACGCGTACTTAAAATGGGTATTATTTTTATATATAAAAAATTATAAGAGTTTTCTCACTTCTAAATAAAAAGGATAAAAATTCAAGTTTGTATTATTTAAACAAATTCACATTTTTCTCATTAAAAGAAAAACCTAATTTTATGTATATAATATTAAAGTACAATTTTTTGTTAAATGAATTGAAAAATACGATCTTTACCCAATAAATCAATAAATCGGTTCCTTTTTCATTAATTGATTATTGTATCCTGCGACGGTAGAGTAGGTTGATAGCTTAATTAAATAACTTAAAACTGGACTAGGACCTGCTTCTAGAAATTGCAACTAGCACACCTAGATTTGGCTCATCTATGTTTCTAAGTCAGGGTTCTCAATTGTAGGGTTTCGAGGACGTATTTGACTTCATCTTCGGTACCGACATCATATTCCAGTCATTAAACAACGGCTATTTACAGTTATGCTATCTTGTATTTTAATTAGTAAGTGTCAAGTTGCATGTTCAAACCACATTGCTACACGGAACCCTCTCCTAGGGTTCAAATATTGATTGATATTGATTGTGGGGATATTGGGGAATAATATAGCGTTTATGACCAATACCCCTCATATTGCATTGTTATTGTGCGAGCTTAGCCCTCTTACACACGAAAATAAGCCGTATCGCGTCGCTAGGATGCTATTGTATAACCCAACCCGGTCATAGACGTTACATATTCAAATCATATTGTTTCAAGTATTGAATTGTTAAATTTCTGAAAAATATTGTTTCAACTGTTTAGCTTACACTTTTCCGTTATTATTTAAAATATGAGGTACATACTCGAACTTGCTCCTTTCCTGACTGGATCCCCCCAATAGGTGATATTGATGACGCTGAGCTATTGTACGATAGCTATTATGATCATGTGCTATACCCTGCGGTGTTACCAGAGTCTCCCTTGGAGGACGCGGATCCTGAGGACGAAGAGCCGGCCGTTTAGCTAGTTGCTATTGTAGGACCGATTGTAGGAACGAGTTGTAAAGTGCAATACTCTAGGGGGGGTGAATAGAGTAGGCAGCAAAAATTAACTATTTAAAAAAGTATTAGCAACAAGATCACAGATAATATATCACAGATATGTAAATGAAAAGTAGAGAGTAGAGAGCAAACGCAAACACAAGGATGTATACTGGTTTCCCTCTTGTGAGGACTAGTCCAGTCGGAAGAACTCTAGCTTTCAGTTGAATCCATTATAGAAAATCACCACAACTTTTTATCCGAAGTTCTTGCAACTTCTACAACGCGAGCTTTGATCCGAAGTACTCGACCAACTTCAATTGTGAAGAGTCTTTCTTCAATCAAGCCTCTGATTACAATCACTTTGAAACTTCTAGACTGTACCGCACTGGCAAATCGACTAGATGATTGTAACTGGCTTGGAATTTGAAAATGAAAGCTCAGAACACTTAGGAAGAAGTAGTAGGCTTATAGAGAAGAGATATGAAAGTGAATTGGTGTTCGAGTGTATTGAAATGATCAAAATCCTTCTCTATTTATAGTTTTTCTAAAGGTAGAATTCTGACAGAATTCGGACAGAATTCGGACAAAACTCTATGAGAAAATCTCGTTGCGATCCGTAACTGTAGGAAGACCAAGTTAAAAAAGTAACGTTTACTGACCAAACTCTGGCCGAACTCTGGCCGAATTCGGGCCGAGTTCTGCTAGGATTCTGTTAGAGTTTTGCAAATTAATTTTTGGGCTTTTTGAAAAATCAAGCAGTTAGGAAGTAGTTTGGGCTTTTGTAAGTGGGCTTGTTTTCAAAATAAAATGGTATTTTGAAAACGTTTCTTGGGTAGCCTATTTGCCAGTACGATGCAGTGTACATCGTATTCCTAGACTCAATAAATATAAAAAATTATATTAATAAAATAGGAAAAACCAAGAGCCCTTTGATGACGCCTTTCTTCAAATATTTGAGCAAACTTTGAAGACGCCTTTTTCACTGACGACATATGTCCAAAGATAAACAGATCTGAAAATCTGAATACCTTTTGGGGGCTTCGCCAACACCGTCTTTGGTTCATCAATAATTTTCCATTGCATATGTCCTGGTTTGATAAAACTTGATCATGCTTATTGCATGTCTGCAAATCAATGTTAGGCAAACAAAACAGTATGATACAAGCATAGCAATATGATATAGAACATTTAGGACAATGCTAACATTAGGACAATGCTAAGTTTAAGTAGCAACATGATAGTGATTACATGAATATTAGTGACATCATTATGTTAAACTCAATTGATTAGCCATATTCAAAAATATGATATAATCATTGTGCTAACAATCTCCCCCTTTTTGATTATGGCAAATCCTTTAAGTTTAATATATATACAATAGATGCATATATCACTAATAAACACATAATACTAGAATATTGTGTGCTGACTTAAACTTATTTCTCCCCCTTTGACATGATCAAAAATAAGCTCCCCCGTAATTAGAGCTAAAATGAACTCAAGCATAAGTAAATAAGGAAAGCAAAAATAATCATGATCAAGGATTAGGAGAACAGTGTAATGACAAGTGTTAGAAAATGACAAAACTAAGGTATAAAAACTTATCAAAACACAAAATAGTTGGTTGAACTTAAAAAAAAAAGAAATCACTTAATAAATAGTTTACCAACTAGAAATAAAAAATGGCTTTCAAAACATATTTTGTTCATCATATTAAGTTTTGAAATAGACCAAAAAAAATATTAATATAGTAGGAATCAATCATTGGTCATAAATAAATCATGAGGAATAGGAATTCGCAGATCTAGTATATATAAAAAAATCAAAAATATAATGAGACTTTTAACAATGATCACAAAAAAATATGATTCATAATTTGCCCATACAAATTAGTGAATCAATTCCATAAAGAGTATAATCATTAAAAAAAAAATCAAAATAAATATACTAGATTCTATTCAAAATCTATACCAAAGTTCATGCATTTGAATTCAATAACCTTAGCATGATATATATCCATCAGATAAACATGAAGGTAATGAAGACAAAATACTTGAGAAGGAGAAATTCAGTCGGCTTAAATGCTCCCCCGCAAAGTATGATCAGTCTAAATATAGATAATCATGAACTTTGAGATAAAATCGTAATAAGAAATGCCAAATCAGTTTAAACTCAAAAGGATTATCAATAAATTAAATTAATTTTGGCAGGATAACAAAAATGAGAGAATCAAAAATAAACATTAAAATCATATATTTTCTCATAAACTCAATACAAATTCAAATATCATGAATAACTCAGCAAGATATTTAACCAAGAGAATATAAGTCCATGGTGAACTAGGTATACCACATATTAAGGACATTGAAACAATTAATTTGCTTCCCCTTAAAATATGCGTGTCTAGTTCAAAAATAATTTATATGCATAAAATAGATAAAAGAGATAATCACAAGATCTAAGGGATTTCTAAGATATGCATCTTTTCTTTCCTTTGATCAAATGCATATAAAAATCCAAAAACAAGTGTCATCTTTAGGCAAATAAAAGAAATATCCAATGAATAAACGCTTAAAGATGAACAAACAAAATATATCTCTAATATATATATAAAAGAAATATTTCAAGACATTAAAAGATTTTGAAAACTGTCTTTAATAATAACCTTTGAGTACGAGACAGATTCAATAAATCAAAAAAAAATCAAAAAGTCTTTTAAAAAATGTGGAATTTATTACGAAAAACTGTCTTAAGAAATATTCGAATGCGTTCATTTAGTCCTCAGACTGAAAGCTGGCGATTCGAAACACGGAAACAATTTCAATAAAAGAATCCATAAATCATAAATAAATCTATTTGAAAACATAAGTAGATAAATGTCCAAAGAAAAGTGTATTCTAGATATATGGCATATCAAGGGGATAATTGACTTTAAACAATTAACTACTCCACCTTTTGTCACTCCCAGTTTTCGAATTAGGGGTATTTTTGTCATTTTCCAAGTTTTTTAATTTTTAGGAATTTTATTTGATTTTATAAGATTTTTAGGGATTTGTTTGATTTAGTTTGAATTTTATCCAATTTTGACTTAAGTTGGAGACCCGGGTAGTCTGGACCCTAGTGGGACCCACATACTAGCTGGGTTTGGCCCACATGCCATCCTAACTAGGCTAGAGACCAATAAACCATACTCCCATGGTTTAACTAGTCAATTCGAGGCTTAATTAGTCGAATTAGAATTAAACCGAAACAAACCGAACCAAATCCGAACCGAACCAAACTAAGTTTATTGGGTTGGAGGCTTAGTGGATCCACACCCAAACCCACCAAGCCCCCCCCTTTGGCCGGCCACAAGAAGAGCACCTCTCCCCTTTGCTTCATCACAAAAAAACCTCTCTCTCTCTCTTCATTTTAATTTCTTTCCAAGCTCCTTCTTCCTCCAAGAAAACCAAATTAGGTATGCATTAAATTTCCATTTAATTTCCTCTCTTATATTTATTTTTTCACAATAAGTGTAGAGGAGACCACCCTCTACACTTTGACCATAGGTTTTAATAGGTTTCCTAAAATCTAGTTTAAGGATTAATTGGGGGTTTTCTTAATTAGAGTGGTATATATATATGTATATATATATATGTGTATGTATTATATATATGTATTTGTGTGTGTGTTTGTGTGAGAGAGTGGTGGTGGTGTTTGTGTGAGAGTGTGTGTGTGTGTTTGAGTGTGTGTGTGCCTATATATATATATATATATATATATATATATATATATATATATATATATATATATATATATGTGTGTGTGTGTGTGTGTGTGTATGTATATATATAGATAGAAAATTAGATAGTTGTATATATATATATATATATATATATATATATATATATATATATATATATATATATAGATAGGAAGGAGGAGTAGAGGAAGTAAGAAGAAGAAGAATAAAAAACTGCAGGAGCAGTAGCAGTATCAGCTGCAGCAGCAGCTGATTGCAGCAGCAGCAATAGCACTGTAGCAGCAGCAGCATAGCCCCCATAGCCCCCTTTTTAACCCCCTATATAAACCCCCCTATATACATATATAGGTATATATAAATACGTATATATATGTATATATATATATATATATATGTATATAGATAGATAACTAGAGGGTTTAGATAAGAATTAGAAGAAAAGAAAGTTTAGAAGAAAATTAGAAGAAGATTAGAAGAAGGGTTAGAAAGAGAATTAGAATAAGAAGAATTAGAATTATGAGAAGGAGAAGGGAAATTAGAAGAAAGAAAGAATAGGAAGAAGGAAAAGAAGAAGAAATAGAATTAGGAGAAGGAGAATGAGAAGAGTAGAAGTGTAGGAAATGGAATTTAGAGGAGTGTGCGTGAATTAGGAATTTTAGAGGAGATTAAGTTAGAGGGTGAAATCGAGCTCCGAGTGTCGGAATGAGTTGAAACTTGGAGGAGACCTAGATTAGGTGAATTAGACTTTATGGGTAGGCTCCCAAGTTGAAATCGGGGTTTTAGAACGACGGTATCGCACGTACCATTGCGTATCTTGAGATATTCAAGATATCGGCAATAGGCCGTATGATGGACTGGATGTCCACTCTGCCCAGGAATCTTGGTAGGTAATGAATGTATAGGCTAGTATCTTACTACCCTAGGGAGCACGGGTCAAAATACCAAGCGTAGGTAGGCTAACTTGGTATTTGCCTAGGCTAGAAATTTACCTTAGTAAAGGGTAAATTAAGGTATTGGCCTACGGCCAAGATACGGGTTTCAGAGTCCAAGATGGACTTGGATATGGGTTGTAAAGGTTGGTAATGATTAGAAATAGTCGCCTAGACCTAGTCTTGACCTTGGTTGACCAAGGTTGACTTTTTAGACCAAAAGTCAACTATGGGTCAACACTTTACCCAATTTAGTCTCAAATTCCATTAGACTTGAGCGGTTGACTAAAAGTCAACTGTTAGTCACCATTGACCTAGGATTGACCTAGGGTTGACCTAGAGTTGACCAGAGTTGACCGTTGACCAAAAGTCAACTGTAAGTCAACTTTCGACCTAGTTTGATACGGGTTGACTTCCAATATTCTCCTATGACCAAGGTTGACCTAACTAGACTTGTCTTGACCTAGAATGACTTAATAGGATTTAAATTAATTTGACCTTACTTTTTAAAACATAGTATTGATACGTCTTGTTCTCTATAGGTCCTCGAGGCACTGTTCTTGGACTCAGTCGATCTATCCATCACATTACAGGCGAGTACATTCTCTGACACTTTTCTAATTTACGATAATTGTTATAATTCATGTAATTAGTGTAGATATGCTTGTTCTCGACACATTGGTCACACGGATTGGTATTCATGGATCCCGACATGAGATGTTATTCCTCGTTATCTTGGTATATCTTGTGTAAGCCCCCTTGTAGTTCTTGTGCAGTATATGGATATCGATTCTCGAGAAGACTTGCTCCCTTCTCGTAGAATCCCGTGTCGTAACGTGTCTTGCTGGGATCCACTCTACCAGTCGGGGACGGGGAGTATTAGTGGAGATGTGTGGTCATTATCCACCTTGTTACTCTTGTAGATCTTGTGAGTGTTAATCATACACTCCACGTATGATTAACCAGGCCAATAGACCTTGTGCAGACCCAAGCCGGCCACATGTTGAAACTAGTACTCACTCACTTAGATAGATGATTCTTGATTCTTGTACATACCATGATCAGTTTTACTTGCCTTGTTCTAGCTCTAGATTTACAGCTTACCATGCCATGATACTCACATGTACATTCCATGATTTCTTGTATATACTCTCTATTTACAGTCTTATAGCTTTTGTCATATCTTATGAACTGTTGTTAGTTGATTGTACTCGTTCCATCCTGACTGGATATGTTGACAAAATATTACAGATGCTGGTGAGGAGCATTGCAGTACCTACTACGGTCCGGATGACGTAGTGGGCTTAGACTTGGAGACCTTGGTCCAGCAGGGCTTAGCTTCGCCTGACGAGACTTTACCTATTGCTTAGTTAGAGTTATTTGTATTGGACCTTGTCTCCAGTTACTTTTGAGACTGTTATATTTTGGCTTGTATTAGAGACTTGGACTTGTATATTATTTGTGTTTTGACTTGACAGGTTATATTTTATTGTCATGCTGTCTTTATCTTTCAGTCTTTACTTTATCATCTTAGAGTTGTGATTGAGCACTCATATATTATCATTGCTTGTCCTCCGTTCGGAGTTGACCATATTCTCGACAGGTTTTGATATTATATATAAACTGTTGTTAGAGTAGAAAACCTACAGCGTTCCACGCCGTTTTTACGGTGAGGGCTGGGCGTTGTTATGTACACGTGTCCTTATAGCGGGTGCGGGTCGTGACACATTTTTAGTGGTGGCCCACGCAGGTCCCGAAGTCGTAATTAGTACGATGTCGTAGCGGCACTCGTCTTAGATTGTTGACTACGAGCCTGTGTTACATATAGGAGGTAGTAGGCTAAGAGTACTCAATCATAGTAGGATCCTTTCTTGCTTATCTTGCTTTCCGTCTTTGATATTGATTTTGCATTCTAATTGTCCTCCTTGATATCATATTTTCTGTGCCGTATTGATTTCTTTCTTTTATTCTATCTTCAGGATGGTGCAGACCAGGTCCCAGCATCCTGAGTCCGCGGACGCGGAGAGGTCTGCTCTGACTCGCGGACCTGATCCGAACACTCCTGCTACAGTCGGGGTGTCGGCTGCAGCTCTTGGGGGCGCTACTCTGCCAGTTACGAGGGCTGACCCCAGGGTTGCTATGACTATTCCGGCCGCGGTACCAGTGGTTGATACGGGCGCTATTCCTCCTCCTGCACAGCGGATTCCTCTACCAGTTGCTGACATACTTCCACCTCCACCTCCTCTGCCTATAAATATGGGGCAGATGATTACTTTCCTCCAGCAGATACTGGAGACTCAGAGAGCCCAGGCCGAGGCTCAGCAGAGGCAGACAGACGCGATGCGTTAGGGCATGGAGGATGCCCATCAGTTGGCCCTTGCAGCCGTAGAGCAGAGGGCTCCGCATCAGGGGACGCGTACTAGGTATGGAGATATCCAGGACTTCAAGAAGCTCGGGCCCCGTGACTTTAGTGGGACCGAGGGTGTGCTCTATGCAGATGATTGGCTCGAGGATATCGAGCGGCAGATGAGGGCCTCCCGCTTGGCAGACGACCTGAAGGTCGTGGCGGTAGGTTTGTAGTTGCTAGACATTGCACGCACCTGGTTCAGGAACGAGCCAGCCCTAGCTGGAGAGGGCCATACTTGGGCAGAGTTCAAGCTTCTCTTCAAGCAGAAGTTTTTTTCCCCCACGGACAAGATCGACCTGGTGCGGCAGTTCCAGGATCTGCAACAGGGCAATTTATCTGTGGAGGAGTACGTCGCGGAGTTTGGCAGTCTGAGCCGACTCGCGGAGTACATGGTTCGAGACCCAGAGATCAGGACAAGCCGTTTCAGGGAGAGGCTGACTTGGGATATCAAGATCCTCATTCCCTTCTTCTATGAGACTTATACCCAGATCTACGCGGAGGCCTGCAAGGTAGAGCGGGAGTGGGGCTTGAAGCCCAAGAGGGAGCGTGATCTTTTCTGGGGGGCTACTAGCAGCGTGGGGGCTGCTAAGCGCCCTCAACTTCAGCATCGTTCTTTCCAGCATCACCAGTCGCAGGTTCAGGCCAGAGCACCGGTCCAGCAGGTGCAGCGCACTCAGCAGAGGCAGGCACAGTATGGGGCTCCTTGCCACTTCTGCAAGAAGCATGGTCACATCTGGGAGGTCTGCCGGAAGAGGCTGGGGGTGTGCCTCTATTGTGGTGCCACCGGACATCAGTTGAGGGATTGTCCTGCGAACCCTCGTAGGGTGGCCTGTGGAGCGGTAGCAGCTCAGAGGGCACCGGCGAGAGTACCTGCAGTGCAGCCGAGGGGTCCACTTTCGACCCAGCAGCAGCAGTTTGTCCAGCACCACCAGCAGCGGGGTGGTCAGGGTAGAGCCTTTGCTCTTGCAGCCGAGGAGATGGAGCCTATTGCAGATGTTGTCGCAGGTTCTATTCTGCTCGATTCTTTTCCAGCTTTAGCCTTGTTTGATTCTGGTGCTACGCACAGTTTTGTGTCTATTTCTTTTGCTCTTAGGCACAATATCATTGCTGTGTATCTTGGTAGGACTTGCAAGATTATGACTGGGAATGGCATCATCCTGGTTAATAATGTTTGCAAGGGGCGGAGAGTTTCTTTGAGAGGTCGGGAGCTGAGTGCATGTTTGCTCGTAATGCCACTTTCGAGTTACGATATGGTACTCGGTATGGACTGGTTGAGCATGCACCACGCTAGCATCGACTGCAGAGGGGACAGGATTCTGTTCAGGCCATCGGGAGAGCCGGAGTATGAGTTCACCAGGGGTACAGCGGAGCCAGGAGATGGATTCTGTGAAGCATTGTTAGCGGAGCCGGTGTTGCCACATCTACTTATTGCTGAGTTCTTGGATGTCTTTCCCGAGGAGCTGCCCGGGATGCCGCCAGATCGTGATGTTGAGTTTTCTATAGACCTAGTGTCGGGCGCACAAGAGAAGAGGAGAAGCCTTAGTGAAGTGAGCGGATTGGGATAGGAGCGATAAGCAACTCGACCATTGAGCCTATCTCCCAGTACGTCTATAGAATCAACAACAGTGAGTTAGCGGAGCTGAAGAGACAGGTCGACGAGCTGGAGGACAAGGGCTTTATTCGATCTAGTTCTTCACCTTGGGGTGCGCCAGTTCTTTTCGTTCCCAATAAGGATGGTACGGTACGTATGTGCATTGATTACAGGGCGTTCAACAACCTTACCATCAAGAACAAGTATTCTTTGCCAAGGATTGATGACTTGTTCGACCAGTTGAGCGGGGCGAGGGTGTTCTCGAAGATCGACTTGCGTACCGGGTACCATCAGCTGAAGATGAAGCGGGATGACATTCTGAAGACTGCCTTTCAGACTCGCTATGGCCAGTATGAGTATACCGTCATGCCGTTTGGGTTGACCAACGCCCCGGCGGTATTCATGAACTTGATGAACAAGGTATTTCATCAGTACCTTGACAAGTTCGTGGTGGTCTTCATTGATGACATTTTCATCTATTCGAAGACACCATAGGGGCACGAGGAGCACCTGAGGATTGTGTTGGACACTCTCAGGAGGGAGCAGCTGTATGGGAAGTTGTCCAAGTGCGAGTTCTTCTTGGATCGCGTGGAGTTTCTAGGCCATGTTGTCTCTGGCGAGGGAATTTCAGTAGATCCGAAGAAGATTTTTGCAGTGGAGTCCTGGTCTACGCCGAGCTCAGTAGTAGAGGTTCGGAGTTTTCTGGGTCTGGCAAGTTATTACCGGAGGTTCGTGCAGGACTTTTCCAGGATTGCCCAGCCGATGACTCGCCTTACCAGGAAGGACAAGGAGTTTGTTTGGTCCGAGGAGTGCCAGGCCGCCTTCAAGGAGTTGAAGGCGAGGTTGACTACAGCTTCTATCTTGACGCTGTCATCTGGATCTAGTGGTTATACGATCTATAGTGATGCTTCAGGACAGGGTTTGGGTTGTGTACTTCAGCAGCACGGGAAGGTGATTGCCTATGCATCTAGGCAGTTACGTCCTCATGAGAGGAACTACCCTACCCATGATCTGGAGCTGGCAGCGGTCATCTTTGCTTTGAAGCTGTGGAAACAATATCTGTACGGAGAGCGAGTTAAGATCTATACAGATCACAAGAGCTTGAAGTACGTGTTTACCCAGAAGGAGCTGAATATGAGGCAGAGACGATGGTTAGAGCTGATAAAGGATTTTGATATATCCTTACAGTACCATCCGGGAAAGGCCAACATGGTCTTAGATTCTTTGAGCAGGTATCCCGTGGCCATGTGTTTGACGATGGATCGTCACCTTCTGGCAGATCTGGAGAGTTTGGGCATAGAGGTGATAGTTCCTGGGTTCGAGGCACAGATGTGGGGTCTCCAGGTGCAGTCAGAGCTGATGGACAGAGTCAGGGCAGCTCAGTTTGAGGATGAGGCGCTGAGAGTCATCAGGGAGCAGGTCCGGGCAGGACTGTTGGATGAGTTCTCTATAGCGGGGGATGGGTCGTTGAGGCATGGTACCAGATTGTACGTGCCGAGCGGAGGACTTCGGGAGGAGGTTCTTCAGGAGGCACACCGTTCTCAGTACTCTATGCATCCTAGAGCCAACAAGATGTATAGAGACTTGAGACAGCATGTTTGGTGGTATGGCATGAAGTGCGAGGTGGCTCAGTTCGTTTCTAGATGCTTGGTGTGCCAGCAGGTGAAAGCCGGGAGGCAAAGACCCGGTGGATTGCTCCAGCCACTACCCATTCCTGAGTGGAAGTGGGAGCATATCACTATGGACTTTGTATCTGGGCTTCCGCGCTCTCCAGGAGGAAAAGATGCGATTTGGGTCATTGTTGATCGATTGACCAAATCGGCCCACTTTTTGCCTTTCAAGGTGGGTTTGTCTATGGAGAGGTTGGCCGAGATGTACGTACGGCAGATAGTCCGATTGCACGAGGTTCCAGTGAGTATAGTCTCGGATCGGGATAGCCGATTCACTTCCCACTTCTGGAGGAGTTTGCAGCTTAGCTTGGGCACATCGCTCAAGTTCAGTACCATATACCACCCACAGATAGACGGGCAGTCGGAGAGGACGATTCAAACCCTCGAGGATATATTGCGTACCTGTGTCTTGGACTTCAGGGGATCTTGGAAGGACCACCTTCACTTGGTAGAGTTTGCTTACAACAACAGCTACCAAGCCAGTATAGAGATGTCACCTTTCGAGGCTCTATACGGATGGAGGTGCCGTACTCCCTTGTCTTGGGATGATGTCGGCGAGAGGGTTTTGCTTGGCCCTGAGATGGTAGTGGATGCTGCAGAGAAAGTCAAGGTTATTAGAGATAGACTTCGGGTGGCGCAGGATAGGCAGCGGCATTGGGCCGATAGCCACCGGAGGCCGTTGGAGTTTGAGGTATAGTTTAGATTTTTCTAGTATTTGAGTCTGATTGTGATTGTTTTAGATCAAGCTATAAGCCTTGTATTTTATTCTAGGTTGATGATCTTGTGTTCTTGTGGATTTCTCCGACGCGTGGCACGATTCGTTTTGGTGGCGGCGGGAAGCTTAGTCCACGATACATCGGACCATTCCGTATCTTGGGCAGGGTCAGTACAGTGGCTTACCGACTGGAGTTACCGCCCGTACTAGAGGAAGTGCATTGCATGTTCCACGTGTCGTAGCTGAGACGGTATGTGGCAGATCCCAGTCACGTCTTGGACCACTCCGAGATCGAAGTGGGACCGACACTCAGCTATCCAGAGAAGCCGGTTGAGATCTTGGATCGAAGAGAGAAGGTGCTCCGGAACCAGGTCATTCCCTTGGTTCGCGTTGCATGGAGACACTACTCTCCAGGTGAGTCTACCTGGGAAAGGGAGGACGACATGTGGGAGTGATTCCCATATCTCTTCGAGCCTTGAGGTAAAATTCTATCTTTTTCTTCATTGTTCTATCATGACTGCTGTGTTAGTTCTCATTCAATTTTGAGGACAAAATTTTTTTAAGGAGGGTAGATTTGTGACCTCCAATTTTCAAATTAGGGGTATTTTTATCATTTTTCAACTTTTATATTTTTTAGGAATTTTATTTGATTTTATAAGATTTTTAGGGATTTGTTTGATTTAGTTTAAATTTTATCCAATTTGGACTTAAGTTGGAGACCCGGGTAGTCTGGACCCTAGTGGGACCCACATACTAGCTGGGCTTGGCCCACATGCCATCCTAACTAGGCTAGAGACCAATAAACCATACTCACATGGTTTAACTAGTCAATTAGAGGCTTAATTAGTCGAATTAGAATTAAACCGAAACAAACCGAACCAAACCCGAACCGAACCAAACTAAGTTTATTGGGTTGGAGGCTTAGTGGATCCACACCCAAACCCACCAAGCCCCCCTTTGGCCGGCCACAAGAAGTGCACCCCTCCCCTTTGCTTCATCACAAAGAAACCTCTCTCTCTCTCTCTCTTCATTTTAATTTATTTCCAAGCTCCTTCTTCCTCCAAGAAAACCAAATTAGGTATGTATTAAATTCCCATTTAATTTCCTCTCTTATATTTATTTCTTCACAATAAGTGTATATGAGACCACCCTCTATACTTTGACCATAGGTTTTAATAGGTTTCCTAAAATCTAGTTTAAGGATTAATTGGGGGTTTTCTTAATTAGAGTGGTATATATATATATATATATATATATATATATATATATATATATATATATATATGTGTATGTATTATATATATGTATTTGTGTGTGTGTTTGTGTGAGAGAGTGGTGGTGGTGTTTGTGTGAGAGTGTGTGTGTGTGCCTATGTATATATGTATATATATATATATATATATATATATATATATATATATATATATATATATATATATATACATGTGTGTGTGTATGTATTTATATATATATATAGATATGTGTGTATGTGTTTACATATATAGAGTATATATATGTGTATGTATATATATATATATCTAGAAAAAAATATATATATATAGATAGAAAATTAGATAGTTGTATATATATATAGATATATATATAGAGATAGGAAGGAGGAGTAGAGGAAGTAAGAAGAAGAAGAATAAGAAACTGCAAGAGCAGTAGCAGTATCAGCTGCAGCAGCAGCAGCAGCACCTGATTGCAGCAGCAACAATAGCACTGTAGCAGCAGCAACATAGCCCCCATAGCCCCCTTTTTAACCTCCTATATAAACCCCCCCATATACATATATAGGTATATATAAATACGTATATATATGTGTATATATATGTATATAGATAGATAACTAGAGGGTTTAGATAAGAATTAGAAGAAAAGGAAGTTTAGAAGAAAATTAGAAGAAGATTAGAAGAAGAGTTAGAAAGAGAATTAGAATAAGAAGAATTAGAATTAGGAGAAGGAGAAGGGAAATTAGAAGAAAGAAAGAAATGGAAGAAGGAAAAGAAGAAGAAGAATTAGAATTAGAAGAAGGAGAATGAGAAGAGTAGAAGTGTAGGAAATGGAATTCAGAGGAGTGTGAGTGAATTAGGAATTTTAGAGGAGATTGAGTTAGAGGGTGAAATCGAGCTCCGAGTGTCGGAATGAGTTGAAACTTGGAGGAGACCAAGATTTGGTGAATTAGACTTTGTGGGTAGGCTCCCGAGTTGAAATCAGGGTTTTAAAACGACGGTATCGCACCGTACCATTGCGTATCTTGAAATATTCAAGATATCGGCAATAGGCCGTAAGATGGACTGGATGTCCACTCTACCCAGGAATCTTGGTAGGTAATGAATGTATAGGCTAGTATCTTACTACCCTAGGGAGCACGGGTCGAAATACCAAGCGTAGGTAGGCTAACTTGGTATTTGCCTAGGCTAGAAATTTACCTTAGTAAAGGGTAAATTAAGGTATTGGCCTACGGCCAAGATACGGGTTTCGGAGTCCAAGATGGACTTGGATATGGGTTGTAAAGGTTGGTAATGATTAGAAATAGTCGCCTAGACCTAGTCTTGACCTTGGTTGACCAAGGTTGACTTTTTAGACCAAAAGTCAACTATGGGTCAACACTTTACCCAATTTAGTTCCAAATTCTATTAGACTTGAGCGGTTGACTAAAAGTCAACTGTTAGTCACCATTGACCTAGTATTGACCTAGGGTTGACCTAGAGTTGACCGGAGTTGACCGTTGACCAAAAGTCAACTGTAAGTCAACTTTCGACCTAGTTTGATACGGGTTGACTTCCAATATTCTCCTATGACCAAGGTTGACCTAACTAGACTTGTCTTGACCTAGAATGACTTAATAGGATTTAAATTGATTTGACCTTACTTTTTAAAACATAGTATTGATACGTCTTGTTCTCTATACGTCCTCGAGGCACTGTTCTTGGACTCAGTCGATCTATCCATCACATTACAGGCGAGTACATTCTCTGACACTTTTCCAATTTACGATGATTGTTATAATTCATGTAATTAGTGTAGATATGCTTGTTCTCGACACATTGGTCACACGAATTGGTATTCATGGATCCCGACATGAGATATTATTTCTCGTTATCTTGGTATATCTTGTGCAAGCCCCCTTGTAGTTCTTGTGCAGTATATGGACACCGATTCTCGAGGAGACTTGCTCCCTTCTCGTAGAATCCTGTGTCGTAACGTGTCTTGCTGGGATCTACTCTACCAGTCGGGGACGGGGAGTATTAGTGGAGATGTGTGGTCATTATCCACCTTGTTACTCTTGTAGATCTTGTGACTGTTAATCATACACTCTACGTATGATTAGCCAGGCCAGTAGACCTTGTACAGACCCAAGCCGACCACATGTTGAAACTAGTACTCACTCACTTAGATAGATGATTCTTGATTCTTGTACATTCCATGATCAGTTTTACTTGACTTGTTCTAGCTCTATATTTACAGCTTACCATGCCATGATACTCACATGTACATTCCATGATTTCTTGTATATACTCTCTATTTACAGTCTTATAGCTGTTGTCATATCTTATGAACTGTTGTTAGTTGATTGTACTCGTTCCATCCTGACTGGATATGTTGATAAAATATTACAGATGCTGATGAGGAGGATTGCAGTACCTACTACGGTCCAGATGACGTAGTGGGCTTAGCCTTGGAGACCTTGGTCCAGCAGGGCTTAGCTCCGCCTGACGAGACTTTACCTATTGCTTAGTTAGAGTAATTTGTACTGGACCTTGTCTCCAGTTACTTTTGAGACTGTTACATTTTGGCTTGTATTAGAGACTTGGACTTGTATATTATTTGTGTTTGGACTTGACAGGTTATATTTTATTGTCATGTTGTCTTTATCTTTCAGTCTTTACTTTATCATCTTAGAGTTGTGATTGAGCACTCATATATTATCATTGCTTGTCCTCCATTCGGAGTTGACCATATTCTCGACAGGTTTTGATATTATATATAAACTGTTGTTAGAGTAGAAAACCTACAGCGTTCTATGCCGTTTTTATGGTGAGGGCTGGGCGTTGTTACGTACACGTGCCCTTATAGGGGGTGCGGGTCGTGACACCTTTACATGGTTATATCCAAAAATAATAGTATAGATATAATTTATGAATTTCAGAGACATATTTTTAGAAGTAGAAAACCAATTCAAAAAATATTAGGTCTTCTTATCAAAGTTCATTTCTTCTCTTTTAAAGCCTTAGCACGGTGTCCACCTGACAACCGTGAGGTTAAAGAAAAGAAACTCTTTGAGAGAGAGATTCAATTTGTATGCATTCTCTCCCGCAAAGAATTACTGTTGTAGACAGTAAGTAACTTGAATAAGAAGATAATAATATAAAGCTCAAAGTCATTAAATATTACACAAGTTAAAGACGAAATCATAAGACCATAATATTCAATGAGTAGTCACGAATACGAAAAACAATCATCTATAGACAAAAGAAGAAATATCCATTAAATGAACATTTAAAAATAAAACAATCAAAGGATATTTCAAATTAGCATGATGAATAATCGTATAAGTCAAAAGATGACATAAATTGATCTATGCTATAGAATCTCACAATCGACAAGATAGATCAACATATGCTACCTTTTGTGAAAATATAAAAAGAGAATATTATCCATCAAATCTAAAATTCAAAATCCATCAGATAATAATTGCAACTAGATCTCAATAAATTTTTAGTTTATAAAGCGTTGATTAATCTTGGGTTAGCTGTAGGGGTAATGTCCCAGCTAACGGAGGTTCACCGGGGAACACTTAAGTACTGCTTCGCTTCGACCGTAGTCGTGGTGACAGACAGACCCTTTGTAGGCTTGTACCCAAAATAAATATCTTCTTTAATAACCGAGGATTTAAGAAGAATTAGTGCAATATGAAATCAATTATATTCTATGGACTTAAAAAAATCTTAGAACAATGTAGCACACGGTATATGATGTATCAATTTACATTTATCCATATGTGCTACAAAATCATTGGGTAACAATAAAATATAAAATATTTGTAAATCAAAATGTAAGACCTAGATATGCTGATGTATTCTGGAATCTAGGAGATTTGACAGCACCTTGGATCCAGAACTAGATAATAGTTGCAAGTAGACCTTAATAAATCTTAAGTCTATAAAGTATTGATCACTTCGGGTTAGCTGTAGGGGCCGGTTCCCAGCTAGCGGTAGTTCGAAGACTAGTGCACCGTGTCGCTTCAGGCTATTTACACCTGTATGACAGAAGGACCCTTTCGGCTTGTTCCCAAAATGATTTCTACTCTTAAGAACTTAGATTCAAAGGAATATATACAGTATCATCGAACATCGTCGAAATCCAGAATCAATAAAAGTAAATACCGAAGGAATGGTTTTTCAAGATCAAGACATAAAAATAATTTCAATAAGAGCCTAGTATCTAAAATGTCAACCGAAAAGCCAAAAAAAACATACATCATTAAAAGAGGCTTTGAGGAAGAAGCTAATAAAGAGAAGTACATGAATTTATCCAAAGTAGTCAATAGCTAAAGTATGAGATAAGTACAAGTTTAAAAACTACTTTTTAAAATAATATAGAACTTAAACTTAACTCATATATCCCCATAAAGATATTTATATAAAAATATAAGAAATATATCAACAATATATAAATAAAAATGAATTATTCATGTATCCTTAATAAGCATAAAAAATATCACAAGATCAAAAACATGCATAAATAAACTTTATCAGACAAAGATGTAATTGATTCATAAGAAGTTAATCAAAATAAAATATGCGAATCAATAGAGAATATATTAAGCATGCATAAGATTAAAATAAAATTATATGTATATACTTTTCAAGTAAATAGGAGACTTGTGCTAAACAATCATACTTACAAAATACTGATCAAAGTAAATATGACATGTTAAAGACATATCGGTAAGAAGTGACCATTAAAATATTAAAAACGAAGAGTCAAAAGCATATTAACTAAAAAAAAGCTCCTATGCATGCTTCAAGGATAAAGACTAACAGTAAATAGCATACATAGACAAATGTGTCACACTAATAAAAAGTGAGTAAAAGACTATTTAGTGTAAACTAAACATTTAAGCTAAACAGCTAGACAAGCTAGGATTATATCTCACATTGATTCAAACAATAAACAATTAAAAGATATTAATGAGATCTAATAGCAAGACATCAGTCAGAACATGCTAGATATTAAAAACTATTTAGAAAGCATGTTACCGAAGTGGTTATAGTGACCAAACTTATGTTGGTGCAATTGCTTGGAAGATGACCTTTGTTGCTTTGCAATCACCAACATGTTCCATGGTTCTATTTGATATGAGAGGCTTCACCTGCAATATTAGGTGAAGACTTTGGTATCCAATACTTGTATCCACATTTGTTAGCTTTGGAAACCCATTTGCACAAGTTCATATCAACTAGTTTTCTAATCTGACAACAATTAGAAACGTGTCCACTCAAACCACAATAATGACAGAAAGAATTAACATTAGTACTATGTACAGCAGTATGAGAACGTGCAGTAGTGTGATATGATGTGCGTGGATACTTGTAATAGAAAGCATGGTTGTGTGAAGCTTTAGCTTTGCTTGCTTCCTTTGTAAAAGATCTGACGTGTGTGACTTTGTGATGTGCTAAGTGTCTTGTGTTAGACTGAGTCATAGGTTGTACTACCTGCTTTCCCAGTCTAATCTCTAACTTTTTAGAGTTAGCACAGATCTCATCATACTTAGCAGAAAGAGCATCAATTCTACATGAAGCAATAGAATACTTTTTCTTTTCTGATTCTAGTTCCTCCTTAAGTTTAGCATTTTCTTGAGTGCTTTTCTCAATGCAATCAAGTGCTTCATGCAATCTAAACTTCAGTGTGGAAATCTCAATAGAATTATCAGAAGGAGAACTATTTCTGGCATCATTCAATAAGCAAGTAAGTTTTTCATTCTCCCGCTTATAGGATAGAATATCCTTTCTAGCTTGATTATACTTATCTAATACTTTCTTGTGTTCTTCTAGTAGATCACTGAAAGCATCAGATAACTCATCATGAAAAAATTCACTATCTTCATAAAAAGAATTATTTTGTACCTCGTTAGATAATGCCATTGAGCATAAATTTGCAGCTTGATGAGGTCTCTCTTCTTCTTCTTCAGAATCTCTTGCTTTGCTTTCACACCATATGCTCGTGCTAGTGTACTTGTAAGACGATGATCTACCTTCATTTGATTGTTCATAATGACTCTCTTTTCTAGTAGTAGTACAATCTTCTTGGATGTGGCCTATCTTCTTGCAGTTGTCACATACAAGCTCTTTTTCGTATAAAGGATTATGTTGTACCTTAAATCCCAATTTCATCATGTACATATTTGAATCATTATGAAGACTATCCTTCTCTCTGGAGTTGCTAGCTTTGCTTTCATACCTGCACTCATAAGTAGCTTCAAGAACTTTCCAAATTTTATGAGATGTTGTGCAAGTATTAATAAGATTAAATATATTTGTGTCTACAGCACAATAAAAGATATGCATAGCTTTTGCTTCAAGGCTAGCTAACTTCTTTTCTTCATCCGTGTAACTATAATAAGGCTTGTTGATTATAGAAGATGTGAGAATAGAAGTGATAGTAGGCTTTTTGTAGCCATTGACAACAATTGACCATAAGTCAAAATCTAGAGACTTCAAGTAGAAGCTCATTCGTGTCTTCCAATAACTATAGTTTGTTCCATCAAATAGTGGGAGTCTATTTGTGGATTGCTCTTCAGTTGTGAAGTACATACTTGCCATATGTGATACTGTGATCTATGTAACAGCAGTTATATAATAACAATATTACCTCGCTTTACCTGTATAATCCACTTTGATAATGAGGATCTGCTCCAAGGATGTTAAGCCAAATAATAGAGTCCTTGCTCTGATACCAAATGTAGGAACAATTGGGATCAGAATATATTGCCTCTAGTTGTAGCACTAGCTCTGATAGCTCTACAGAGCGCACCTACTCTGTTACCAATTGTAGGACCGATTGTAGGAACGAGTTATAAAGTGCAATACTCTAGAGGGGGGTGAATAGAGTAGGCAGCGAAAATTAACTATTTAAAAAAGTTTTAGCAACAAGATCACAGATAATATATCACAGATATGTAAATGAAAAGTAGAGAGTAGAGTGCAAATACAAACACAAGGATGTATACTGGTTTCTCTCTTGTGAGGACTAGTCCAGTCAGAAGAACTCTAGCTTCTAGTTGAATCCACTATAGAAAATCACCATAAGTTTTCATCCGAAGTTCTTGCAACTTCTACAACGCGAGCTTTGATCCGAAGTACTCGACTAACTTCAATTTTGAAGAGTCTTTCTTCAATCAAGCCTCTGATTACAATCACTCTGAAACTTCTAGACTGTACCGCACTGGCAAATCGACTAGAGGATTGTAACTGGTTTGGGATTTGAAAATGAAAGCTCAGAACACTTTGGAAGAAGTAGTAGGCTTATAGAGAAGAGATATGAAAGTGAATTGGTGTTTGAGTGTATTGAAATGATCAAAATCCTTCTATATTTATAGTTTTTCCAAAGGCAGAATTCTGACAGAATTTGGGCAGAATTCGGGCAGAACTCTATGAGAAAATCTCGTTGGGATCTGTAACTGTAGGAAGACCAAGTTCAAAAAGCAACGTTCACTAACCGAACTCTGGCCGAACTCTGGCCGAATTCGGGCCGAGTTCTACTAGGGTTCTGTTAGAGTTTTGCAAATTAGTTTTTGGGCTTTTTGAAAAGTCAAGCAGTTAGGAAGTAGTTTGGGCTTTTGTAAGTGGGCTTGTTTTCAAAATGAAAGGGTATTTTGAAAACGTTGCTTGGGTAGCCTATTTGTCAGTACGATGCAGTGTACATTATATTCCTAGACTCAATAAATATGAAAAATTATATTGATAAAATAGAAAAAACCAAGAGCCCTTTGATGACGCCTTTCTTCAAATATTTGAGCAGACTTTGAAGACGCCTTTTTCATTGACGGCATATATCCAAAGATAAACAGATCTGGAAATCTGAATACCTTTTGGGGGCTTCGCCAATACCGTCTTTGGCCCATCAATAATTCTCCATTGCATATGTCCTGGTTTGATAAAACTTGATCATACTTATTGCATGTCTGCAAATCAATGTTAGGCAAATAAAATAGTATGATACAAGCATAGCAATATAATATAGAACATTTAGGATAATGCTAACATTAGGACAATACTAAGTTTAAGTAACAACAAGATAGTGATTACATGAATATTAGTGACATCATTATGTTAAACTCAATTGATTAGCCATATTCAAAAACATGATATAATCATTGGGCTAATAGCTATTTCCTTATTTTTTTTTAGTTTCATTATGTTGGAGATTGTAGTCTTTTGGTTTCAGTGTTTATTTCAGTATTTTCCTTTCCAGTTGTATTTCTCTTTGTTGAATAAAAGTTTTAAATATTCGTAAATTGTGTTGTAACAAATGTATAGATATTGTTGAGACTACCTGCAAATAGAAACAGCTTACTGCCACCGTCTCACAACGGTGCAGGTTGGACATGATCCGATTCGACCCAACAATTTGGGATCGGGTCGTGACATATTTTTAGTGGTGGCCCATGCTGGTTCAAAAAAATAACAACTTAGGTAAACATATCTAGAAACAACTAGAATACTAGAATATTGATTTGTCACGATATAGGACCGAATTATCTATATATAAGTAACTATTTTTGCTTGCTTATAGAACGGTAGGTTACCTTGTTTATGCTTGCCCCTAAACTTGCTAGACTATGAAAACAACTTGACCTATGCCTATCAGTCGGTACTAGCAAGATCTTATTTTCTATGCATGACGCAAGAAAATATGACAAGCGAATCGTAGTAGTAGATTGAACAGCGGGAGGCTGCTCGAACCAGACCAGGACCAGAAGAGCTAATGATACTTAGAATTATTGATTAGCACTAGATGATACCCTACCGAAGCATAACATATTACCCTTGATTATTTTTTTTTTTCTGGCCAATATCTTTCCCAAAGTCAAGTCTCCCCTACGATACAATTTCTGAAAATTGTAACCTTAATGAGAATGTATGTAAGGTGATATTTATCAAGGATATATTGGTGATTAAGAATTGGAAGAATAGAATTTTGGAATACCTAGATATTAGTTGGTGCTGATAACGCCAAGGTCACAGGTCCGAGACATATATATATATATATATATATATATATATATATATATATATATATATATATATATATATATATATATATATATATATATATTATACATAGTGAACAGAGTCTACTATATTCACCATGATACAATATAGGGCCAAAATTATTTATTTTAAAATATTTATTTTGGCTTGCTTATAGTTTTATAGGTTACCTTGCTTACGTTTGTACCTAAACCTTATCTAGATTAGGACGATTGTATGATGGTACGTTTTACTGCCTATTTTATTTTCTAGATTTTTTTGGTAATATTTTAGTGTCCCATGGCTTTCGGGATTATTTTCTTCCATATCTTTATCAGATTCTAGCATACTTTAGGATCCATACTCTTTCGCCGTTTTTGGATTAAGATTAGACTTTTTTTCTTTTTTTCAATCTCCTTCTTTAGCAAACCTATTTCCATCTTCTCCATTTGTTGATCAAATCTTACTTCTCTATCTTTATTTGGAATCTAGATCCATTCGCTATTTAGAGTTTCAAATTCTTCTATAGCAAACCTAATAAACTCTTATCTACCCAAAGTATTTCTACGACTAGTGTATCCAACCACTTCTCTTGACCTTATTTCCAATTGACTTTCTCAGAACCAATTTCGAACCAAATTCTTTTGGAACCATAAAGCCCCAAGGTTAATTGTTACCAAAGAATTGGTTCAACTTAGCTGGTTCACACATCTTCCAAGGGAACTATTCTCCGAAAAATAATTCCAATATAGATTGATATTTCCTAAGTTATTCCAAGTACCGAAAATATTTTTATTTGTTGATTTCCTCCACTCAACTCGAAACCTTACTCTCCCTAGGCAACTTCTTGATCAATTCAAGGCCTAGAAAGCTTTTAAACTCAATACTTGAGTATCATGAAGCACGAACGGTCAGAGAATTGATTCCATACTAATATTGAATTTCCTTTAGTCATTGAAAAACTTTTTGAATTGTTGAATTATTCTTTTGAAATTCCCATGGACAAAGTTAAAAAAAATATTCAGTGACCTAATATGGCTTCGCACAGATACGTCGCAACTATCTATTTGAATTATAGAAACTGCGAGTATCCTGCAGCCAGTTGCGCACTGGCGGGGCATAGACTCTAAGTTGAAGTGATTCAGGTGTTGATAGGTTTTTGGATATTATTGAGACTACGTCCTAAATGCATCAAATTTGTCTCCTATATTGTTCAGCCAAAAAATGGATAAAGTTGATAGACTACTCGAAAACCTATTACTATTTAAGTTATAGAGCCAAAATTTTACTGCAGTCAGGTTCATTCTAGCGAGGCATGAATTTGAGGCAAAGTGACTTCGGATATATTTGGGTTTTCGAATATTATTAAGACTATATCCATAATATGGTTCTCTTATCTGCACCATCAAATTACTCTGACTGTTGTCCGATTAGAGGATTTATATTTCTAGCGGCTTTCCATTTTCAGAAATCTCTTATCACAGTCAGAAAGGATAGATTTTTTCCTAGAACTTATTAGGACCATATCAATCTCTATTGGCTCAATCTCTTTCCTATTTCAACCTTAGTACGTTGCATATATATATTTTTATATTTATTTATTTATTTATTTATTTTTTAGTTATATATTTTGGAAGCTGTAGATAGTTGTGGTTAGCTTTATATATTAAATAGTTGATATACATCTTGTGGATGTCCATATGTATATAGTTGATAGCTATATGCGGAGGAAACATAGATTGTTACTTATCTCATTCCTTGTAATGGATCCTTGGGATTAATATTAGATAGCTAAAGGGTAGAAAAGGTAGAAGAATACCTTGAGTAAGCTAGCCTTGAGGGAGTGGTATACTTAGCTTGTGACTTATTTGGAATAGAATCGTTAGTAGTGCTCGCTAGCGTCTAAACCTCATTCAAAAATGATGGTATTTAACAATTTTTAATTTTATGCTTAAAGGAAGAGTTATTGAAGATAAAGGAAGATGTAGGTAGAGTTAGCGAGGAAAGTATAGGATTTGGTAATGTTCTTCCATGGAGGAAGCAAATTTGGATAATATATATAAACATGTGAATATAATGATCAAATAAAGAAACACTTGACGAGGATCAACTTTTATGGTTATATGACTAGTATACCTAGAAAGGACGGATATAGCCATGGAAGGAATAACATGAGCAATGGAATGATAGGTTCTAGAGAAGGAATAAGCAGAGAGGAATTGAGATAAGACCATTGGCATACAACGATGGATGAAAAATTGATTTAGGTGATTTATGATTCCATATATATATATATATATTTATATATATATATATATATATATATATATATATATATATATATATATATATATATAGTTTTAATACCTTGACAGATATCTTAGTTTTAAGTAGATACCGAAAGTTCAGCTAGTTAGAGATTGGTTTTGCATGGTATTAATAAGATAGTTATCTTATAAGTCTTTTTCCTGCGTATCTTATCTTCTGATCGTTGAAATAGTAAAACGATATTCTTTCTATTCCCTTTGATCATCACTCGATCCTCAGTAAAAATATCTTATTCGACTACATTCCTATTATAGCTATATTATTCGAATCACCCTCGCTATCCTACTATCATACAACTTGTTGGTTTTTTTTTGAGTCACACACCCTTATACCTCATTCCAATTTGATTTGGAATTTTAGTCCCTCGTCTCAGAAGATTCCATTACTTTCTGTATTCTCAATAAACTGTTGACGTTCATTTCTTTTTTGCCTTTTCTGTTTCACGAGACCTCATTTGATTTTCCCATATTATATGATTATAGTACCTAGATTTTACTCGTGTCTAAAAAGATTTTGATCACAACAATATTCCAACTCTATCTCAGATCATATCATGATAATTCTGATCGTACCGATATTTTATCATTGTACCTAGTGTTCATGCCTAGAATCTGATCGTGCCTGATGATTTAAATTCCATGTTTAATCAAGGTTAGTGATTTTGCATTGTACCCCGGCCCTTATCTTTGAAATTTCGAGGACGAAATTTTTCTAAGGAGGGAAGGTTGTAAAACCCAACCCTTTAATAAAAAAACCTTTTTCCCTTCACTCACACCCGGTCAAACCCATTTTTTTTACACTCTCCCTACATCTCTCCCTACATTTCTCCCCACCTCCTTAAGTTCCTCTCAGCCACTTCCTTTCCCCAAGTCTCTAAAATAACCACCATTATTTTGCTCTTCTTTCACAAAGAGGAAGAGTACACAACATCAACCCCCACCATCTCAACACCTCCCCTTCCTCTCCACAGCACACTCGCCCCGCCCCTCTGTCCCCAACGCAACCACTCCCGTGCAGACCCTCCGCCCCGACCGCTCGGCTCCGCCCCGTGCCCGACCGCCGCTCCGCCCCGGACCGCGCCGTTCCCGCTCGTCCCGATCGACCGGAGCACCCCCTCCGACTCCTGTGAGTGTCGGCCCCATGCCGCCTGCTGTTTTGCAGCCCCCGCTCCCCGTGCCCGGACTCTCCCCCTTGCCGTCCGTCCGTCCACCGCTTGCCGACTCGGCCCCGTGGCCGTCGGTGCCTCCCCGAAAACCCCTTTTTCCCGATGTTCCGACGTCCCGCCGGCGTTGTCCAGCGTCCCGGCCCGACCGTCGGTCCGAATCCGTGCTCCTCTCCGAGCTCTGCGGTCGCTGCCTTCCAGTCGGCCTCGTACGGACCGCTGACCACTGTCCACGCTTCCAGCGGTCCGCCAGCTTCTCGTACCATTTTTCGGCTCGCTTCTTGCTGTTCCGTGGCTTCGGATCCCGCTGTCCAGCGTTTCCGAGTCCGAGGCTACCCTTCGGACTCCGTCATCGAGCAATTTGGTAATTTCTGTTAGTCAGAGTAGTTCGTCCCTCCCCGTAGAGTCTGTGATGACGCAGTTCCAGTCCCACGATGGGGTTCAGACTTTTATCTCGTTGTGTAGTGGTTACTTTGGTCTTCCGAATTGGATTCGGAACGATTGCAGTTGTTAGTTTTATTTTTGAGCGGTATTTAGCTTAATATAAATTTTGGTGTGTTGTCGTTTTATTGGATTTTTGTTCTGGTTTGGTGGTGTGGATATATTGGTATTGTGTGGTATGATTTTTGGGTATATGTAATTGTTGGACAGTGCCAAATTTGGCTAGGTTGTCCTAGTTACAAAGGAGGTGCTGCCCAATTGTTTTTGATATATATATATAGTCTTTATTTGTTTACCAAAATGGTTTGGTTTTCTCAAAAAAAAATATTATTTATAAACTTTAAAGTTTTCAGGAAAAGATATTTTGGTATTGTTGGCTTCTAGTTATTTTTGGTAACCATCCTTAGGCGACGACCGTATCGGTCGGATGAGCCTCGACGACACGCAAACGCTACGGGGTATCCGTGTACGTTGGGGCATAAGCCAGCAACGTGAGATTTGCACGACCAAGTCTGAGACGCCTATTTTCTATAGTTTATATTTAAATTATATTATGTTTTATTTTTAGAACTTGTTACTGGTTTTAGTATCTTGGGTGCAGGGCCTCGGCCTTCTGTTTGGACCACTTCACGGCACTCAGAGCTCACCTTGGCTAATTAATTTAATTAATTTGTTGTAAGGGCATAAGTCCAGTTTTTCTTTTATTTTTCTGTGGTCCTGTATTTGTGTAGTTTAGGATTTTTTTGTTCTTTTTGGTTGCTATTTTGCGTAATTAGACGTGTACTTAAAATGGGTATTATTTTTATATATAAAAAATTATAAGAGTTTTCTCACTTCTAAGTAAAAAGGATAAAAATTCAAGTTTGTATTATTTAAACAAATTCATATTTTTCTCATTAAAAGAAAAACCTAATTTTATGTATATAATATTAAAGTACAAAGTTTTGTTAAATGAATTGGAAATACAATCTTTACCAAATAAATCAATAAATCGGTTCCTTTTTCGTTAATTGATTATTGTATCCTGCGACGGTAGAGTAGGTTGATAGCTTAATTAAATAACTTAAAACTGGACTAGGACCTGCTTCTTGAAATTGCAACTAGCACACCTAGATTTGGCTACTATGTTTCTAAGTCAGGGTTCTCAACTGTAGGATTTCGAGGACGTATTTGACTTCATCCCCGGTACCAACATCATATTCCAGTCATTAAACAAAGGCAAGTTACGGTTATTCTATCTTATATTTTAATTAGTAAGTGTCAAGTTGCATGTTTAAACCACATTGCTACACGAAACCCTCTCCTAGGGTTCAAATATTGATTGATATTGATTGTGGGGATATTGGGGGAATAATGTAGCGTATATGACCAATACCCCTTATATTGCATATTGTTATTGTGCGAGCTTACCCCTCTTACACACGGGGATAAGCCGTATCGCGTCGCTAGGATGTTATTGTACAACCCAAGCCGGTCATAGACGTTACATATTCAAATCACATTATTTCAAGTATTGAATTGTTAAATTGCTGGAAAATATTGTTTCAACTATTTAGCTTGCACTTTTCCGTTATTATTTGAAATGTGAGGTACATACTCGAACTTGCTCCTTTCCTGACTGGATCCCCCCAATAGGTGATATTGATGACGCTGAGCTATTGTACAATAGCTATTATGATCCTGTGCTATATCTTGCGGTGTTACCAGAGTCTCCCTTGGAGGACGCGGATCCAGAGGCCGAAGAGCCGGCCGTTTAGCTAGTTGCTATTTTCTTATTTTTCTAGTTTCATTATGTTGCAGATTGTAGTCTTTTGGTTTCAGTGTTTATTTCAGTATTTTCTTTCCAGTTGTATTTCTCTTTGTTGAATAAAAGTTTTAAATATTTGTAAATCGTGTTGTCACAAATGTATAGATGTTGTTGAGATTACCTGCAAATAGAAACAGCTTACTGCCGCCGTCTCACAATGGTGCAGGCTGGGCATGATCCGATTCGACCCAACAATTTGGGATCGGGTCGTGACAAGTATGAATATGTATAAAATTTGGGATAGGTTTTAATAATATAGGAAATAAATATTTTGTTTCAATATACATATAGGGTAAAAATATTTTTATATATATAAAATTTGTCACATTTGCCAAATTTTATTTCTGTTGTTATATATATATATATATATATATATATATATATATATAATATGTTATTTTATTTGTAACACATATATATGTACTATATTAGAAAATAATGTTTTATATACAATTTTGCATGCGATGTATATACATGAAAATAAATTCATAGATATTTGTAAAATTAGATTTTAAAAAATTATTTGGAATTATTTTTAAATTATAAAAAGGTATTTTAAATGAATTATATATTAATGTTTAAATATTTATGGCGATTTAAATTATTATTTATATATTATTAAATTAGATTCTAAATGAATTTAAGTTAAAAGTGAGAATTATTTAATGGGGTTCAAAGCATTCCAAATCCTTATCTAACTGGGAGTTTATCTACCTATTTAAGGGAAGCCATCCATTTGTTGTTCTTAACTCCAAATCATCCACCGAGAGCCACCACATCTCTATTAGCATGTCGTACACCGTGTCCATACCTACCATTATTCATCGTGTCAGCCGTGACGGCCTCGGGTATGACTCCGAGTGTCTTTCCACTATTCCATGCCAACATTCATATACAATTATCTTCCCCATCTTCGTGTCCGACAACCCCGGACACGAAATCACACTTTCTACCTCTGTGTCGTGCATGACATGCGTCATCCCCAAATTAAACCTAACCCTAGCCACTCCGTCTTCTTTTGGCTGGAGCACCCCGCTATGGCAAACAACAGCTCTCCGCCGCCAACTGACATTCCGCTAGACCACCGTTCCCTATCGCCAACACAACCGTTGACTGCTACGAGTACTACCTTCCGACCAAAATGCCCTTCCAGGCCGTCTTCTCCGCAACATTAGCCACCATCACTACCAAAACCACCGTGCCCCACCGGTTCCACCGCCGGCGCAACAAACCACACACCACACCATCCAAAGTCAGATTCATCACCACGACCACCCCTCATTATCATGACCACCACAATTCTCACAAAAACCAACGCCACGACTACCGTCACCTCTGCTACCCATCTCTTTTCCTATGTTCACCTCCACCATCTGGCCCCGACCAAATCCCCAACTTTGGCCATCATCGGCCTCACTTTCTCCAACATTAACCACCACCACCATTCATTCAGCTCTGTAGAGCGTCGCCTGCCGCGTTCATCGCCGACGACCAGATCTGGCCGCATGTGCTCGACAGATCTGCCAGTGACCGGCACCGACCCCTCCACCGTTCATCCTAACGTCAGTCGCTTGCCACGTAGCCGCCATCTTTTAGGCGTTGCTTCCTTCCGCGCCTGCTCTGACGATGAATGCCATACCGCGGTGAGGTCTCCGTCGTGCGTTGTGCCAATCTCGTCGAGCGCCTCTAGTGTCGATGGGAGCTCACCGAACCACCTTTGCATCCAGCATGCCATGCTCTGGCGAACGTCTCCCCAGTGCACCCGCTTACGGCCTGCCCCGACACCCCGCCCGCCGGCTGTCGACCCTGTGGCCGCATCGCCAGTTCTGGTGAGCCTCCATTCCTCTTCCTCTCGAACTCTTATCTTTCCTCTCACTCTCTTTGCCTGTAATCTCTCTCTCTATCTCTCTTTTGCTTTCCTTCTCTTTCTTTCATGGTTTTTTTTTTTTGCGTCTCCGTAAAAATAAGGAAAGGAAAGCAAATGGATATATTATTATTATTATTATTATTATTATATTATTATTATTATTATTGTTGTTGTTGTTGTTGTTGTTGTCGTTGTCGTTGTTATTATTATTATTATTATTATTATATTATATCATCATCATCAAGTACACACAGTATGTGTATATTTATATTTTACTTATTATTATTAGTAGTAGTAGTATTATTGTTGTTGTTGTTGTCATTGTTATTGTTAATATCATTAGTATTATTAAATAAATATATATTAATATTTTTCTAAATTATAATTATATTGGGATTGACCCTACAATCATTTCCAAAGTGGGTTTAGAGGCTTAAAATATTTTATATTATTTTATGTATTTTAAAAGTATGATTTTTTTGACCTAAAGATTATATTTTGACAAAAATGAGTTTTGCCCTAAATAATTTTCTAGATTTCATATATTTACCTAAAAAATTTTTTGACTAGTAAAAGTAGTTTTTTCCACCAAAATTTTTTATTTTGACAAACATAGAGTTTAACCTAAAACGTTTTTCTGATTTTTGAAGTATTTATCTAAAACATATTTGACTATGAAATCTAGTTTTCAAATATTATAAATATTTTTCTAAAAATAGTATAGTATTTGTTCTTCGCAAATTTTCTTCGATTATCATTTAGACCACGACTAATCGAATATTCTATTTTCTGCGAATTGGATCCCTTCATATTGACCATGGCTATTGGACTACTAGGGACGTATCAGATCATCGCACACCACCAGGTAAGAGACCATGCCATATTTATTGCTTATATATTTTTTGCATATTTACTGTTTATTTACTTCCAGTTCATCCAGTTGCATCCATGATTATCTGTTTATGGTTTATCTTATAGTGCTTTCAAGTATATATGTACAAGAAGTGTAGTCATATTTTTCTTCTTATCTTTAATTGTGCTTATGGACCTAGTTATGGGACTACCTCTTGTTTAGTATATTTCATAAACCTTGACACATGTGTGCCACGAGGTGTGAGTTGTGAGTAGCATACAGAGGAAACTTGTTTGTTGGTTGATCACCCGTACACATGCTTTAGGTATATAACTGCTAAATAGATGATTACTAGGAGACTTGACAGTTTGTAGAGGTACAGTTCGTATATACAACATAGATAGGTGCATAGGGTGGAGGGATAGTTCCTTAAAGTACGTCCTTTCCCTTTTGTAACTCGTAAGCCCCGCCGGAGACGCGGGTGAGATTATCCTTACTGTTACTGATGCCCTCTGATATTCAAGGAGCGTCACGGACGTAGGCCCCTAGTGTCCAAAAGGGACTATGCCAATCCTATATAGCCAGAGTGCCCATGCATTGAAGGTTTGTTCTTAACTGCATATTCACAGTAGAATGGTTAGGTGACCTTTGTTGATGTCTTGTCATACCCGTTCCAATCATGGCATGGGATCGTATCTCATCGCAGAGTAGTGTGCCACGTCTTATCTTTGTTTGGTTGTAGGTATGGTCCACTATTTCGATGATGGGATACTAGGCCATGTTATGATTCAGAATATTTTATTTTTATCTATGACTTTGTGACATATTTATATTCAGTTTATATGATATTTTGTGTATCTTGTTACGTTCCTTGAAGACCTGATGATCTCTCCAGGTAGATGTTCATGACTTTTTGTAGGAGTACCGGCCATGGTCGTGATTTTCTTGTTTTCTATCGAAGATGAATTGCCTTTGGATCATCCTTTGTTGCGATTATCAAATTCTTTTATTTGTTATTTATTTCTTCTCGTTTAAACCGCTTGGTAGTTGGTTTGTATCCACCCAGCAACTTGTTCATGACTTTCATAATTGATTTAATGAAATCTTTATTTTTTTTATTTTTGTGGATGAGATTTTGTGAGCCATGAATATCTATAACTGCATTTATAACTTACGTATATTTATTATATGGCTGCATGTACGTTATCTAGTCCTACGTATTTTGGAACTGGGGTGTTCATATTTTTATGGTGGCCCATACAGGTTTACAACTATATTGTTTGGTTATATCACTGTACCAAGCAAGCTTGCATATATAATTAGAGTCTAGGATCGCATCCACATGCTTGATCTTCTTCCTTGATTCCATCTTCGAACTCTCTGTTGATGCCTTGACTTGCATCTTGCTTGATCCCTTTCTACTGTAAATCTTATTTCTCGTGCTTAATAGAGTTTAGGAAGATGACTACATTACTACATGCCCCATAGGTCAATTACTTGGTTAGGAGAAATACCTTGGGAATTTATGAAGTATTAGAGGATATTTTAAGTTATGAATGCATGTTTCAAGGAACAATGAACACTATCGAATTTTTCTTAAAGGTATGATCTTGTTGAAGAAAGAGTGAATTCTAAGTTGGCTAGTAGTGATATTATCAACTCCAAATAATAGTTAGAAAATTATTTTCATATTGATGATGAAACTGCTAGATGATGTTCATAAGGCAATCGAAGAATATATATATATATATATATATATATATATATATATATATATATTAATATTATATATATATATATATATATTTTATATATATATATATATATATCTCTATATATCTCTATATTATATCTATAATCTATTATATCTATCTATCTCTATATCTATTTTTAATATCTCTCTCTATCTATCTCTCTCTATATATATATCTCTATATATATTATTATTATCTCTATATTATATATCAAGAAACCCCCATTTTATTTACACCAAGGCGCAAAATGTCGAAGCCTTTACATACACACACACACACACACACACACACATACATAATATATATATATATATATATATATATATATATATATATTTATATAGTAAAACCATTACCTTTATTAAAAAAGAGGGTAATGACATCCGACCTCATGGTAACAAGAAAAAGAAAGAAAATGGAATAAAAACACTACTCTAAAGCCCAGTGGAATAGACGGAGATGACGACAACTCGAAAGAGACTTCCGAAACTGTCTCTTCACCTCCCGAACCAAGAATTCTGGCCCAGCACCATGCCCTTCATATCTATGCTTGTTCCTGTTCTTCCAAAGCACCCAAATGATCGCACCAGCCAGTGATCTCCGATGATGACTGCCCTGACCCCCGCCACCACCTTTGAAGAAATACCAGAAAGTCACTATGCATCCGTGCCTTGAAGAAACCCTGAAAAGCAGACCAAACCGTCATAGCAAGATCCCCGTGGAAAAATAAGTGCTGAAGGTCCTCCCCTTGCCCGACCAGACAACAATGACACCTGGAAGCCAGATGGAAGCCAATCTTCTGAAGAATGTCATCAGTAGGAAGCCGGTTGCGACAGACCCGTCACATCAAAATGCTCTACTTCGCCGGAATACACTTGTCCCAAATATTAGAGAAGAGTGATGAAGTAGGGTGAGAGATCCGACAACATCTCCAAGCCGCAGCCAACGTGAAAGAACCTTTTGCTCACCCCAGACCAGAGAATCAGGAGCCGAAGTACATGTAAGATTTGCCTCTCTGAGTCGTCCCGCTGCCTCTACTATCCAAACTGTTCCGAAAACAAAGGCAGATCCCAACCAGTGTCTGTCCAAAAAGATCGAATAACCGGACCCCCATTATCAGAGTTCCTCGCCCTAGAATCTCTGATCTTTCTTCCCCTATCCGAAAGAGGCCGAACAATCACCGTACGTTGGGGAAGAACCACCCTTCTTCCGGCCAATCTAGCCGATCTTCGAAGCTCACCGGTGCCCGTCCGGCCGACATCAGCAGACTCTCTCGCCTGTGTTCGATTCCGCCCCCGAGTCCGTCTCTCCATGCCGTGCCTGGTCCCTGAAGACGCTCCCTCAGCCGATGGTATAACAACACTATCCAACCGAGGGCCCCCCCGGAATCCAAGACTCACACCTCGCCGAACCCTCACCACGCCCAAGGTTAAACGAAATAAGCGGTTCCGCCAATTTCCTTCCCCTCAAAATCCATCGCCAAATATGGGAGCACTTGGAAGTCATAAACGCCTCACAAGAATGACGCTTACAAAAATATTTCGATTTAAGAAGCTCCACCCAAAGGCCCTTCCCATGCCTCAGCTTCCACCAGAGCTTTATAGAAAAGGCATCCATAATATCATTCAGGCACTTGATCCCGAGGCCTCCTTCGGACTTAGTCCGAGTAACGAACCGCCATGCCATCCAACTCCTCTTAGGCACCCCATCCTTACTCCCCCAGAAGAAAGCCACAAACATCCTCTCAATCGCCCTAAGAACGGCCCGGGGAGGACAACATGCAGCCAATGTGTACATAGGGATAGATGAAAGTACATTCTTAATAAGGACCAACTTACCCCCAGGAGAAAGTATCTTGTTCTGCCAGCCCGTCAGTTTCGACCGGATTTTATCCAGCAAGTAGCTAAACATCCCCGCATTCCTTCTCCCGCAAATTAACAGGCACCCCAAATAAGAAAACGGCAAAGAACCGGGACTAAATCCAAATAGAGTAGAGATAGTCCGAGCACGATCCTCACCCAATGGTATCGCAGTATAAAAGGCAGATTTGGAATAATTGATCTTCTGTCCAGAAACAGCCTCATAACTATGCAGAACTTGCTGGAGAGCACGCAGTCCAGCAATATCCCCCGAAGTGAAAATAAGAACATCATCCGCATAAGCCATGTGCGAGATACGCGGTCCCCCAATCGGAGTGTGAAATGAAGATCTTCTATTTGATTCTTGAAGAAGCTTGAGGTTCCGAGAGAGTACCCTCCGCAGCAATAATAAAGAGAGCCGGGGATAGAGGGTCCTCCTGCCGGATCCCTCTAGACGCCGAGAAAAAGCAGTAGGAATGCCATTTAGAAACACGACATACCGGGTATCAGCCAGGAGACGATAAATAAGATCACAGAAAACCTCATTAAAACCAAATCTCCGAAGAACCCTCAGGAGGAAATGCCAATTGACTCTGTCATAGGCCTTCTGCATGTCCAGCTTAATAGCAACATTTCCACCATGGTTGGGTTCCCTCATAGATGCCACCATATCCTGAGCAATAATGATGTTGTCCATAATCTCTCTCCCCTGGACAAAAGTACTTTGCTCCGGAAAAAATAATTTTAGGAAGTTAATCCCGCAACCTGCAAGCAATAATCTTGGAAATAATTTTGTTACAGAAATTGCAAAGGCTAATAGGGCAAAAATCAGAAAGGCTCCTCGGATGCTCGACTTTGGGGATAAGAAATAAGAAGGTATCCGAGACGGAAATCGGAATGGCGCGCACCCAAGAAAAATGAACCAACGGCTTCCTCCACGTCAGCAGCAACAATGTCCCAACAAACTGAGAAGAATCTCCCAGAAAAGCCATCCGGACCGGCGCCACTAGCCGGGTCCATCCCCCGAACAATTTCCAACAGCTCCGCTCTGTCAGGGCGACGAACAAGATCAGAATTGTCCTCCATAGAAATAATGCTAGGGATAACATCGAGGAAGGCGTCCTCATCAGAAATAGGCTCCGCTCTAAACAGCTTCGAGAAGAATAAAGACGTCTCCGTCGCTACCTCCGCAATAGACCCAGTTTCGGATCCATCAGCCCGAATAATTTTCTGAATACCCGTCTTTCTTTGCCTTCTCCTGGTGCACTCATGGAAAAAACGAGTATTCTTATCTCCTTCTAGGTCCCATCTCAATCTGGCTTTTTGTTTCCAGAAAGACTCCTCAACCAAGACCTTTTGCTTTAATCTGACAACGACCTCCATCCAGGAAGCCCTCCCCCTCTCCGAAGGATGAAGCTCATACTCCTGCTCTGCCGCCAATGCAGCATCCTCGTCCTGACGGACCTCCTGAAAAACGTCTCCAAAAGTAGCTCTGCTCCATCCAGCCAGAACATGCCCCGTCGTCCTCAAATGCATACCCAACCGCTCAAGCGCATCATAATGCCAACATGAATTCCACGCCCGAGCCACAATCGGAAGAAAATCCGGATGAGAAGTCTAAAAGTCAAGAAAATGGAATCCTCTGCGCAGAGGTGAAGAAGCTGGCTGGCAGAATATCAAAAGAGGAGAATGATCAGATTCTGCCCGATTAAGATGCTCGCAAGAAACCCGGACACCATCCAACCAACTCTCCGTCACGAGAAGCCTATCAAGTCGGGATTCCTAACGATCAAGCCCCGTCTGCCCGTTCGCCCAAGTATAGATGCTACCTCTGCAACCAACATCGGAAAGCCCGGCAGCCAACTGGAAGTCAAGAAAGTCCGCAATGGCCCTCGTGTCTGGAGGTCGGCCTCCAAATTTCTCATCCGGAGAAGCAAAGATATTGAAGTCCCCGCCCACCGCCCAGGGCAAGGCAATGTCCCTGGCTTGGACATCCAGAAGATGCCTCCACATATTCCTCCTCACCTGTCATGTCCCAGCACCATGAATAATCGACAACCACACCGGCACTGAAAAATAACTCAAAGAAAGCTGTACTGTGATAGCCTGGTCACAGGAATCAATACAATTGATCCCAAGACCCGACTTACAAAAAATCCAAATATTGCCCTTATCATTGCAAAAGCTAACATCAAAACCCATCCTCAGCTGATAAGAAAGAAGCTTAGAGGATATCACCTTGGGTTCAATAATGGCAAGAACCTGAATAGAGTTGGTCCTACACAAGGACCTGAGACGGGATAAAGTAGCTCTGTTCGTCGTCCCCCGAATATTCCATATAAGAAATTTAACCATGGACCCTCTGGGGTCCCGCCTAACCCGGAAAGCATGTGAACGAAGAAGTCGATCCGACTGAGGTGCCATCGACTTCCTCCGCCTACCAGCCGCCTTCTTAAAAGGAAACCATCTGCCAGTCTGCTTCACGTCCCTCTGAGATAGAGGTGGACGGTCTAAACTCGGCCAGAGAGACCATCTCAACACCCGGAGCTGAGTCATAACCCCGGACGGATAAAGAACCGTCCCCGGCCTCCTCCCACACCACCAAGCTACGATCCTCAGTGTCAGAATTAGCCGCTATAACTCCCTGTCCCAGCTGGCTATGGATAATAATAGAAAGATCCGATAAATCAATAGGCCCAATGACCCACTCAGGGCCCAACTGTCCAGCCAAGCTAGAGTCTGGAGCGCTGCATCCCTCCATCATGGGCCGCCCGTCATCTGACCATAGAGCCAGCTGGCTCGAAGAAGACTCCCCACGTGCCAAGAAGGCGGAACAAAATTCGCTGCGATTATCATAACTCCCGTGCAATCCATGCTGTGTGATCCCCGTGCTATCATCACACCCTCCGACGCGCCTCCATATCTGCCGTGTCCCCTTCCCTTTCTCGTGCCTTGATCGTCTCCTCCGACGACCCCTGCTAATCCCACGGCCACCTACCGGACTGTCCTCCTCACGTACAACGCCTGAAGCAAGGCCGTCGGGGATGGACGGTCTATCGGAAGAAGGCTCCACCTGGGGTCGCCCACAAGCACTCTCAACGTGACCATGGTGGCCACAAGAGACGCAGTATAGAGGCCTCCGCTCATAGACAACTGGCTGCGAGCGAACACCATCAGGCAGTTGGAAAAATACCTTATGTTGAAGTGGTTTGCTGACGTCCACTTCAACCAAAACCCTGGCCACTCCCGGCCTAGAAAAGGACGCCGTAGCCCGATCAGTACTGAGCGGAGTGCCGAGACCAGATGCGATGGAAAGAACCGCATTGGTATCAAACATACAGTGTGGAAGCCCGGGGAAGGCCACCCAGATTAGAACCCGAGGGTCCTCTCCCAGCGGCGAAAAGTCTACCGACGACCGAAATATCACCATCGGAACCCGGCCAACGAACCAACAGTCCTTAGACCGCAGCCAAAGAAAGTCATTCTCGACGTGGGGCCGTATAAGGACATGTCGGTCATCGATCGCCTTCACCTCAATCAACCCCCTGAAACCCCGCAAATCAAAGGCCTTTCTAATAGCCTCAAACGGGAGTCTCCGCCGAGCAAACTTGCCAATAAGGTCTAGCCCACACGGCGCCGTGAGGGCCTCCATATCCGACTGAGAAAAAACAACCACCTTCCGGCCATCGGAGACAATGGCCGGTCTAAAATCAACCCTCGGCAAACCACTCGTCGACGTCGTCGCGGATCCGCCCACCACCGCAGCGAAGGTCCGCGCCGTGCCACCCACCATCGACGTGGCCGCCGCCGCTGTCGTAGGTTCCAACCTCGGCGTAGAACCAACCGGTGGGGCGGATCCCCCCGCCGAAGCCACTGCAGCTCCAACATCCCTCGTCGCTGGCGGGTCGCCCCCAGGTACAGCGACGATCGCCGTGCGTCGGCCAAGATGGCCGGAAGCTGCATTCCAGGGGCGGGGAAGTCCCACCCCTACAGCCTCGGGGACGGATCCCTCCGCCGGAGGAATCAATGCACCATCTCCCTGTAGGGCGGAACCCCCCGCCGTGGACAGGCTGCGCACAGCAGAAACCGCCGACGAACCACCATTGAGGGTAGAAACCCCCGCCAGAGAACCGCTGTCCCGCCCATCCGCCGACGTCGCCTGGTCGCCTGCGCCACCCGACCCGTGCAAATCAGTACGGCTCCCGCCCGCCGACTCGCCATGGCTAGGAGGGGCGGAGCCCCCCGCCAGAGCGGCCATCATCACGCGCTCAGAGGTAGCCGCCGACGCCTGGTCGCCAAGGACTGCACCACCCGGCCCGCGCGAGTCAGCAGGGCCACCGCCCGCCGACGTGCCAAGGCCTTGGCGACCGTTCTATGCGCAAGAGGATCGTACCGTTCTACGCGCAAGAGGAAACCCTAACGCACTCTCGAGATATATACCATATATCTTGAACCTTGATATATATAAATATATATATATACATATATATATATATATATATTACAAAAGTCATTTTATTAAAATAAGGTGAGCTCTAAGAGAGCATTACAGGCGGTGACAGAGCCAATAAACACAAAACTAGCTCTGCTTAACACGGTAGAAAATACGAAAAGCAGTTAATCTAATTATCAAAATTACTAAAATTTCAGAATAACCAAAAGTCCCAATAGCCCGTTGGGTCAGGAACCCAGGAATGGGTCTGTAGGAGCACAGCCCGCAGTGGGAGGGCTCGGAATTTTGAAAGTCAAAACCAAAATTTAAATTTCAAAAAACGAGGAGGAAAAGCGGGTGCGTGACCCGAGGCTGTTTGGGGAAGGGTGTGGGCTCGCGGACCGAGTGTGGTTCACTGCCCGGGAGGACGCCCTGCCCGAGGTTGGAGGAGGGATACACGGCTCGAGGAGCTTCGGGCCCCCCCGACGCGCGGCCATGAGAAGGCGGCGGCTCCGCCGAGGGAGACCAGCCACGAAGACCAGAACAGGGCGGGGGACTGTGGTTCCGGCAAGGAAGCCGGGCCGGCTGGAAGAGGAAAGGTGGGGGAGGGGGAGCAAGGGGAGGGGCGGTTCATCGACCGGAGGGGAGGGCCCGCCGCGCCAAGGGGGCCCGACGACAGCTCCATAAGGGACGGGGGGAGGAGGACGACTCCTGAGGGGAGGGGGCAGCTGCTCCGAGAGGGCTCGGGGACGACTGAGGAGAGGGGGAGGGGGATCACGGCCGCCGAGGAAGGAGGCGCGGCCGGCCAACGGAAGGGGGGTCCTAACACCGGCGGGGGGGGGGGGGGTCCTCCGGCATGAGGCGGCGAAAACGCCTGAGGCCTCCACTAGAGGGGTAGCAGGGCGGGGAAGACAACGTCGCTGGGGACGAGAGGAAGACCGTCGCCGGCGGCTGCGCTGCCTCGAGGGCCCAAGAGGGGGTAGGTACCCGCCGCCGAAGAAAGGGCGCGGGTGACGGGGAAGGCCAGGGGGGTCAAATGAGGAGGAGGAGGAGCTCCCGCATGGCCGCCAATAATATATATATATATATATATATAATAAAAAAAATATATATATATATATATATAATATATATATATTGTATGTATGTAAATTTTTGGAGGATATGAATCAACTTAAGAATAAGAATATCTTAAAGAAGGAATTTAAAATTTTCAAGTGTTGTCATATGTGATTTAAATTTTAGAACTGAAGAATTTTGATTTGAAATTTTAATTTTGAAAAAAAAATGGTTAGTAATATGATAAGGTTTATCTCGAGGTTGATTATATATATGTATGTAAATTTTTGGATTATATGAAATCAACTTAAGAATAAGAATATCTTAAAGAAGGAATTTAAAATTTCAAGTATTATCATATGTGATTTAAATTTTTAGAATTGAAGAATTTTAATTTGAAATTTTAATTTTGAAAAAAAATGGTTAGTAATATGATAAGTTTTATCTCAAGGTTGATTAGAGATTTTGAAATTTTAAGTTATATGCTTGACAGTTGTTTGCCATTAAATATCGAGAACAAGAATTACAGAGGAATTGAACTTGATTGCAAATTCGCTTGTACAAGAGAAAGCCTAGAAAGAAATCATAGGAAATAATCTAAGTACAATGGTTTAGTTTTTGATTCTGGGGGTGACGATGGAGGCTCGAGAAAGTGTAGCAACTCTGCCTTACTACTTGGACTATCTGACACGATCCTTGCTCTTGAAAAAATTGCCCTTCGTAGGTTGCCAACCTTTTGCATGGATGTGGTACCCTGCTATTTATAGTGATAGATATCTTGAGCCGCATAGATGGCCACGTGACCATGTGGCTACAACAGCATGCAAAGACCCACTCTTTGGCCGCCAGCTGGTGACTTGTTGAGATTTTAATGCAGCAAATCTGGGTGGTTGAGACTTGGTCAGCCTGCCATGTGTCCTATCGCAGGATAGGATCAGTCTGCTTTAGTCATTTTGAGCCGCATAGGTCTTTTAGTGTTCGGCTATGCTGGGCCGCATAAGACTCATGAGGCTTAAGTCGTAGTCTTCCTTAGTTCGCATGTAGCTTGGGGACTTTTGAGCCGCATAGATTCTATATTCTGGGTCGCATAAAGCTCATACGACTCAGATTGCAGTCACCTTTGGCCGCATGCAGCGCATAGATTGAGCCACATAAGGTTCATGCAACTCGGGTCGCAGTCCTTCTGGCCGTATGACTATGTCCAGACTGGTGACAAGACATATTGTCTGATCACGTCTTATCTTCTTTTCTTTTTTTTGTCAGAGTGTCAGAGTTGTCAGTTTTGTCAGTCTTGACAGAGTTTGTCAGCTTCATCAGAAGAGCCGATCGTCTTGGCCGCATAAGCAACTCTTCCTTTTGTGGCTCAAATCAGTCTGGTTGTTTTTTAATATATAATCCGAAATAATAAAGATGGGCTGCAGGGGGCATGTCGAGTCTGTCATGCGGCTCTTCTTTGTGCAGACCAATTTGGCCCAAAGTACTCATGCGGTCAGTTGTCATCCGCATGAACCCCATATTTTCATGCTTCTACAACGGTCTATAACGGTTAAGGAAATTGGGTGGATTAGTTTTTTAAGATAAAAGTACATATTGAGAAACTTTTGGAGGATACTCGAATTAAAAGATTTAAATTTTGTCTTGATAGGAAACCAAGATGGACACGAAGTCACCCTAATGAGACTATAAGTGTCCCACCTTAGTTTGCCATATCACCTATGGCCATGATAGTTGTATATACACAAGTGTAGTTAGTTACCGACCAAGACATGTTGTAATGCTCAGTCCCATTATACGTAGGACTAGAAATATGTACATGCCAGTTGTATGTATATGAAGACTACTCTAATGTATGGAATTCCCGTATATACACATAAGCTGTAATATCAGAGCTCCAGCTCATAATAAATAAGTCACATGCAAATACTAAATCTCATCCACAATAGAAGAACGAAATAACAAATCAATGTACCAATAAACAAGTATGAAAAGCCTAAAGAATTCAAATAGTCGGGTGAAGATAAATCCACTACCAGTCGACTAAATCAAATAGAGTGAAAAATGAGTCCTATAACCCCTTATTTTAAATATCTAATAAATACTTTCCTAAAATAATTTTATAAATATAATATCAATATTATTGGTATTGATTGTATATTTTATTCTTGGAAATATAATAACATTTCCTTAGATTGACATTTTAGCTTTTGGGATTTTTATGCTATGAATACTTGTGTGTATGAGTAGTACGTACGTATGAGATTTTATATACATATTTATAAATCAATAGAGTTTTGTGTACATAAATGTTGGTAAATATAATTACTATGTGTATTACAACATTGGTTATAGAAAACACTTCTATAATATATTTTTATAAAAAATCCCTAGTATTTATGGAAACATTTTGTGTATACATGTATATGGTGATCATATGTATATATATATATATATATATTTTTTTTTTAATATATATAATATATATATATAATATATATATATATATATTATATATATATATATATATATATATAGATATATATCTCTATATATATATCTATATATATATTTATTATTTATATTTTTTTTCATATGTATACACTATATATAATATATATATTATATTATATATCTATCTATATATAGATATTATTATATTCATATATATATATATATATATATATAGATTTATATTATTATTATATATATATATATTTTTTTTTTTCTTTATATATATTATATATTATATATTATATAGATATTATATATATATATATATATATATATATATATATATTTATATATATATATTTTTATATATATATATATAATATATATATATATATATATCTATATATATATATATTCATATGTATATAAAATATATATATATATATATATATATATATATAAATATATATATATATATATATAATATATATATATATATATCATATATATATATAATATATATATATATATATATATATATCGAGATAGCGAGTAAGAGAAAAATAGAGCAAACCCTAAGCTAGTCCCCCTCACGACCCCAGACACCTTCACGCCACCCTGTGCGCCATGCGCAGCGCCTAGTCGTCGGACATGCATGCCACAAACGACAGGATACAGCAGCCGCAGCAGCAGCAGTAGTCCCTTGTAACATCGCGACGAAGTCTCTGCCTCCTCATTTGATCGTTTCACGATCCATCACTTATGGTATATAGACAACCTATACGATTTTATTTTCCTTCAAATATATTCAATCTTCATGTGCAAGATTTCCCAGAAATTTGATCCAAAGATCGATGAAAAATTGTTCTAAAACAGAGCACAATGCAGACTCAAATCCCCGACTTGGAAGACAGAATTAGGACTCGATATTTAAGATTTTTGAGAACTAATTAAACACACTGGAAGACAACCTATAGGACTACGACACCCTGTTTGTAGTTTAATTTCATCGACAGTATGTCGAGAAATCGGAATCCCAATTTATAAAAAAATGTTTTTGAAACCACCAATTTTTGGGAAAAATTGCCGATACGGCGTGTCCTGACAAATCGGGCAAAGTGATCGCAACCCATGACCATCTAAAGATGCATATAGATGTTGTCGACATATGGGATTCGACGGAACTCGATTTCGTTGTCTGTGCGCGACGAAATCGAAGCGTATCAGTCGAGATACCCCGTATCGGCCACTTTGCAAATTACCCAATTACTTCATGCACGTTCGTCATCTCGAGACAAAACTTGCACCAATAGGACCGTATCATTTTTCTGGTCGTGTATGCCAAGTTTGGTCCGATTCTGAGAAGGTCGACCGGAACGCTATTTTGGCGGGCCTGCGACCCGATCCGACGGACAAATTTGTGCATGGTCCACCGGAATCCAACCTTGGACATACTGTTGGATTCATATCATCAAACTAGACCCATAGACATATAGTTTGATGACTTTAGAGACCGTAGATACTGGCATACTTTTCAGTACAAAGCAGGTCCAACGGCGAACATCGTTTTGACCCGAAATTGCCGTTTTGTCTCTGTGTCCAGAATTGGACTTATGGGCAGGCTATCCTAGCTAATTTAACTATTCTGAACACATTGGTAATATTTGTTTTAGCCTTCGAAGACTTTTTTTAGAGTTTAAATTTTGTGGCTCGTCGATTGACTAGATAGTGTTGGTTCTACGTGCTACCACCAGACAAGTATACCTTGCTGAACTTATACAGTATTTACATGTTTTCCTTTCTATTATATTTATTTTCATATTATCACATGCTTCTATATTCCACTTGGGATATCATCTACTGCCTTCTTATTTTATAGATTTACGTGCACGTATAGGATATTAGTTGTTTTTATTGATTGTTTATTGGTCTTCCTAGTGTTCACCATGTCTTGTGATAGACTTTCCAGTTATGCCATATTTTCTTGATTGACTTGACCTGTGGCATGATTGATGGACTTGGACTTGTCTTGAGTATGACCTGACCTGATTTGACCATTCTCGATTGGGAGTATCTTGTATTATACTACAATTAAGATATACTAATAGATTGGGAGTATCTTGCATTGTACTATAGTCTATAGAATTTACATGACCTTTATATTCCTTTAGGAGATGAGATTGATACTAGGATTGGCTATTCTCGATTGGGAGTATCTTATATTGTACTACAATCGAGACATACTATAGATTGGGAGTATCTTGCATTGTACTACAGTCTATAGGAGTTATTCGATTGATTGTTAGCCAAGTCTAGTATTACATTTTCCTATGACATATCGCTTCTTGGATGTTCTTCTTGTACTGTTCTTATCCTCTAACATGTTATTTACTGTCATATTAGTAGGCATATTTTATGTATCTTGCTAGTCCCCTGAGGACCTGATGATCTCTTCAGATAGTTAATTGTACGGAGTTAGTTAGCTGATCATTATGGTAGTCGATTACTTCAGATTCAGGTATCTTTCGTGATTACGTATTTACATCTGTTATTTGCACTCTGCTTGTTAGCCTAGTTTTATAGACTCATGTTATTTTCTTGGAGTCTAATCGGACATATATGCTAGTGGGCTGCAGACTATGAACCATAATGTTCTTTTTTGTTTTATATTATTCTTGTAGATTAAGATATAGTTTAAACTACCATATTAGACATGATACCCTATTCCGGATAGCGTATCCGTATTCGAGTTGGGCTGGAGTCCGCTTGATACGTAGCTGTCACTCTCGTTTTCCATTATACGTATTTCTAGTATACGTGTACGAATTTCTGACATTATCAGGTGACCCGTGTTTTGACTTGTCTTGCTTATCTTTGGCTTAGTTTATTTTGGTTCGGCTTGTCTTGGCTTTTCTTAGTTTGGTTTGGTTTGGGTTGAGATGAAGATATTGGTATATAAACCAACATCTCTCTCTCTCTCTCTCTCTCCCCTCCATAACTTTTATTTATTTCTTTCTTCTTCTCCATAACTCCTCCCACATACCCAAGCCCTAGGCAAGTGCAACTTGCTTCATGATGGATCTCAAGTTCTATTGTTCCATTCTCTTCCTTACTTGATTCTAAGCCTCTTTAGAACTTGACATTTTTGATTTTGATGGATGGCTCTTGTAGATCTAAGTTTGTATTTTTTTTGGTTTTTCTTGGTTTTGATCTCTTTAACCTTGTTATTTTCGAGACATACTGGCTCTATGTTGTGGGAAATTTAATTCTACAAAATTTGGACCCTTGGAAGTCTCGATTTTGACTTCTTTTGAGGAAATTATGGCCTTTGGAGTGGGTTCAACCAAGTATTTTCATGCTGGTTGGGGATGATGAGCAGTATGCGCACGCTTCTTAGCGCCGCGCCATCTCAGTTGTGTGCGCTCCTTAGCGTCGAGCCATCTCGGTTGCGTGCGCTCCTTAGTGCCGCGCCATCTCGGTTGCGCGCGCTCCTTAAGCGTCATGCCATCTCGGTTGCGCACGCTCCTTAAGCGTCGTGCCATCTCAGTTGTGCGCGCTCCTTAGCGCCGTGCCATCTCGGTTGTGCATGCCCCTTGGCGTCGTGCCATCCTAGCGAGCGTGCGCCACCTAGCGCCATGCTATCCCTGGTGCCACTTGGCCCAGCGCCACTTGTCGTGCGCCACCTAGCTCTCGTGGCCCAGCGCCACCGAGCATTATTTGGCCCAGCACCATCTGTCCAGCGCCATTCTTGCCATGATACCCTTGTCCCATATCTCCATGCTTGTTCATATAGTTCTTAGTATAAGGTCTTGACCATGCATGCATCTTGTACTTGGCCTAACTTGCGGCTACCCAGCATAATAACTTGTTAATATTGAGCACGATAGAGTTTGAGCATGTTGAAGAACAGGTAGGCAAATCTAGAGGGTTGAATAGAGTTTATAACAATAATAGCCAAATAAAAATTAAACTCTTTTCACCAACAGTAAATAATCAGAGTAGTAAATACGAAAATGAAAAGATCAAGAGAGCATACGCAAACACAGTCGTTTTTAACCGGGTTTTTCTCGTGGAGGACTAGTCCAGGCCTGAGAACTCTTGCTCAGGATTAAATCCACTATTTGTGAAATAGTAGTTACATCCCGTGCCTTTTCTTCAGAAGAGCACGTCAACTTCTTACAAAGATCGTTGTGGCGATGCTTGGAATTTTTTAAGCGACTTTCTTGACTCTTGCACAAACTTCTAACTAAGTAGCACTGAGCACTTTTAGGCTTAGGAAGCTTGTGGCTAGTAGATGAGAAAGTTAAGGCTTGTATGAGGCTTATAGAGAAGAGAAGAGAAGATAATTGGATGATTGAAAATGAGAGAATTCAAGGCCTATTTATACTAGTTGGGATAGGCAGAATTCGGCCAGAATTCTGTGTCAAGAATTCAAATTTTTTGTCGTTGGACAACTAGCATACAGCAAACCCTAAAAATTAGGATCCTATAATTTAGGGGACAGAGTTTGGCCCGAACTCTGTGTGGAGGCCGAGTTCGGCCCGGACTCTGTCTCCATAGGACAGAATGTTCAAATGGAGTTTTGTGGTCTAGTTTGGCTTGGTGGATCTTTTGGGTTTGTTTTGGGGATAAGGATTAAGCCAAGAATACCCAGTACTCAGTTTACATTTAGCTAGACTCAATAAATGTAAAATAGTACAGACTCCGAAATGAGTACGCTGCAGGAGAGAGACGACGTCCGTCATGTATTGAGTTTTGTCTTGATGTGTCATTTTAAATTATGACAAGTATCATATTATCAATTTGTCAATATTTGGTTGATTGTGATTTGGGTCAACAATCTCCCCCATATTGATAATTGACAAAAATAATATTTGTATATTCAATGTTCATACCAGGACACAAGTTGAAAGGAGTAGATATGCATAGAATGCAGTAGCTCCCCCGTAATAGTAGCTCCCCCATAAACATAGCTTCTCTGTAAACCAATGTGCCTTGTCCTGATATATATAATCTCCTCCAAAATATATATATGACACAATATGATAGATATATGAACATCAAATAGATCTCCCTTTTTTTGTATTTATCAAATATGAATATCAAATACGAATATCAAGCACAGACAGGCAAAAGACTGTATAAAAGATTAACTGGCAAGCACACAATAATAATGAAATAATAACTGCAGATAAAATCTAAAGATCTACAGAAAAATATGCTCATACAAGAAAATCAAACTACATAATCATAAGTCCATAATGTAGAAAACTAAATAAGATCATCATCAGCAGCAGCAGGTACGGAACCACATCCATCATGGAGCGCGAGATGGTCCAGCGGCGTTAGATGGATCAGTATCAGAACGACGAGGATCCACGAAAGCTGCATCCGGATCCAGATATCGTATGACCCAAGGGTCGTCGATACGGTAACCGTCGCGAGATGGATCCCGCTCTATAGGAAGGGGCATAAAGGAATGTCGAGACATGGTGTACCGGATGTCATGCAATGAGTTGTTGATAGCACTCATCTGTAAAGTGGTACGATAGTCGAGCTGGGTCCAGCGGTCATCCTCCAACATGAAATGATCACGAAGCATGGTCTGGATAGACTCAAGAGTAGCAGGAGGTACGGGCGTAGGTTGCCCAAGATCAGGTGTATCAGCCTGAGCATCAGACCCGGAATGCACGGACTTAGCGGGAGACTCGACAGCTGCCTGAAGCCGCCTTACCTTAGACAGAAAGGCAGAGGCTGGAAGGAACTGGCACTCATCGAGAGGAACATGATATGCACGAAAAACTATCGGCAAATAGAGAGCATATACCAATGATCGAGGCCTCTTCCTTGCACTAATCATACAGTCCATCATAGTGCGTGGAAGGTTGAACGGGACATGGAAGTGAAGGTGATAGAGGGCAGAGATCTTAAAATAAAAAACTTCATCAGTCGATCCCGCTTTGGGCAAGATCGTGGAGAAGACGATACGATAAAGCTCGTAGAAATATGGGTTAAGGAATTTTGCAAGTAACTTGCGTGGACGTGTGTTTGGAGTACACAAATCGTCCTTGAAACTCTCAAGAGACGACCCATCGGAAAATTGAAACTTGCATGCATCGACAACTTTTTCCCAAGAGTTGGGTTCCGGAATCTCGAGATATTTCGCAGTTCAAAATCATCGAAAGAGATGTCGATCCCGACGACACGAAAATAGAGTCGTGTGTCGTCAAAAGTAATATTACAGTAAAACGTCTAGATCGCATTCAAATATACAAGTGAGGTTGTAGAAACTAACTCATCAAGACAAAGATCATGAAATAATGAGTCATAACGAGAAAATATAGTAAAATTTATAGGATGACCTGCGTACACAGGCCGTGAACGAAAATCATTGAACCATTTATTTGATGCTTCCAATGAAACAAAAATTCGATCATCGAATGTGCTGGGGTCATTGGGTTGTGGTAGATTAAAAAGTGGATGAATGAGTTGTTCATCTCGAGGACGAGGGTTCGATGAGGAAGCACCCTTGGTTCTAGCCCTCTTTCCTCTATTGAACAACCTAGATGCCATTGAACAATGAAGGAAATTTGAAATTGAGATGGAGAAAAAGAAAGAGTTATACCTCAAGAGAGTGGTAGAATATGGAAGAGAATGATGCACAAGCTATGCTCTTTGAGTTTGGGGAAGAAAATCACACTAGATAGAGAAATCTAGGGTTAGGGTTTGGAGAGGATGAAGTTAGAGAGGTTTTAGACGAGGCAATGGAAAGGAGGGAGAGAGAACCCGAATATAGGAAAGGGGGTTCGGTTGGTCGGGTTGATCCTGGATCGTAGGATCAAAAAGGATGGATGGCTGAGAGCAACTGGAAGTTCTGGAATGACCAGACCGAATTCGGCCCGAACTCTATGTGAGGCAGAGTTCGGCCCGAGTTCTGGGTTCTAGGACCAGAACTGAAAACAGTTTAAAACATTGCCAAGTTGGAGAAAATTGACATGAGTGATAAAGATGGAAATTTTTTAAAAGTAAATGGCCAAGTTAGAAAATTGCAAATATAAATTGAATGGAGTAAATGTAAATAAAGTTAGAAAATGAATTTAAACAGTTTAAATAAAATTGAACCATCTAATAAACAAGGATTTATGACACAAATCATTACGATGAAACTGCCATGGGGTAGCTGTAGGGGCCGGATCCCAGCTAGCGGTAGTCCAAAGACTAGTGTATCGTATTGCTTAGCTTTTACGCCTTGTTGCCAGAAGGATCCTTTCGGCTTGTACCCATAGCAAAGTCATCATAAAGAAACATGACATAATCGATATTTATGCAGGCCAATTTAATGAATAACTGTTTCATCCAAAATTCCTAATTCACGACAAAGAAAGTTGAATCGCTCTTCGGATAGTAGTTTAGTAAAGAAATCTGCCAGCTGATGATCAATGTCAATAAATTCTAAATTTATCGTGCCATTTTGTTGATGATCACGCAAAAAGTGGTGACGAATTTCAATATATTTCGTACGTGAGTGACATATAGGGTTCTTAGTAAGGTTTATGGCGCTAGTGTTATCACAGAATATAAGAATGTGCATAAAAGATAGGTTGTAGTCTGCAAAGATTTGCTTTATCCACAGAATTTGTGCACAACAACGACCAGCTGCGATATATTCAGCTTCTGTTATGGATAGTACGACAGAATTCTGCTTCTTGCTAAACCAGGAGATTAGAGCCTTGCCTAATAAATGACACGTACCGCTCGTACTTTACGGTCGACTTTGTATCCCGCAAAATTAGCTTCCGAATAACCAATAAGGTCAAAGGATGTGGATTTAGGATACCACAAGCCCACTATAACAGTACCCTTAAGGTATCGAAAGATACGCTTAACGGTGGACATGTGTGATTCCTTAGGACAAGCTTGATAGCAAGCACACAGACAAACACTAAACATGATATCGGGACGACTAGCAGTTAGGTAAAGTAGACTACCAACCATACCTCGATACTTACGTTGGTCAACAGGTTTGCCGCTTTCATCAGGTTCCAGCTTGGTCATAGTAGCCATAGGAGTGCTTATTGGTTTGACGTTATCAAGATCAAACTTCTTCAGCATATCCTTTGTGTATTTTGACTGGTTGATGAATGTTCCTTACGAAGTTTGTTTGACTTGCAATCCAAGAAAGTAGGTGAGCTCCCCCATTATGCTCATCTCAAATTCGTTCTGCATACACTTAGCGAAATCTTGGCATAGATTTTCATTAGTGGACCCAAATATGATATCATCAACATAAATTTGAACTAAAAGAATGGCGTCCTGAAATTTTTTGATAAAAAGTGTAGTGTCAATCTTCCCTTTTGAAAAACCTTTATCTTGTAAGAAATTGCTTAGGCGTTCATACCAAGCTCTGGAGGCTAGTTTGAGGCCATATAGCGCTTTCTTAAGTTTGAAAACATGGTCGAGAAATTTGTGATTTTTAAAACCAGGGGGTTGTTTTACAAAAACTTTCTCCTTAATAAAACCATTCAGAAAAGCACTTTGATATCCATTTGAAAATTTTAAAATTTTGAAAGTTTACAAAGGCACAAAGCATCTGAATGGATTCAAGTCTTGCAACAGGAGCATACGTCTCATCGTAGTCGAAACCTTCCTCTTGGTTGTGTCATTGAGCTACTAGACGAACTTTGTTGCGAGCGACTGAACCATCTTCATTTACTTTGTTACAAAAAACCCCATTTAGTACCAATAATCGAATGATTAGTTGGTTCAGGACTTGTTCCCAGACCTGGCTTCTTTCGAATTGGTTGAGTTCTTCTTGCATAGCGGATATCCAAAATTCATCATTAAAAGCTTCTAAAACAGTTTTTGGCTCAATTTACGAAATGAAAGCAGTGTTAGCAATAGAATCTCTTAACGATGATCGAGTACTTACTCCGCGTGATACCTCACATATTACTAAGTTTTTTGGGTGTGACGACTTGAACGCGAACTTCTTCGGTAAGCCCTCCAGAGAATTGGTTTCAGGGGTGGTATTCATCGGCGTAGAAGTTGATGGTTCAACATCATCGTCGGAGATAGCTATTGTACTATTTTCTCATCAAAAGTCACATTGGTAGATTCTTCTACAATCATTGAGCGTTTGTTGAACACTTTATATCCCTTACTCTTGGCAGCATATCCAAGAAAAATATCATCATCAGCTTTGGCAACAAACTTGCCTAAGTTGTCTTTGGTATTTAGGATAAAATAGCGACAACCGAACACTCTAAAATATGAGACATTAGGAGTCCTACAAACCAAAGCTCATAGGGTGTTTTTCTTCGAAATAGGTCAAATAAGCACCCTATTTAAAACATGGCAAGCTGTACTGACAGCTTCTGCCTAAAAATATTTTGGAAGTAAAAATTTATTCAACATGACTCTAGCCATATCGCCAAGAGTCCTATTCTTCCGCTCCACAACACCATTTTGTTGAGGAGTTCTAGGACAAGAAAACTCATGATCAAAACCATTTGTTTCACAAAAATTTTTAAAATCAGAATTTTTGAATTCGCCTCCATGATCACTTCGGATTCGAGTAATCATGTAGCCTTTTTCGTTTTGGACCTTTTGGAAAAGATTTTGAAAACTGAAATAGCATCACTTTTGTTTGAAAGGAAGAAAATCCAAGTAAATCTTGAAAAATTATCTATAATAACAAAAGCATAGAGTTTTCCACCAAGATTGGCTACTCTACTGGGGCCAAATAAGTCCATGTACAGTAATTGCAAGGGTCTAGTAGTACTTACAGTGTTTATAGATTTAAATGAAGATTTGGTTGCCTTATTCAGTTCACATTCGGCACATATCGTATCCTTCTTGAATGTGATGTCGGGCAGACCTCTTACTAGCTTCTTTGTCGATAGCCTAGATATAGTATCCATATTGGCATGACCAAAATGCTGGTGCCACAATAGTCTTTCATCTTTGTGGGCGTAGAGGCATCTTCCTGCATTGTTAGTATTTCTAGATAGATAGAAAATGTAAATGTTATCTTCTCTTATTCCTTCAAAAGCAATATCTCCCGTTGACCTATCATAAATGCTGCATTTATTCTGTCCAAAGTTAATATCATATCCATGATCAGCAAGATGACTTATACTGAGCAGGTTATGCTTTAACTTGATCACTAAGCAGACATCCTTTATTACAAGAGAAGGAGGATAACCAATAGTACAATTACCTATGATGTAGCCCTTTAAATTATTACCGAAGGATACATATCCTTCCCTCTTCATCGATAGTGATGCAAAAAGAGTCCACTTGCTTTTAGTTGAGGAAGGAAGGTCCACCTACATCAGGAGTAGATGTGACTTTTGGTACCCAAGTTCTTGTGGGTCCTGAAATATTAGTCTTCGGTACCCATACATATAGATTAATATTAACTAATTTTCTAACTCTACACTATGGTGAGATATGACCATGTAATCCACAGTATGTGCAAGTAGCATGCCTATTTGTGTTAGGAGCAGGTTGATAGTGATGTCTATATGCAGTATGGTGATAGTCATATGAAATAGCAGGATAGTAACTATGTGTAGCAGTAGGATAATGGTTATGTCTATGTATAGTATGGTGATAGTTATGTGAAACAGCAGGATAGTGACTATGTGTAGCAGCAGGATAATAGTTATGAGTAGATTGAGAATGGTGTCTACGTGCATGTGGTTTACGTGTTACATGGAAGTATGTATACATATAAGCATGGTTCCGTGCTGCATGTGGGTGACGTGTTTTACTATTATGAGTGGTCTTATGTTTTGTGTGTGTTTTGTGACTGTGTGATTGGGTTTGAGGTTGAGCAACCTGTTTCCCCAATCTGATCTCTAATTTCTTAGAGACAGCATTCAGTTTATTACACTTAGCATTCAGACCATCAATCTTAGCAATAGAGATCTTGTGTTTGTTCGTTTCTTCAGTAAGCTCTTAGTTGAGTGCTGAGATCTCACGTGTTTGCTTTTCAATAAGTGTTTCGGCATCGTGTAAGCTTAATTTAAGCTTGGACACCTCCTCAGTGACTTCTGTGGGTGGAGTGTCTCTAACATTATCAAGTAAAGAAGAAGATTTTGAATCTCTATTTTATAGCCTTTGATTTTCTCCTTGGCATGCTTATATTTACTAATGACTTTCTTGTGATCATTTAGTAAGTCATTAAAAGCATCGCAAGTTCATCAAATGTAAAGTCATCAAGAGTTTTGCTAGTTACCTTCTTGGATGTTGCCGTTAGGCAGACATTAGCGGTGCCTAGAGGAGAGTCATCTTCTTCCTCAGAATCACTTGCTTCACTTTTGTGCCAAATACTAGTGTTGGCGTACTTTCTCGAAGAAGGCTTCTTGTAGGGCTTTTCATATCTGTTACCTTTCTTTACGAAGGGCAGTCCTTTCGAACGTGTCCAGTCTTTTTGCAGCCGTAGCAAGTTGGTTCTTCCTCGTCGTCTTCTTGTTGTTCCCTCTTTCTTCGATTGAAATGAAGGAACTTCTTGAAGTTGCGGACTAGAAGAGCTTGATTATCACCTTCAGAATTGTCGTCGTCAGTCTCTTCAGGATCAGTCCTTCGACGATGAGCTTTTAGGGTAATCTCTTTTGCCTTTGGAGCCGGTTCGTCGAAGTCTTTGAGGTCGAGCTCGTGGGTCATCAGCTTTCCCATTAAAGTTTCCATAGACATTTTGGTGAGATCATTGTCTTCTATAATTGATGTTACCTTGGGGTTCCAGATCTTCGGTAGCCCCCTAAGTAACTTGCGGATCTTCTCATGATTGGAGTATTATTTGCCAAGAGATGACAAAGGATTGATGACGTCAAGGAACCTTGTGAACATTTGGGTGATCATCTCATTTGGCTTCATCTTGAACGCCTCATATTCTTGAGTAAGACGACAGATCTTAGATTCCTTGACTTGAGTGGTTCCTTCATGCATCACTTCCAGAAGCTTCTATACTTCGTGCGAGGTGGTGCATGTCGAGACCCTGTTAAATTCATTTATGTCTATTGCACAGAAAAGAGCATTAATAGCTCTAGCATCTAGACTCGCCTGTTTCTTTTTCTCGTCAGAATACACTACAAAAAATACCCCCATTTTACAACGATTTTACTGCAACACTTATATGGATGTTGCTAAAACTATAATTTGCAACAGTTACGTAACGGTTGAAATGACCATTACTAAATTAAATATATTTACAATGGTTAGAGATTAACCATTGCCTAATACACTTTTTGCAACAGTTCGTAAACGCTTGATAAACATTTTCTCTTTCACAACGGTTAAACTACAGTTTTATGAAACTGTTGTCAAAGTGAGTTGAATAGGCAACGGTTATGCAAGGGTTTTAAGTATTTGTTACAAATTTATTAATATTTTACAACGATTACATAAAGTCTATAAAAAGGCTCATTACTAGCAACAGTTGTGCAACAATTTTTGCAACATGTTGTAAGTGAGCTTATTATTTGTAATGATTGTGCAATGATTTATGTTGTTAATTATATTTTTTGTTAAATAATAACATTTATGATAACCACTATCCAAAGAATAAACAATTATTACAAAAATATTGATCTTGCAACAGTTTTTTTATAACCGTTGCAAAATCAATGTCCAATTTGAATTTTGTTTATACACAATAAGAATTTAATCATTAGAATTACTCGTATTAATTGGTTCCTTGTTTGCTAGCAAAAAAAAGATAATTAATATTTAACATCGATCCAAAATCATCAACTGATAAAAATGAGATAAGTACTTATATATTATATATATAAGTATTTACATACAAATGAGCCTCTAGCCTAGTGGTAGAGAGGAGGCACATAATTTAGTAGGTCTGGAGTTCGAGCCCGAATGGCAATAAAAAAAGTATTTGGTTTTTACCGTTGCCTATTATCCACAACAATTTTTAACCGTTGCATGAAACATTTTAGGCAATAATTATCAACCATTGTGCATTATCAGTATTTACAATGGTTTGTTAACCGTTGCCAAATATATTATTGACAACGCAATGTAACTGTTACACATTAACGTAAAATTCGTTGCATAATACGTTATTTGTAACTATTTATAGAAATATTGCAAAAACTTTCTATAACCGTTACAAGAGGAATCTGCAACGCTCAAATTTACAATGGTTGAAATAACTATTGCAGATTAATTTTGCAATGGGTTATATAGTTTTTGTAATGATTTTCAACCGTTGTAAGACACCCTAGTTTCTAGTAGTGATATTTGTCGTTAGATTTTTCGATGAGATCTCCCTCGACAACTATTCTGGCGGGCTTTTTGTAACCATCGGTGACAATGGTCCACAGGTCGAAGTCTAGAGACTTGAGATAGAAACTCATCCTAGTTTTCCAATAGGTGTAGTTGGTTCCGTCAAAAAAATGGTAGCCTATGAGTGGACTGTCCTTCACCATGGTTGGAAAATATAGGTTGTGTGGTTTCCATGGATCAGCTCTAGGATGTTAGTCCTTGTAAAGAGAACAGAGCTCTGATACCAATTAAAAAACAGGTAGGCAACTCTAGAGGAGGGGTGAATAGAGTTTATTACAATAATAGCCAAACAAAAATTAAACTCTTTTCACCAACAGTAAATAATCAGAGTAGTAAATTCGGAAATAAAAAGATCAAGAGAGCATACGCAAACACAGTCGTTTTTAACTTGGTTTCCCTCGTGGAGGACTAGTCTAGGCCTGAGAACTCTAGCTCAGGATTAAATCTACTATTTATGAAATAGTAGTTACACCCCGTGCCTTTTCTTCAGAAGAGCACGTCAACTTCTTACAAAGATCGCTGTGGTGATGCTTAGAATTTTCCAAGCGACTTTCTTGACTCTTGCACAAACTCCTAACTGAATAGCACTGAGCACTTTTAGGCTTAGGAAGCTTGTGGCTAGTAGATGAGAAGGTTAAGGCTTGTATGAGGCTTATAGAGAAGAGAAGAGAAGACAATTGGATGATTGAAAATGAGAGAATTCAAGGCCTATTTATACTAGTTGGGATAGGCAGAATTCGGCCAGAATTCTGTGTCAAGAATTCAAATTTTTGTCCGTTGGACAACTAGCATACAGCAAACCCTAAAAATTAGGGTCCTATAATTTAGGGGACAGAGTTCGGCACGAAGAGGCAGAGTTCAGCCCGAACTCTGTCTCCATAGGACAGAATGTTCAAATGGGCTTTTGTGGGCTAGTTTGGCTTGGTGGATCTTTTAGGTTTGTTTTGGGGATAAGGGTTAAGCCAAGAATACCCAGTGCTACTCAGTTTACATTTAGCTAGAATCAATAAATGTAAAATAGTACATACTCTGAAATGAGTACGATGCAGGAGAGAGACGACATCCGTCATGTACTGAGTTCTGTCTTGATGTGTCATATTGAATTATGACAAGTATCATATTGTAAATTTGTCAATATTTGGTTGATTGTGATTTGGGTCAACACATGTTTATGACTTGCTAGTATTAAACTTGACTTGAGTTGGGCATGATAACATGAACCTGTCTTGACATTCGTGATAGTGGCCCATCGAGACGCACTCCTGACAAGCACTCTCGACATGACTAGTAAACCTGACATGTCATGTACAATCTTGATTGTTGTTGCGACAGCTATTCCTGTCTTGCTAGTGTAACTCTTGTCTTGGCACCGTGGTTGATTTTCTTGATTGTGCCTGTACAATGCTACCTGTTCTATCTTGCATCATGTCTAGGACATGGATTCCTGTTTACCACGGTCAGGGATTCGTACTGAATTTGATTAGGTTAACAACTAGATGGATCAAGTAGTTCATATAGAGATTTTCTTAGTTACAGGCGATCCCGTTATTTCGGCCACACTAGTGGACTTGTAGCCTACCGACGAGTAGGGCACATTTCCAACACACTGTCATGTGTTGCACTCTAAGTCACTTAATAATTCTCTTGATTCTTGATAACTATTGTAACCTCGCCTAGATAACCTGGATAGTCTGTAGGGCTTGTGACTGCGGGAATATCTCAACTGCATCTTGTTAGTAACTAAGCTTGTGATAACCCTAGTTAGCTAACAATAGCAAGCCGTAGGACTTGATTGGTCATGCTTGAATCAATTCTCTCATGATTAACATGGGAATTATACTCCACCTCTTGTTCCTCCTACTGTAAGCTAATATTTTATGTTAACTCAGTCTCTCATGTTATTTAACTATGCTCTTTTATTAGTTATTCTTTTATTATATGCTGGTGTTAATTCCTAAGTGGAGCCTCCCTTGTGGCACTTACTCTTATGGGGTCTGACCCAGCTGGTTTTGTATGGCAAGATTTCGGAGAAGCACCCGAGGATCTACCTGCTTTCCAGCCAGATGGTGAACACCAGACGTAATCCAGGAAACGAGTGGGTTTCTTATTTTGCTCTCCCACTCTATTGTAAATTATTCTTTTGAGGCGCTTAGCCGCCGAGCAAGTGTTAGTCTGTGTTGAAACTAAATTTCTGTTTGCCTAAGGGCTGTAACATGATTGACAAATCCTAGGATTGATCATGTATGACTTAACTCTTGCTAGTCTTCATATTTTGTATTACTAGCTTCATGATCATCTGAATATGTAATATTTGGGACGCCTTACTTTATATGTCTGATGATCTAACATCTTGTAATATTTACTTGCATGCTTGAGATTGAGACACTAGGTTTGTTCTTGACCATAAGAGACTGATGGCTTGTAGATAAACCCTCACGTATCCAGACAGCCATGACCATATTGCGAGGTAGGTTTCACTTCAATGTACGTAGCTGGCGGTGTCTGTCCCCCGCTCTCCAGTATTCTGGTTCTGGGGCGTGACAGTAGCTGGCTTGCGCACGCACTCGCATCCTAAAAAGCGGGTGCGGGTCGTGACAAGTTTTTGTGGTGGTCCATGCAAGTCAGAGCATATCGTCTTGACTACGTTACTGTGTCGAACGAGCCTGCAAGAGTGTTAAACATGACAAGGGATCTCAATCCACACTGATTTAAAAATTTCTCCTTGAATTCGTTTACCATATTCGAACTAGATCATACTCTTCTTGAATTTCTTATTATTGTTTCTCATCTTCCCTATTTCGGAGAGATTAACGATCGTGCCTGGTGGAAGATAAAAAATTTGTTACTAAATATTCTTATGTAATTTGCATAATTAGTTTATGATTGCCTTGGTGGATAAGATGGGGTGGTAGGGATACTATATGCCATAGGAATGTAGTGTTATTGAAATTTTTTTTGGGACGGCCATTGGTAGATAAATTATGAATTTATTTTGAAGATAAAATCTTGTGGAAATTTTGTTTAATAGAGTAGTGTGATCAAAGGTGGGTAGACACCCTCAATAGACAATTAGAGTCCTTAGTGATAAATTATTGTTAGGAGTATTGATGAAATCTTGGGTATTGGCAGACTGGAATGAGTAAGATATAAGCAGATTAATAAAGTATTAGTTATCTAAATTCGACAATGAATATATGACCATAGAATTTGTCGAGGATTTAGACTTACAAGTCTAAGAATAGTACGTATTTATATTATGGGCCAAGGAAAAAAAAGTGTCATATACTTGAAGATTGAGCATTATCAGTAGAAAGAAAATATTATATTCTAATAGCCGAAGTGACTAACTATATTACTAAGAGGAATAACCTAGTTGGAGTATATGCACCTACATTGAGGATTTTGTTAGTAGAATAGGAGGATCTCATTATTGATAGAGTAGTTAGACCATGTTGTACTTATGATGAGTTAGTAGTCGATTGCAGTTTGAATTTTGAGGATCACTTAGAGGATACAAACAAAATAAATTGTATTATAAGACCATGCAAAGAATGGTTAAAGGTTTTCTGTGGGATTAGTATCGAGTATTAAAATGAATCAAGTTGGAGAATTTTTAGGAAGTCGGACTATCCATTTAGATTCTCAGTTACTGAGTATTCGGGTTATAGAAATAGGATTAGAAATTTTAGGATCATGTCTAATGACTGTTATGTAGGTCAACTCTTTCCCTAGACCGAGTCCTCACTTTGGAAACTTCCATGCGATTTCCAATTGAAAGATCATGCGTCTAACCTTAAAATTCGAGGATAAATTTATTTTTAAGGTGGGTAGATTTGTAACCCCTCTTTCCGAAATTTTGAAAATATTATTTATTTATTTATTTATTTGAATTAAATGATGACTTTTGAAATTTTATAAATATTTAATTTAATTAATTATTATTATAGAAGGCCTTAGTCATGGTTAAGTTTTGGAGTGCAAGACAACTAGAAATCATGGCACGGATAGTGCATTGGCGTATTTTGATTAATGTATTAGCCATGGTAGGGAAGACCGAGCCATATGTGTACTCTAACTACGAAAACCAGTCAAAGTTGCGACTTAACTCCTATGAACGATTTAATCATTTATTAATTAGATTATTAACTTTTTAGGAGACCTGGTTGTGCTAAACTAGTCAAACTGGACCCGAACCATACCCAAGCCCATGTAGACATATAGTGAGTCCAAAGACGTCCATGTCGATAGATATATTTTGAGTGTATACTTCTACCTTATTTTAAATGTCCAATAAATATTTACCTAAAATAATTGTTACAAATACAATATCAATATTATTGATATTGATTGGATATTTTATTCTTGGAAATATGATAACATTTCCTTAGATTGACATTTTAGCTTTTGGGATTTTTATGCAATGAATATTTGTGTGTATATAGTACGCACCTATTAGATATTACATATTTATAAATCAATAGAGTTTTGTGTACATAAATGTTGCTAAATAGAATTACTATATGTATTACAACATTGGTTACAGAAACTCTTTTAAATATATTTTTATAAATATTCCTAGTATTTATGGAAACATTTGTGTACTATATATGTGTGATCATATATATATATATATATATATATATATATATATATATATATATATATATATATATATATATATCCTGGATATATATCCTAGTATATATATATATATATATATATATATATATATATATATATATATATATATATATA